>CM055204.1:21023321-21068321 GCA_029224185.1 Karalla daura | reverse complement strand
GCGCAGAACTGGCAACCCTATCGTAGTTCTAGGCTCAGGAGATCTCAGTGACACCTTAGAGCCTTGCTGCTGCGAGCAGCTCTTGTACTACGCACAGCATCTCTCACATTTTTGCAAATATTTCATGACATCAGGTTGTCTCAGCAGCAGATTTACTGTCCCCTCAACACAGCTCTGAGAAGGCAGAAGAAGATATAATATTTACAAAGATGTGAGGGCTGTACGCACTTTTCTGAGATACTGTAGATGCTCATATGTCTATGCACTGGCCCACGCTGTCGCAGAGAAGCAGCCTGGTCGAGAGGGCTGGAGGTTGTGTCAGCGCTGTGGACTCTGCAGGAGAGCCCAGCGCTGGGATCTGCTGCTGTTGCCACGCAGAGTGATCGCACAGCTGCCCTTCACACAGGGCTGCAAAAACAAGCAAAAAGAAACCTAGATTTGTACTGCACAGTAATGACTTCTGTTATTGAGCTGTTTTTAAGTGTATGTTTTATATTACTTTGTATTTTTCCAGATTTTAGGAAGTATTAGGCATCAGTGAAGGACGATGTCTGCTACAGTGTTATGTTGCATAGAAGAAACAGCTGCAGACTTTCCCTAAATGCTTCACACACATGCTGAGGTGTAGCGGCGACCTGGAAGGAACCAGATTAGCCTGTTTTCTAAGGGATATAAAACCTCTATAAGGGGCAACAAATGTTTTTCCTCATGTTCCTGAAGCTATGCAGTGTTCTAGATGGATCCTCCGAGTCAGGATTTCTGATTTCACTCCGCTGTTTCACCTGTAGTTCACCTGTGATGAGACTCAATAAATATTTTCAATATTCTGTGACCTCTGCTGTCAGTGGCCGTCCTCTCGTCCCCAGGTCGACTCCCAGCCCGCTCTGAGCTGAAGCTCAACGCTCCACAATGTGAAAGCAGAACGTCACAGGCTGGGGCTGCATTATGATGAATGTGGACATTTATCTACTCAGTTTATTTTGAGTACACACACACACACACACATACACACACACACACACACACACATACACTCTAACTGCTGCTGGAAATATACTCAG
Source organism: Karalla daura (assembly GCA_029224185.1). Taxonomy (NCBI): domain Eukaryota; kingdom Metazoa; phylum Chordata; class Actinopteri; order Chaetodontiformes; family Leiognathidae; genus Karalla; species Karalla daura. The sequence continues at coordinate 21,067,260 of CM055204.1, read as the reverse complement.
CAGAGCAGCAAAGGCATTCATCTACAGCTGGAAATAGTCTCCAGTGTGTGAGTAACACAGGCTAAATGCTACAATACACAGCCTTCTGTGAGTGTGCCTTCATGTCTAAAGACCGTAAAGATTCGTAGCTGTTTTTATCTGGTCTACCTCGAAACACAAGTAAATTACAAATTTATTTTCTCCCCGCGTTTCTTTCCTTGTTTTGTATCTCGACCTGCTCCTGCCACGTGTTGAAGTTTAAGTGCAGGAATCCTGTGTCATTTTCATGGCTTTAGTTGAAAATAGCACGTCTAATCTTCCCAAATTAACATAAGCCCCTTTTATCTTTGTGTGTTAGTCTGCGCCACAATAGCACGTTGTTTCATTATGAAATGGAGTCTTCGCCGGGAGTCTGGTTTAACTGCACATCAAAGGTGTAATTACACTGAGATTAAGACAATAATGCTGGCGAGTCGGAGTCTGCGCCGGAGCAGATTAAGGCTCTGATTTTCATTAGTGTCTTGTTTTCCATAACTGCCCTGATGCAGAAAAGTGTGAAGACCTGTGTGAAGCTGCAGCTGTCCCACGGTGCAGGACATGTCCCTGTCTCTCTCCTTTAAAGTGGTGACACATTAGTCTGCTACAGTCAGCTCACTGTTGCTTTACAGCAGGGCTGCGCAAAATTCTGAATTCTGGAATCGGGCTCCATTCAGGTCAGGGATATGGACTGGAAGTAAGTGGGCTGTGCACCACAGGGTTAGAACCAGTGGCTTGGTGAAGCCACTCTGGTGAGCCTTTCTGTTTGCATGTTCGCCCTGTTTGCTCCAGTTTCCCCCCACAGTCTAAAAACATGCATGTCTGGATTGACTGGAGACCCCAGTGCCTCTAGGTGCAGGTGTGAGTCCTGTGATGGACTGGAGACCTCTCAGTGGCTCGTTCACAGCCTTCATCCTCTGTGAGCAGGAGACAGACTCCAGCAGAGCCCTGTGACACCACTGGGAACAACGAGGGTTAGATAATGGACGGACATCTTCTATTCTGAAACTGATTCAGATTCAGATTCACTGATTCCAGTCAGCACTTAAATGAGAATGAAACAAAACCCATTAGTTGTGGAAACGATGGCTCACCAGTTTGTAGGTTAGATGTACACAGTGCTGCCATTGTTTTCATCTCGTGTCCTGGACTTTGGGCCAAGACATTCTTCAGTTGTCTTCACTCTGCAGCCCAACGTTTCCTCCGTGGCAGCTCGCTGCCAGACAGAGGCTAAATAGAAATGCTGTACGGTGAAACTGAAGAGGTTATTCTGGGCTGGAGCCACAGCAACAGGTCATATTAGGTGACCTGAAACATTCTGGAGACCAGCCCCTAATATAATACAAAAGACAAATTCATAAATGGAGATGTTACTGAAATAACATCAACAGCAGTGCAAATGTTAGTATCACATTAGTTCTACATATGGCCTCTGTTTAGCTGGTGGAGGTGGAGAGTAATTAGTTTCATTTATCAATATCAGCGTGTATACTGAAGGCTTCTGTACTGTATGTAATGCTCTCTGAAAGAGATAGGTAGCTAGATAGATATAAATATATTTACCTTTAAATATATACCTTTAATATTCAAATCCAAATTTTGCGCGCTCTTATTTTGAAGGAAAGAACACGCCCAACCGGAAGCCTACTGGTTTATTTCCATAACTGCTTCCGGTCCCGGTCTGAACGGTTCAAACCTCGGTGAAATCCGTAGATACCGCTGAGACTGCAACCTGAGGAGCAGGAGGAGGAAGAGGAGCAGCAAGTGGAAGAGGAAGGGGAGGAGGAAGAGGAGGAGAAGATGAACATGCAGACGGACGTGCTGTGTGAACGCTCCCAGCCCCGGTGTTGTTGTTGTTTTTAACGTCGTCGTCGCAGAACAGGAGAGAGGAAAGGATCCGGACGGAGCTGCAGACACACACACACCCACACACACCCACCAGACAGACAGGTGAGTGCTGCTACTGACCAGAACCTGCACTGATTATAGGGGAAACACGAGCACCTGGAGGACTCCTATCTGGACCATCAGCTTCCTCTTCCGCACTGACGAGCTGCTGCTGCAGACACACTGTTCACTCTGTGGACCAGCTCTATTCACACTGTGGACCAGCTCTGTTCACACTGTGGACCAGCTCTGTTCACACTGTGGACCAGCTCTGTTCACTCTGTGGACCAGCTCTGTTCACACTGTGGACCAGCTCTGTTCACACTGTGGACCAGCTCTGTTCACACTGTGGACCAGCTCTGTTCACTCTGTGGACCAGCTCTGTTCACACTGTGGACCAGCTCTGTTCACACTGTGGACCTGTCCTGTTCACACTGTGGACCAGCTCTGTTCACACTGTGGACCTGTCCTGTTCACACTGTGGACCTGTCCTGTTCACACTGTGGACCTGTCCTGTTCACACTATTGGTCATCTGTGTTCACATATATGGATCCTCCTGTATTGGAACTGGAATCAGATTGATATTGACAGTTGTGTCTCACATTTGGGTCAGAACTTAAGAAAAGTTTAAGTTTAAATGATATGCGTCCTCAAACTGCTTTGGCATAGATTAGAGCTGCAGTAACTCACTGATGAATCGACTGTTCAGTATTTTTAAGGAGTCAAGATCTTAACTTACTCAACTTTTAAATTAGAATATTTCACGTTTTATTAATGACAAATGGTTGAACATTGTGGTGAGGACAAAACAGACATTAAAAGGACCCGTCTGTGTCCTCTGTGAAACAGGCATTCACAGTTTTTGGAGATCATGAGTTTGCTCAGCTCCACAGGGATGGACGAGGAGACAGTCCTCAGGGAGACTGTGGGACTGCCGTCCAGCAGCAGCAGCTCACCAGACCAGGTGTCTGTCTGCTGAGGGGAGGCGTGGCGTTCCGCTTCCTGTTTTGACTTGTTGTGCAGTCAGAGATGGTCCTCTGCATACCTCTGTTACTGTTGCCATTCTATCACCTGGAACTAGTCTGGTCGTCCCTCTGACCTGACTGGAGGTTTCTCTGTAAAGCCTGGAGGGACCTGAGGCTGACACCAGCAGCTGTGCCACATTCAGTCATGTGAACCTCCATCACCATTTTGATGCTCGGTGTGGACTCCAGCAGGTTGTCCTGACCTAAATGAGCTGATCTGCTGCCACTGGATTGGCTGATGAGCTCTTTATGTTAATGAGCGGTGGAGCAGGAAGTCGCAGGATTGGTGCAATCACTCAGGAAATGTCACCACAGGGGAATGATTTAGCTGCTTACAGAGCAGAGGGTCTGGAAGAAGCTGTGAGGAGTGTCTGTTCTTTCTGATCTGGTACACGTGTGTTTCTTTTTTTAATTAAAGATTATTAATATAATTATGATAATAACAGTAATAATGATAGTTGGGTCTGTGTTTGAGGTTACAAAGGTTGAGTAGGGCCGGGCTGGGCCACTGTGAGGGGCACAGATCTGTGCGGGCTCATTAACCTCCGGAAAAGAAAGTGTTTCAGTGGTTTCCTGTTGCAGCAGCAGGTCCAGGAGCTCAGTGGAGATGCTGCGTCTCGACCACCACCTGGGCTCACAGCCTGCAGACAGCTGTTAGCATTGTTAGCGTATCGTCTGCTGTTTGTCTGATATTCAGGGAATCACACCAGTACCGGCCCTGATACCAGCACTGGGTCCCACCGAGGCCAGTCCCACTCAGCAGGTTCTTGCTAACGCTCTGGTGCATTACAGCTAACACCACTTCCTCTCTCCTCCTTCACAATAAAACTCCCACATCCACACTGTGCTGTCACCCAACATGAAGCTCCCAGCTCCCGATTAAGAAGCTCCTGACTATCAGAGGCGTATTACAGTCGAGGTTACATCTGGCTCTGTGTTCACCGTTATCTCTGTTAACCAAACTCTGTAAACGGATCCTGAGAACTCCACTTCCCTCTGTTCTAAATATACACAGAGTAGCAGGCAGGGCCTGGGAGTCAGACTGTCTGATGGTATCCACCATGATGTGGGTTTCTACTGTACAGCCTCATAATGCAGTGCTGTGGGTCAGCCAGATCTCAGCCAGGTCTCAGCCCCAGGTCTCAGCCCCAGGTCTCAGCCCCAGGCCTCAGCCCCAGGTCTCAGCCAGGTCTCAGCCAGGTCTCAGCCCCAGGTCTCAGCCCCAGGTCTCAGCCCCAGGTCTCAGCCCCTGGTCTCAGCCCCAGGTCTCAGCCAGGTCTCAGCCCCAGGTCTCAGCCCCAGGTCTCAGCCAGGTCTCAGCCCCAGGTCTCAGCCCCAGGTCTCAGCCCCAGGTCTCAGCCCCAGGTCTCAGCCCCAGGTCTCAGCCCCTGGTCTCAGCCAGGTCTCAGCCCCAGGTCTCAGCCAGGTCTCAGCCAGGTCTCAGCCCCAGGTCTCAGCCCCAGGTCTCAGCCCCAGGTCTCAGCCAGGTCTCAGCCCCAGGTCTCAGCCCCAGGTCTCAGCCAGGTCTCAGCCAGGTCTCAGCCCCAGGCCTCAGCCCCAGGTCTCAGCCCCAGGTCTCAGCCCCAGGTCTCAGCCCCAGGTCTCAGCCAGGTCTCAGCCAGGTCTCAGCCCCAGGTCTCAGCCCCAGGTCTCAGCCCCAGGTCTCAGCCAGGTCTCAGCCTGGTCTCAGCCTGGTCTCAGCCAGGTCTCAGCCAGGTCTCAGCCCCAGGTCTCAGCCAGGTCTCAGCCCCAGGTCTCAGCCCCAGGTCTCAGCCAGGTCTCAGCCCCAGGTCTCAGCCCCAGGTCTCAGCCCCAGGTCTCAGCCAGGTCTCAGCCCCAGATCTCAGCCCCAGGTCTCAGCCCCAGGTCTCAGCCAGGTCTCAGCCCCAGGTCTCAGCCTGGTCTCAGCCAGGTCTCAGCCAGGTCTCAGCCCCAGGTCTCAGCCAGGTCTCAGCCCCAGGTCTCAGCCCCAGGTCTCAGCCAGGTCTCAGCCCCAGGTCTCAGCCCCAGGTCTCAGCCCCAGGTCTCAGCCAGGTCTCAGCCCCAGATCTCAGCCCCAGGTCTCAGCCCCAGGTCTCAGCCAGGTCTCAGCCCCAGGTCTCAGCCAGGTCTCAGCCAGGTCTCAGCCAGGTCTCAGCCAGGTCTCAGCCAGGTCTCAGCCAGGTAGCGTGTTGATATTCCGTCCCTGGTTAAATAATACGTACCGGTTAGAGGTAACATGCAGGTTTTGTACAAACTGGGCCGACCTGCGTGTTGTGTTTGCTCTGTCAACCTGCACGCACATTTGACTAAAAGCAAACAGGCTGTGGAGTGTTTCTGCCATGTTGCATTAGATTGAGAGTGGCTGTGCACTGTACGGGGACGTGGAGAGGAAAGGGCCCATTAGTCCTGCCTGGTCGCTGCTATTTTTAAGCCTCGTCCTCGCTCCACGCTTGCTTCCTGCTCTGCCTCGGCCTCCGCGCTGCTGCAGCGAGGCCAGGATGACAGGTGGACGTCCCCCTCACCACGTCTACGGTGACAGTCACGTGTCCCCCTCCTGCTCCCTCTGGGAGTATTTGTGGGTTTCCCTCCGAAAAGGTCAACGATGTTGTTCAATGTGAAGGAAAGTTTCACTCAGATAATCTGCTGCATGGGAAAACAGAAAACAGCCCAAACTGGACCAGATCCTCCTCAAGTGCTCCATACCAGCTCAGCCAGTTTGTTGTTGGTCCCCAGTAATAACAGACAAGGGAGCTCTCAGTACGTGCCTGACATTCTTCATGTATTTCTGTAAAGGCTTGGATGTCCCAGAGCGAACCTCCCCAAGGATCAATAAAATCTATCTATAAGAGTACTGAGAAACCATTCCAGCTGGGTTTTGAGCCCAGAACCTTCTTGCTGTGAGAAGACTGTGCTACTCACCATACACTGTACTGTTTTCAACATCCTGAGAAAATATAGCTCAAATAAATGTCTCTAAATATATATATAGGTCATATTTATACATTTCAGCTGCTTTAGCAGTTGTTTTTGTTTGTTTTAAGACCTGTGTATTTTCTACACAGTTGACCTCTATGACTAGGGTTAGATGACTTATTATTGTTATTATTATTGTTGTTGTTGTTTACATCTGCCTCCATGTTACTTCATCAGTACAGTTTGTCTATTTTCAGTCGTCTGGGTTGTTGTAGGATTGAAGGTGGACCTAGAATGGAGAATCAGTTTAACAGTTCCAGTTCTTCACCTCGGTCCAAACATTCCAGGAAAACCTTGAAAACTCCTCCACAACTTTAATCTGATGGTCAGACACTGTGTTGGCTTCATGGAGCCAGGAGCTGAGAGTAGCATTTGTGTCTCCTCCTCCTCCTCCTCCTCCTCCTCTTCCTCTCCCTCCCCCTCCCCTCCTCCTCTCCCTCCCCCTCCCCTCCTCCTCTCCCTCCCCCTCCCACAGGGACCATGAGCAGTGAGCTGAACGTGCCCATGGGCTCCCCGGCCCCCGGCGTGTCGGAGCGTGCTGTGGATGGGGGGATGGACTACAGGGACTGGGTGCGGCGCAGCTACCTGGAGCTGGTGAGCTCCAACCACCACTCGGTGCAGGCGCTGTCCTGGAGGAAGCTCTACCTGAGCAGAGCCAAGCTGAAGGCCTCCAGCAGGACGTCCGCCCTGCTCTCCGGCTTCGCTATGGTGGGTCCTGCTGCTCCGCCTGCTGCTCCTCCTGCTGCTCCTCCTGCTGCTGCCACAGGCCTTCACAGAAGCTCTGAGAGGTCAGCTCCATCCAACCACAGGGGCAGGGCCTCTCAGCGGCACAGCTCTCAACCCCGATATTACAAGGAAAAAAACACTCTCTCTGAATCCATGTTTACATTTTAGATGTTGAAGAATCAGCTGAAAAACAATCAGAAGAGAAACAGAATGTGATGTAAAATACGGCACTTCACCTCCAACAGCATCTGCAGGTTGCTGCCTCCATTCAGGGAGCCTGTTAAGATGTTGACGGAGAAAGCTTTGGTTGGGACTAGACTGTCAGTGCAGGTCCAAAAACCCCACATTCATGCATGAATTTTGCATGAAAACAAGCTGAGGAGATCAGACAGCCAATCAGAGTAGAGCCAGACAAGCATGAAAGAGTGTTGGATCAGTTCAACTTCACTTAAAGTGCCAGATCATAGCAACCTTTTCCCAAGAGACTTCACATAAACAAACAAGCAGGGTCCAGTGAATTCCACATATGAGCTGCTAGAGCGACAATGGCTTTCAGAAACTCCCTTTAACGGTCTGAAACCGAGGGAGGACGTCTGTCTCTATGGTGAGATAGAGAGAGAGAGAGAGAGAGAGAGAGACGGAGGGAGAGAGACACAGAGAGAGAGGGACAGACAGACAGAGAGGGACAGAGAGAGAGAGAGAGAGAGAGAGAGAGAGAGAGAGAGAGAGAGAGAGAGAGAGGGACAGACGGAGAGAGAGAGAGACAGAGGGACAGACAGAGAGAGAGAGAGAGCTCTCTGATGGCAGGCCTGATTAAAGTGAAGTGTAAACAGCCTCTGCACTCTTATTAACTTTGGCAGCATTTCACAGAACTGTCCTGACAAGCACGGATCATCTGTCAACTCTTCATTTGCACTCATTCATTCATGTTCACTCATTTGCATGTGTGAAATTATAAATTCAGACCTGAACAAGAGCATAATGACGTCCCAGGACCTGCCGTGCATGTTTGGCTGGGTGTAGTCATTGAACACATTTAGTAATCATGAAGTAATAATCTGATGATCAATCATCTTAACGATTGATGGAATGATCGGTCACTTTCCCTGCTGGCCTGCAGGTGGCGATGGTGGAGGTGGAGCTGGAGAGTCAGTACGACTACCCCCACGTGCTGCTCATCGCCTTCAGCGTGTGCACCACGGTGCTGGTGGCCGTGCACCTGTTCGCTCTGCTCATCAGCACCTGCATCCTGCCCAACGTGGAGGCCGTCAGCAACATCCACAACCTCAACTCCGTCAGCGAGTCGCCGCACGAGCGCATGCACCACTACATCGAGCTGGCCTGGGGCTTCTCCACCGCGCTGGGCATCCTGCTCTTCCTGGCCGAGGTGGTGCTGCTCTGCTGGATCAAGTTCCTGCCCGTGGACTCCAAGCCGCAGCCGCCGCCCTGCAGCAGCGGCAGCGGCTCTAGCTCCGCCCCCCCGCTCTCCACCAGGGGCCCGGGGGACCAGGACAGCGGCTGGAAGGCGGCGCTGGCCTCCACCATCATCATGGTGCCGGTGGGCGTGATCTTCCTGGTGTTCACCGTCCACTTCTACCGCTCGCTGGTGCGCCACAAGACGGAGCGCCACCACCAGGAGATCGAGGAGCTGCACAAGATCAAGGTGCAGCTGGACGGGCACGAGCGCGGCCTGCAGACCGTGTGAAGAGGCTCCGCCCCCTGAGGCCACGCCCCCCAGAGGCTGTGCCCTGGCAAGCTCCATCCCATCCTATCAGAGTAGAAGAGAGGGGGTGGAACTACTCCAGGTTCTAGTTCTGGCCTAGTTCCAGGTGTTCCAGTCCCACCCCCCATCATAGGGAGTGGTTCCAAACCTGGGTCCAAGATGAAGGTTCTAGTTACACCCTTTTCCTTTCTGCCTCTGTTTGCCCTGTTAAAGGGCATGTTTCCACTCTGTTCCAGTTAATAGTTCCACCCCCAGTGGTTTATGTCCAGTCAGTCTCATAGGTTCCAGTTCCATCCCCCCTGCCAGGTGATAGTTCCATCCCCTCTCTCGTCGATGCTATTTTGTGCCATGCTTGAACTCCCAGGATGCCCGGCACAGGTTGAACTGCTAATTTATTCTGCCGCTTGTTTTCCAGCCGATGTGGGTCAAAGATGTTGTTGAAAGTTTACAGAAACTAAAGGGCTATTACGTGTCTGTATCTGTGCCACCGCCTCCTCCTGCTCCAGGCACTTCTCAGGACGCGAGCTGACTGAGGAACTGAGGAGCACAGTCACTCGGGTCTCTCACTGTTACTGATCTGCTGTAAAGTCTTAAAAACAAAACAATGTTACATGGGTGTGATGTCGTTTGCATTTTTTTACGTCCAGAATGCCTCGAATGTTTTGTCGTTCTCTCCTTCCTTCAAAGAGCTTTGGACCTGGGCTCAGCCTGTGTTCTGCTGCTGCACCAAGTGCTTCAACCTGAATGTTTCCTCTCCAAAAACAAAGCTTCTGCCTTCCACACCCGCCGCCTTCTTTCTGTTTTACTCGGCTGTTCTCTCCCTACCGGTCACAGCACACACACGGCGTGGGGCCGGCCCAGGCTGGAGGACAGCTCTGGATGTTTGGGAATAGCAGGAGATTTGCAGCCACACTCCGACCTGCGGACACATTCCAACCCAACCAACAGATGAGGACAGACCAAAGCGCTGCTCAGAGCTCAGAGCAGACCCAAGTGCTCTTGTAGTCGAACCGGGTAGTTTGCAGAGCGAGGACGTCTCCTATTGGTCTCTGTGTCTCTGCTGAGGTCACACAGACCTTCACAAATAAACACAAATGTGAAACTGCTCATCGGCTCCTTTGTGTCTGTGTGTGGATGTGAGAGCAAGACAACTCAATGTTTTGTTATTTTGCCTGGGGGATAGTAAAAGTTCTAGTACCACCCCCTGCTGCAGGTTCTGCTCCACTGGAGCCGAAAGTCCCCCTCCCAATGACAGGAAATGGTTTCACCCTGTTCCAGGTGATAGTCCCACCCCATCCCCATCAAGAAAGAGAGGGCAGCTCATCGTTTCCAACCAAGTAAAATTTAATGTTTACAGTCCTGAACACAACAGAAACCGTGAGAGAAAAACTAATGGAGACAGGAGACCTAACACTGCATGGCAGCACAGTGAGTGTGTGTGTGTGTGTGTGTGTGTGTGTGTGTATGGGGGGGGGCGGCATACGTGGATGACTTCAGGTGAGGCTGAGGTCTGGGCTTGTTGCCGGGCAGTTTTGGTCGATGTGGGCGTGAGACGACAGGAAGTGAACACGTTTCCTCCCTTTGTTAAAACACTGATGTGTGACAGTTTCTACTCATTGTATTTCTTCACTTGTTAATGGCTTTGAGTTTTCCAAAGTAAGCACCTAAAGTCTGCGTGTGTCTGCGTGTTCTGTTAAAAACTGAAATTCACAACAATCAGAAACTGGGAAATCCAGAATTCACAACCGTTTTTGTTCACAGACGTCCTCTAGACCTTGAACATTAGATTTCTGCACCTCTGCTCTCTCACCAGCAGGGGGCGGACAGCACCTGTCTCACTTTAAACCACATGCAAGGTGCGGATGTTCTGCTGCTCTGTGGCGCAGCACCCCCACCCCTCCCACCTCCCAGTTTAACATGCAAAGGTTACATATGTTCATACATGTATCTCTAAATAGTTCTATATATTCTACTTCTTCAAGACCTTCAAAACCACAACTGCCACATCGAGTTTCACCCCAGTGTGAAAGCAGCTTCAGATCGTCCTCTGCGGCTCTCACACCGAGTCAATTCAGTTCCAGGAAACATCAAAACGAATAGTTCATGAATCCGATCAGATTCTGTCCAAACATCTTTCAACTGAAACCACTGAGTGTTCAGCACACTATCAGACGTATTGAACATTACAGAAGCTGGAATTAGTTCTGTTTGTTGAAACAGTCGCGTCAGGGTGATGGTGGTTCTCTAAGTTCAGAGGAAGCGTTCGTCTCGCTCCTACGCCCTCTCTGCTACAATGAGCTGCTGCTGGCTGAGGAATGTTCCACCCGACGTCGCTGCAGGGCTTCAGACGCGGCTTCACCTCCACGTCTGAGACTCTAGTTTTGTTCGTCACGTTGCTTGTTTATTTGTTTAGAGAAATGGCTTTTAGATTCGAGGAATGAGGAACACATTTGGAAACGTGACATCGAGAGATGATGACACTCAGTTGGGATTTTTTAAATGAGCTTCAAAAGCAAAAACAAACAAACAAAGAAAACAACAGGTTGTGTCCCCTCTTCCCTGAGTCTTCCTCGAACTCTGAAACGATTCTTCATGCGAGTGATTTTCAGTCAGTAACAAGGGGGAGGAAGATGAGGAAGAGGAGGAGATCGAGCCCGCAGGTGTGAGGAGGATGAAGGGGGGCAGCGGGATGTTTCCTAATCAGCAGAGAAACGGTCCAAATACGGAATAAATATAATAAAAAAAAACACTCAATATTTATTGTCCTAAGTTGACACAGTTGAGATGAGAGAAATGGATTTTTAAAAAATGGCCAAAACTCCACAGTTTACACACACACACACGCAGTCGCTGCTCCTCTTGAAATGTTGTGGTTGTCGTCTTATACAAAAAACTTTTCTAAAAAAGAAAAAAAAAAACGACCTGAAATACAACAGACACGCTCTACAAAAAAGAAACTACAGTCAGATAAAAAGAGAAAAGCTAGACAATACTTCTCTGGTGTCTCTGTAGCTATGGGCTGGAAGTGGGTGGGCCAAGGCCACGGGACCAGACGCCACCTCGCCAGAAATGAGTCCTTAATGAGCTTTTCGGTGTTCTGTTTTCTTTTGGCAGTTTGTCCTGCTTCGCAGAAAGGCTTTACAGAGATATCTGGACCTGGACTAGGGGGGGGGGGGGGGTGGTCCGACCCCCCCCCCAACCCGGTAGATCTCAATACAAACAGAGAGGAGCTTCACACAGAGGAGTTGCTGGAGTGTAGCGCAAGTTTCTTCTGAAACCTTTTTATCATCAAAATGCTTGTTGTTAGTATTTTGAGGCTGAGTTACTTCAAAGTGAACTTCTTTAAAACTGAAGCTCGTTTTTTCCTTCCTTCCTTCCTCAGTAACACCAACGTCCACCATCATGCACACTTTGTCCCGATCACCCAAACATTCACACGTCCATGCCCCCGCTGAAACCTTGAACTGCAGCAGGAGCGAAACACAGAGGAAGAAACAACAGCCTGAACCAGACCGGACCAGACTGGACCAGACCGGACCAGACCGGACCAGACTGGATGACACTGAACCAGACCGGACCAGACCGGACCAGACCGGACCAGACTGAACCAGACCGGACCAGACCGGACCAGACCGGACCAGACTGGACCAGACCGGACCAGACTAAACCAGACTGGACCAGACCGGACCAGACTGGACCAGACCGGACCAGACTGAACCAGACTGAACCAGACTGGACCAGACTGAACCAGACTGAACCAGACCGGACCAGACCGGACCAGACCAGACCGAACCAGACCGGACCAGACTGGATGACACTGAACCAGACCGGACCAGACTGAACCAAACTGGACCAGATTGGACCAGACCGAACCAGACTGGACCAGACCGAACCAGACTGGACCAGACCGGACCAGACCAGACTGAACCAGACCAGACTGAACCAGACCGGACCAGACTGAACCAAACTGGACCAGAGTGAACCAGACCGGACCAGACTGGATTAGACTGGATCAGACCGGACCAGACTGGATCAGACCAGACTGGACTGAACCGGTCCGGACCGTAGGGTGGAGAGAGCTGGAGCAGCTCAGAGTCTAAGGCAGAACAGAAACAGGGTGGGAGGAGAGGGAGAGCTCAGGTACGAGCTCTCTGACCACTAAATAAAAGCTGCATCGGCCGTGACTTGGTGGACCTGCAGGTCTGACCCCGCTCCGGTCCTGGGTTGGGGTGGGGGGGGGGTCACACCCGGAAACTCTCTCCTTTGCCATCAATATGGCGCATGCGCAGGTAGACGTCGGTGCCGATGCCCTGCATGGACTGGATGGAGAGCGAGCCGCCCAGGTACTCGGCGTAGGCCCGAGAGGTGGGGAGGCCGAACCCGAACCTGACAGACAGACACAATCAGTCAAACTCCGCCTCCATCTCAAAATAACAAATGTTTCAAGAGAAAATTTGTGAAAAACTGAAACAAATTACCCATAAGAAATGAATGGGACAGGGTGGAAAATGTGACTGAATTGTTGGACTTTTTACCACCTCAGGTCGACCTTCACCTGATGGCACCATTCAAGCTTTATACTGGAGACACGTGTCCCCTCTGACCCAGAGGTCAACGTTTCCATAAGGTTTCACGACTGCAGAGCCTCTCTACTGTCACTGCTACAGTCACCATGGCAACCGTGGTTACAGGTTCCATCACCGTGGCAACCTTGATAAGAGCTTCCCTACAGCTGCTGCAGCAGTAGATACACAGACTATTTATTATTACTTTTATTATTAATAACTGCAGGGAATTGTTAGTATTAGTATTAGTAGTAATTGTAACAGGACTAGTAGTAGTTTTTTGCCGCATGGCACTGCATCACTGCGTCAATAGTCTAGTTTATAAAACTTACACTGTGCTTGTATCTGCTCCCATATGTTTGCTTTACCTCTTAACTCCTGTTTGTTCAGGGTGCTATATAAATAAAGCTTCTTCTGAGCTTCTACTGTTGTGTCAACACAGCCAACAAACATTTGTTTATCAGAGCTGCAACAACTGATCAATGCATCAACCTCATGCTGTCATTATCCACTGACATGTCCTGCACCTCGTATATCTAGAGTAGCTATAGGGCTAACTAGAGTATCCTTAGGGCTAACTAGAGTAGCTATACGGCTAGCTAGAGTATCCATAGGGCTAACTAGAGTATCTATAGGGCTAACTAGAGTAGCTATAGGGCTAACTAGAGTATTCATAGGGCTAACTAGAGTAGCTATAGGGCTAACTAGAGTATTCATGGGGCCAACTAGAGTAGCTATAGGGCTAACTAGATTACTCATAGGGCTGACTAGAGTAGCTATAGGACTAACTAGAGTATTCATAGGGCTAGCTACAGTAGCTATAGGGCTAACTAGAGTATTCATGGGGCTAACTAGAGTAGCTATAGGACTAACTAGAGTATTCATAGGGCTAGCTACAGTAGCTATAGGGCTAACTAGAGTATTCATGGGGCTGCCTAGAGTAGCTATAGGACTAACTAGAGTATTCATAGGGCTAGCTACAGTAGCTATAGGGCTAACTAGAGTATTCATGGGGCTGCCTAGAGTAGCTATAGGGCTAACTAGAGTATTCATAGGGCTAACTAGAGTAGCTATAGGACTAACTAGAGTATTCATAGGGCTCATGTTACATTAGGGATGAAACAACATATTATGTTAAGTTGATTCAGGGTGACAGGCCTGTTTGGTCTGTAAAATGTGATAAATCTATTCACTTGCTCATTTTGCACCCAACACAAAACAAACTGAACTGGCTGACTGTCTCTGACTAAAGGTGCTTCCACATAGACCGCGGCAAGCGCAGGCGGCGGGCGGCAAACCCATTCATTGTGTATGTGGTTGCGCGGCGCAAGAGCGCAGAGCCTTGCGCGCAAGAGTTGAGAAATGTTCAACTCGGGCGCTGCGCGCTGTGACGTCATCGCGGCGCGTCCAATAGGAGAGAGGTTGTTGGGTCACGAGTTCCAGAGGACTCCAGAACTATGGAGGGGCAGCTAATCAAGTTTCCCGATCTCTGGGACACAAGGTTTCCCGGGCAGGCGGTTAAACTCCTCCCTGTTTAGCCTAAGTAGACCTCAAAACGGGGGTTATGGAGCTGTAGCTCCCGGACCAGCCTGAAGTAGACCTCAAAACGGGGGTTATGGAGCTGTAGCTCCCGGACCAGCCTGAGGTAGCTCTCAGAGCGGTCCTTACGGAGCTGTAGCTCCCTGACCCGGTCCATATTCCCCCGGTTCCTGCCTTCCCATCAGAACTGGGTGGACCCACATCCTCCTTTTCTGTGCTGCTCGTCTCCTCGTCTCCTTAATAGCACTATAGCCAGGACTTAATACACCTTCTCACAAGATCGCGCTCAAACCAACTGCTAAATGTTGTTACTGGTAGCTTAGCAACCTTGCCGCTTTGCCGCGCGGCACAGCGGCAGCGCTGCGCCTGGCTGCGCTGTACCCGGCGCAGTGCGCCGCGCTTGCCGCGGTCTATGTGGAAGCACCTTGACTGACTGACTGACTGATACTCTGCCTGATCCTCTGACCCTGAACTTGTCTCTGGCTGGCTGTGGACGAGCCTCGGGGCCTCGGGGCCTCGGGGCCTCGGGGCCTCGGGGCCTCTGAGCCTCGGGGCCGCTCACCCGTGCATGGGGCTGGACTGGTTGCCGCTGTTGGTGATGTTGTGGAACATGTTGCTCATGCGCGGGTCCTGCGCACTCTCCTCCGCCGTGCTGAAGTGGTAATCCATCACCTTGTCGATGATGTTGTGAGGGATGCCACCGCCACGGTCAGAAATCCTACAGACAGAGAGAGGGTTAACACGAGGCCAAGGCTGGGCTAGGACAGGAGAAGATAGGAGAAGATCAGTCAACTATTCTGTCCAGCACCTTCACAATAGAGTCCACACAGAGTCTACACAGTAATAACAAGTGCTAACAATAATGAGCGAGCAAAAGACCAATTCTAATGAATGGGAACAATAACAGACAAAGCAGCATTTTGAATGGTTCTGGATGGTTCTGAATCGTTCTGGATGGTTCTGGATGGTTCTGAATGGTTCTGGATGGTTCTGAATGGGTTTGAAAGGAAGCTGCAGCTCTCCTCTCACCTGATGATGAAGTCGATGTCGTTGTTGGCGATGGTGACGACCACGTCAGGGACGTTGTACGGCGTGTCCAGGTGACTCTCCATGGTGGCTCTGAGGACGGACACACACACACACACACACACACACACACACACACACACACACACACACACACACACACACACACACACACACACACACACACACACACACACACACACACACACACACACACACACACACACACACACACACACAGCTGCTATCATCTCGGAGCTGGGGAAACCTCATGTTAACACCTTATGTTTGCTACTGTCTACGACTGTAATATTTAACAACTAATAGACCAATAATCAACTAAATCAAATAACCCACAGCACTCTAGCTGTGGGTTATTTGACTTAGTCAGTCGACTCGAGCCTCATAAAAATATTGCTGAGAATGTTTTGAAAGATCCACCGCTTTGAACCTCATAACCAAGGATATAAACAACAATGTGACCAGGTCTAATTACATCATCAACAAATCAGTCATCTGAAGTGAATACATTCAGCCACTGGAATAACCTAAAGGTTCACCTTCATAAAAATCCCTCTGAGGATGTTGTAGGTTTCATAATCTGACCTCAGCCTCTTGGATGTGAATATGTTCCAGTTTCTTTGGTTTCGTAGAACAAAACACCTGATGCTGCTCTACTCTCATCCAGAGGGCTGACTCAGCTACAATAGCAGCGCTGCAGCCTTTATTGGGTCTGGGTTGTTTTGGGCGCTTGGAGCCAAACACAACAGCGATGCTGGCAGACGGCGCTGAATAAACAGAGGGACTTTTCTGAACGTCCCTGAGGAGCAAACACAGAGGAGCAGCCTGAGCGTGCTACATCTGCTCCTCCTACATCAGGCCTGAGGTGGAAACACTCAGGAACGACGGGAGCCAGGCCAGCAGCTCCACTCACACATCAGCTGAACTTCATTAGGTGTAATCACCCCGGCTAGGAACAGGAAGCAGAGGAGACTGGAGGACTGCAGACTGCAGAGCCGCACTGAAACATCATCATTTCACATCACTTCACCTTTTTTTTAAACAATAAACATATTTTTCTTTAAGATATGCAGTCTCTGTCAGTTTCAATGTGCTGTGTTGTTACAGCATCTATTTTAAGCTAAAAGTCCCCCCTCAGACCTTTCCATTGAATTTATATTACAGTCCAATCTTACATTTTGTTTCCTACCTCTGATTGTTGTGAAGTGACATGTGGTTCACCTCAGCAGCAGGACGAACAACAAATGAGAAATCTATCTGATTCCATCTGATGCCATCTTTCCTCAAGCAGGATAAAGAAACCAGAAGGTCTTTGACAGACTTTAACTTATTAAAGACACAATCAAAAATATAACTAAATGCTCAAACTAACTCCCCTTATTAGAACAGCAGTTGATTCTGGGGCCAGTAGATCTGCTGACTCAGATTCAAGTTTTCAATGTCAAGGTTAAAAGCCTTCAGAGGCAGAGCTGGAGAGTAGCTCTGCAGGTTTGTGTGTGTGTGTGCGCGTGTGTGTGTGTGCGTGCGTGCGCGTGCGAGTGTTTGAGTGTGTGCGTGCGTGCGTGCGTGCGTGAGTGAGTGAGTGAGTGAGTGAGTGAGTGAGTGAGTGAGTGAGTGAGCGAGTGAGTGTGTGTGTGTGTGTGCGTGTGTGTGTGTGCAGTCACCTCATGGCGTTCTTGAGCAGCTCGGGCAGGATGTAGTCCAGTGGCAGGGGGATGAAGGGGAAGCGAGCGGCCACGTGTCCGTTGATCCTGACTCTGGGAGAGTTCCCGTACTGATGCTCACACAGACGCCTGCGCACACACACGCACGCACACACACACACACACACACACACACACACACACACACACACACACACACACACACACACACGCACACACACACACATTAAGTAAATAGTGGATAAGGTTAGGGTCAGGGTTAGAACTTTTGTGTGAGCTGAGTTAGAGGAGTCAGCTTTGCATGTATTTTGGTTTTGACGCAAGAAACATCTGTTTTACAGCTAAGCTGCATCTGGTGTATTTCTGGTGAAGACCAGAGTCCCATAGCTTCTACATTAACTCCAGAGAACAAGGAGAAAGGCTCCACTGAGCTGTCCCAGGTCTGGTTTAAATCACAGAGGCTGTGAAGGCCCTGGGTTGGGGACTGAAGGTAAACAGGCTGATAAGTCCTATCTGTGTATCTGTGTCTGTGCAGCAGCAGGTGCTGGGACCTGTGTGCTCCTGAGGGTTTATCAGCCGACCTCCGACCTCCTCCGTCAATAGAAAAGTCATCGAAAGACCATAAACCAACAGAGCACACGCTCACCTGGCAAAGTCCACCCACTTCTCGATGATCTTTTTGGGGGAGAGACGGCGGCAGATGATGCCGACAAAGTCCGGCTGGAGGGAGAGGAGAGGGACCATGAGACGTGATGATGTCAGAACATCAGTCACTCACTCTGCTCTGCTGCAGAGCTGTGACATATTAGTAGTGTTAAAATACTGAGTCTGAGCAAGAAAAGTAATCACAACATTGTCTTCGTGCAGGGCGAGATGGTGCGTGGCCAGCATCCGGATTCCCAGACGAGAGCAGAGCGTGGTGTCCAGGAAGCTGCGGAGGATCATCTCATCCTGAGGGAGGAGGAAGAAACACACACAAGGTCTGTATCAACCTGGACACATGACAGAAACCTGACTCAGCCCTCAGACCTACAGCATGTACAGACAATAAAGAACACGCAGTATAGGCAGAACACATTCATTCATCATGTACCTCTATCAGATCCTAATCATATATCACAGCGTTCTCCAGGATCAATCTCAACCCCTGAAGCAGTGGACATACAGTGAGAGGCCACTGACAATGTGTTTTTGTTTTTGTTCTTATGGTAAATCTGCCCAGATGGTTGAAATGACTTCAGAGTTAGTGAAATAAGATGGGGGAAACCTGTCTGATGATTCAGAGTGGTTCATTATGAGGAGAAAAAGGAGAGGATGCTGAAGTTGAGAGGTTGGAGCCTCTGAGGCTGGCAGGTGTTGAGCTCTGAGGAGAAGCCTCAGACAGCTTCCTGTTTCTGCTGCATGAGGACAGGCTGGTGGTACCTGGATGTGCCTGCGACACTCCCTGAAGCCCTGCGCCAACATGGTCACCACGTCTTTGTGGTCGTCCAGCAGCTGCTGCACCAGCTTGCAGAATCGAGCCTCCACGTCCTGGTCCTTGATCTGTGGACGGAGCACAGAGTCATCTCCAGGGAACAGATCAGAGCTTTCCCTACAAAAGCATTCCTGCAGATTAGAGGAATTAATCCGCCTGTAAATCACAGTTTTCTGCCTTGTTACTGGGAAGAAGAGGAGGACGTGTTGAACTTGACAGTGACAGAGATCACAGATTGAACGCAGATCCACTGCTGAGGTTGAAGGAAGCAGAATCTCAAATCAAACAGTAACTCTGAATCTGAACATGATCTGAGCATGAAACATCCTGTTTATGGGTTGTAAACATTTCTTGTTTTCCCCCAGTGATGAATGCTGGCACCAGCAGAACAGATGAATAATTCAACATGTAATGAAATAGTTTCTCACACTTGAGTTAGATCAAACTTGTGAACAGACTGGAAACCAGTTCTTAAAGTCTGAGCCTGTGCAGTTGAAGCTGATCCCAGAGCTGTTTATCTATACCACTTGCAGAGCGCTGTCTGCAGCGCCTCCTACTGGTGGTAGCCCTCAGGACACAGAGGCTGCAGAGCTCCAGGAGTCAGACCTCTCACTGAGATGATCCAACACGTTGTGCAGGTTCCTCTTCATCACCACCACCCTCATCCTCCTGGCTGAGCTGCGTAGCAGAGCAGCAGGCTGAGGCGAGCCCAGGCTGCTGCTCACACGATGGCTGACCTGCATTCCAACCCCGACATGTTCTCTGACACCGGAGCCGGCCTGCGGTTACACAAGCGGCCCTCTTTGTGCACAGACGACAACAGACGACATAAAGCTGCTGGGTCTTGTTGTTCTCAGCTGCACGGAGATGTCACGCTGAACAGACAGAAGGCTCGCAGGCCTGCTCCGCTTACCGCGCTCTCTGGCTGCAGGACAGAGCTGGTTTTATTTTACACACGTTAAAATGAGCCGTTTCTGGAGTAAACAACAAGATCACACTGATCTCACTGCAGGATAAACATGTTTATACCAGGGAGCAGAGCTGCACAGCCAGGACACACAGTCCACCACTGACAACCAGCTATTTACTGAGGGAGCTTCTGGCATCTTTCTGTTTGTTTGGAACTTTGTTTGTTTGGAAGTTTTTCTTTACGTTTTCTAAGATGACTGCATTGCATCTAATACTTTATCCTCTTATTATTATTATCGATTGTTTCTCTATTGTCATTTCTACGGTAACAATGCAAATTCCCACACTAATGGAGAAACTAATGAAGGTTTATCTCACCACAAAGTGCAATGCGACTGTGACGGTATTACGCAATATGAATCTGATTACAGTACAGTATGTTTTAACAGCCATAGTCACCTCAGAGCCCTTCACATTCACGTTGTGTTTTCCTGCTATTTAATGTGCTTTTCTGTCGTCTTGTGTGAAAGTCTCCTGAATCCTTTCATATTTCCAACCTTCTGTCTTCTGTAACCTCGACTCATTCTGTGACTTGGTTAGTTACTGTCCTCCTCTCTTTGTATCATGCGTATGAGGCAGTCCAGCTCCACTTGGTGCTAGTAAGTTGTAGTTTTGGTTGAGTCTTGTATAGATTTTGCCAGTTTAGTTTACTTTATAAAGAAGTTGTCAGACAGAGAGCCCCACTGTGGAGCAAATAAAGGTATCAGAATAGAGCTGTACCATCGAAGCTGTACCATGCAGGCAGCCTGACACTTCCTGTTTATGGTCATTAAAATAGGCTGATCCCACAGACATGAAGAGTGTGTGTGTGTGTGTGTGTGTGTGTGTGTGTCTCACCAGGGGGAAGTCGCTGAGCATGTGGTAGGCTCTGATGTACAGCTCGTGCTGGAAGACAGGACAGAGCTGTGGTTAGAGCGTGCTCCAGGCCTGGACTGCTGCGTCACCTTTCAGGATGTTTTCACGCCGTGAATTAAAACAAGCTCAGCAGCTCCATGTCGCTCAGGCTTAATGGACAGCATCGTATCAGACTTCAGGGGCTGCCATCTGAGCGGGCGAGGTGAAGTCGCCCTGACCTACATTACAACAAAAGGCGCAGCTCTTTATGTAATCGCCGCAGAGCGGCAGAAAGGAAGGAATGTGGGTGAAAGTTCAGAGCGCCGGGCGAGCTCGGGGCCCGGGCCGCTTGTGGAGGATCAGGGGGAAAAACCAGAGGGGGAGAGAGGGTTGTGTTCTGCTGAGGAGGAGCTGAGCGCTCTAAAGCCGGATTCTCTGACAGACACTTAAACGCAGCGCTGAGGGAGAGCTCAGGATCCTGCAGGAGGGAAAGTGTTGGGCTTCTGCTCAGACCAGGGGACAAACCCTAATCCTAACCCTGACCCTACTCCTGACCCTAACCCTACTCCTGACCCTACTCCTGACCCTATCCCTGACCCTAACCCTGACCCTAACCCTAACCCTACTCCTGACCCTAACCCACACCTTTCACAGGGTCACATTCTAGCACTTTCCAGCTCATACAAACTTCTGCCTGTCGTAACCTCTCCTGACGACTCAGGAAAAACTTTCCCATCCCTCAACTTGACCCAGATACTGTGTTATACAATCAGTTCACCTACTTCCAGGCTGGGAGGGAAAAAAAGCTCTCCAGACTCCTGCAACACTTGGATTGTATTAACCGTTTATCCTCTGGCGCTCGAAGAGCCTGCCACACGTGCTGCAGATGTTTTAGCTCCACACACCACCAGGCAGCTGTGTGACTCACATCTGGAGCTCAGAGTCCGGCCCAGAGACACGTCTCAGAGTGGCGCTGCTCATTAGGATTTTACAAACATGACTGTCATGAAGTCGCAGCTGATTGTAACACCTCCTCTGCTGCCCTGAACGGCTCATCACTGCAGCCTGTGAGCAGACTGTGACTGGGGAATGGGTTTTTATTTTGTGGTCATCAAGGCTGGAGGTGTGAAGTGTCTTCTGCCAGAGATATCAGTGGGCAAACCTGAACTGTGAATTCTGCACATCTTTGCCACTTTTGGGGAACCTGTCTAACCCTAACCTATGCAGCTGATGTCTCACCTTGGAAAGAATGAGTGTGAATCAGTGCATAACGATCCTGACGTTCAGATGTTAGGTTCAGGAGCCTCTAAAACATGAGAGCCAACACATTTCAGGCTCAGAATCATCTGGAATACAGTCACTATATGCCCTCCAAGGTTACAGCCCTTTTGTATCTAAATCCCACCCACAGTTTTCAATCTTTTCGCAACAATTCCTATGTGTCCGGACAAAAAACTGTCTCAATTTGCAACTCTGCTCCTTAAAAATCCAGAATTGAGTGGGTGGACGACCTCTCCTCATTGGTCTAACCGCTGATGAAGATCACGTCCAGCGTGGCGAGGCCGACGTCACAGAGAAGACTTCTGTGGTTTGTTGTCCTTGAACGCACCTTGACCGAATGTTTCCCTGCTTCCATCAACGTTCAGCCACATTCAGACCCAGTTGTCACTTTCTTATTATAGAATCTGCTCCGTGCTTCGCGCCACTGGAGCCAGGGGTGGGGCAGGGTGAGAGAGAGAGAGAGAGATAGAGAGAGACAGAGAGAGAGAGACACAGAGAGAGAGAGAGAGAGAGAGAGAGAGAGAGAGAGAGAGAAAGAGAGAGAGAGAGAGAGAGAGAGAGAGAGAGAGAGAGAGAGAGAAGGTGCTCTTACCACTTGCAGAATGGTGGGGTTACAACCGATGATGAAGGGCAAACTGCGGAAGCCCTTGATGCGATGGGCGATTCGCACGGGCAGCTCCTTATGTAGGTACTTGGCACTGCTCTGAGACACACACACACACACAGGGGGGACAGTGTGAGTGAGAAGTGACACAGATTACAGGTTTTTCTCTCCAGAGGCTGAGATATTTACCAGGATGTGGTGTCCGTCTGGAGACTTCCCAGAATACAGCAGGGTCGCTAGAGTCAGTCGCACCGAAGCCTGAGGAGACATTAGCAGCACCGTTACTGTCTCTCTCTCTCTCTCTCTCTCTCACACACACACACACACACAAACACACACACACACTCTGAGAAACCAGCAATCCTAAAGCAGTAACTTTTCTTTGGAATCAGTGTCAAACAGAGTCTGCAATAATCTGATCTGAACGTGACAAATACAATACTCTGACTGAGACTCTACCATGTTAATAGTGATTTCTTAGGACCATAAACTGATAAAGGTAATACTAGACATAATACCTGAAAAGTTTCCCCGTCTCGTTGATGTTGGGCTGACATGTTAATACCTTGTTCTGACAGACAGACGGACCAGCTGCAGGCGGACGCCACTAACCTCAGGCTGACTTGGATGAATTGAACCTCTGCTGCTGCTGCGTCTGCTTGCTAAGCCATTGTGTACATTCAGTGGTAATGTAAACCGTGGAACTGGATATCCAGTTAGTGAAACGTGTTTATTCGGGCAGATTTGAAGCTGATACCAGGCGTAGACGGGGCATGACCGGAGCGCGCCGGTCTGAGCAGCTGTCAATTTTTAAACTGAGCGGCTGCGAGACGCTCGGCTCCAGAATAGGCCTGGGTGGAAGCTGTGACCAGTACTTGGATCTGGATAAAAGGTCAATCAGACTCAGGCTCAGTTTCCAGGATAATCATCTGCCCCCCCCCCCCCCCCCCCCCCCCCCCCCCTTGAGCAGGTTTGTGCGTGGGTCATACTGCTAAAACTGCAGCCCACTATAATAATCAGCCCTGCACGACCTGCAGTTACTCTCCACTGTCACTTTGCTCCACCAGCTCCTTTGTGTGACACGACTGTACTTTCCTCTTGTTTGTGGCAGACAAATGTTTGGCGTGGGGCTGGTGTCTTGTTTCAGTGTGTGAATTTAACTCCTTCCTCCTTTTACTCTTATGAAACACTGAAGAGACATTTGTTTTTGAGGGCTGGCATCTGGTCGACACATGACGAAACCACTGAGATCCTTCAGCAGGCCCCAAGAAAAAGATCTCTGCTCTATTCTCTGCAAATAAAAACAATATGTGGATTGTGTGTGTCGAGGGGGGCTGGAGGTGTCGCTTTATAGGCTACAGTGTAGAAAACACTTTTCCATCAACAGCAAATAAAGTGATCAATCCTCCATGCTGGCTGTGTGACAGATCCCTACGAGAACTGATTGAGTTTAACTGACAACAGTGAATCCAGGGCTCTGGTCACATCTGAGCAGTGCGTCTGATTAACTAGTTAGTATTTAGTATTTGATTAATGTTAGTATTCAGTTTGCATGAACTGGTTAACTAACGTGATTGCATAATCACACGTACAGTTATCGAGGTGATAGATCATTTGGTCGAACTAACGTTCTCTTACGGACAACTGGCGCTGCGTTCACAGTCACCTCATAAAATCCGTCAAATAGCGGTTAAAACCAACGGTCTTCTCGCGGAAGCTGCCGTGTTTAACGACTGTGGGTTTTCAGAAGAAAATCTTTGTTACATGGCTCTGAATCGACACGGCAATATTTCTGTACTGTACACAAAGACTAGTTGGGGGCTGAATGCCACGATCACCTAGCACACGTATAATGGCTTATCGCTTGCCGTGTCAGAGAGTGCATTCGGTGGTTTTTAAATTTGTCAGTTTTACATTTTTACGTTTTGGCAATACTCCAGGGGGTGTTCCTTCATACAAAATATCGGTACGGTGATTTAGCCTACTAGCTCTGGACGCTAATAGGGAAGGGTCGTCGTCTCCGGTGGGAGAGGTGCGTCAATTCCTAGCTTTCTACAGCGTCCCTGAACGTAGCAGCATTACTGCTAGCCAGCTAGCGTCAAACGCTGAGGCCAGACCGCAGAGTCGGAGACCAACCCCGGGAGACAAGTCCTCACCTTCTCCGCCGACACGTCGATGGCCGACTGGTTGTAGAAGGAGGTGACGGTCTTGGAGCGCTCCCTGGCAAGCTCCGAGTAGCCCTGCATGGACGAGGTGGAGCGGAGCCTCCCGGAGGCTGAGACCGGGGGCAGTGTTTTGGTGATCGGGGCGAGCAGGAGGCTGCCCAGCCTCGGCCTGGAGCTGCGGGTCGCTCCGCTCAGCATCTCCGCTGCTAGTCCCGACAGCATCTGGAGACGAGACGAGCTGAGCTGTGCGTGTGCTGGGGTCGAGAGGTGGGGGAGAGAGAACAGGGCTGCCCTGTTCACGTTGCTCCTCCGCTGCTACGAGGCCATCAGGTCCCGTCCTACTGTGCACAAAGGCACGTCTCTGCATACAGTAGAGAGGGTACAGACGGCTGCGCTCCGATTGGTCTGTGGGAGAGGAGAGCTGACGGCTGGGCCAATCAGAGGCCCCGAGGCCTCCAAGCCCCGCCCTCCTTCACAGCTGTACTGTACTCCAAATGCTGCCGAGTAGCATGAGATGAACAAGTACAGAGAACTTTGAATTTGTTATATATACACACACACACACACACACACACACACACACACACACACACACACACACACACACACACACACACACACGTACTTGGTCGCAATTTTGCATTAGTACCCTGCAGTCATCGGTTTGTTTTGCTAGCTTGTGTGCTTTTTTCCTACTTGTATTGTACAGTGGAACTTGAGTGTCTCTGAAGGGGTCAGTTAAGTTTATCTAACCCTCCAACAGAAAAACAAGCCCCATACTAAACAATAAATAAATAAAAACCTCAAAATGTGCTTTAATACTAGACTTAAAAACCAGGAGCAGTGATGGGGACAACTGAACATGCACAGAGGATGTATTCCAGAGCTTCAGCCTGGATCTCAGGGCAGCTGAGATGAGCTCGTGGGAAACCAGATCGACATGTTTAAAAATGCATTTACACATGAATGTTTACCAGTCATGCATTTTCCTCCCTGGGCTCCATCACACAAACACACACACACACAAAACAACTTTCCTCCTGACTTAATGCACTGTAGATAAGGTTCAGTATAGCCAGATGAACCTGTTCCCAGGCCCTCAGGGCTAAATGCTGCTTTGAGCAGCGGGAGTCTACTGGTAGAACCCCCATGTGGCCAGTTTTGGGAAACATTGGTAGAAATATTTGATGCATTATCTTATTATAAATGCTCTGTGTAAAAGCTGCTAAAATGGGCAACAATATGAAGTCCATATCCATATTAAATATGGATCCACATTAAAATGTACAGCTTTGTAAAGAAGTTGTGTTAACAGCTTTGGTTTCCATAGAGAATGTCCCCGTTCATGACAACTGTATGAAGGTTTGTCTTAGTTTTCATCTCACTGCTTTAAATCAAGGCTCCTTTCTGAATGATGAAGGGTGTAACCACCACATCAGCTCCACCCAACCTCGTCACTTTTATCCATTTCTCATGTGTGAATCACATGTATCAGACTAGGTTTTGACTTGATTCCCCTGCTTTACAGTCTCACTAGCACAAACATGACATGTACAGCTCGGCTCTTAGTTGCAGTGCTTGTGTGTGAACAGGGAAATCAGAGTTGATGGAGTGTGTGCCATCCATCTCTTTGACTGAAAACACAGGTGACATTTTAAATTAAATGAACTACGGATGCCTGTCTGTCCTTTCATCACACGACTGCAAACCAACAAGACAGACAAGTGCCAAACCGTTACACTCTGTTGTATTGGAATAAAAACTTCACAAGTCTTGTAGAATTTAACAGTAGGAGCAATTCATTTATAAGTTCATTTATAAACAGAGACTCACATTAAAGAAGCAAAATGCAGATGACTTCCTGCAAAGTTTGTTTCCTAATGAGACTTTATACATTTTACAGTCAGTATGTTAGTTGATTATAACTGCACCACGACTCAGATAAAAACAGAAAAATAAAACATCAAAAATGGAAAACACAGTTCAATTACAGCCTCAATGTAATTATATCAACTTCAAAACAGTTTTTTCTTTCCATCAAAACTAAAACCATGTTTCATGGTTGAAATGATCCTTCAGGTCTCGTATCTTTTAAGATACTCAAGAACAGACGGGATTAAAGAAAAATTAGGATTATGTGTCACACAGTAACAATATTTGTTTCTCTTCCAGCAGCAACAGCAGGTTCTCTGTGTTAGTAGAGGAGTTTTAATACGCCACACAACTGTATGTAGATGCAGAACTCGTGCTGTTTAGCCTCAGTCCATCCTGCTGCTTCTGGATCTGCCAGGCAGCGGTTCAGTCACTTTGAACAAAATGATGAAGAGACGTGTTGCAGACGGATGCTGCAGCCTGTGTCTGTCAGCTGAGACGATGTGAGGAACGGCCTGTCTGGAAGTTTACTCACATCCTCCACCCTCTCAGTCTCATCGTTCTCAGATACCAGCGTTCGGTCAGTCTCTTCATCGCAGCCAGGGCCCAGACCGGAGCAGACGCTCAGGAGCTTTCCTCCCTCTTCCACACGATCACCATGTTTTTGTCGCTCAGGGCCACCAGGAAGTGGAGCTGGGGGTCCATGGCCACACAGTTGATGGAGGGGCCCTCCAGTGGGCCCTGGCCTTTCCTCTCTGGGCTCGGCCACTCCAGCACCTGCACACACACACACACACACAGTCTGTTAGAGCAGAGCACAAGACACGAGGAGGAGGAGCTCCAGTCTGAAGCTTCTATAGCTGCAGATTTGAACCAATCTGATCTACTTTTCACCATGACTTTCCTTTCTTCCAGTTGATTTATTTTGTTTTTTCCTCACGACAAATCAGTTTTCAGCTGCTTCTTTTTAAAGCTTCCCGGCTTTTAAGTGTGTCCACGTGTTGAGAGGGGGAGAGGGTACCACTTGGCGCTTTGACTTGTATGAAAAGTGCTCAATAAATAAAGGGAGGTGGAGATGAACCAAAAAAAGTCTATTTGTATATTTGCTCAGACGGTTTTTTCATAATTATGTGGGGAGACAGAGTCTGTCCTGTGGCAGCCATGTTCACATGATTTGTTCATAAGAGCCAGAATCTCTCTGTGATCTGGGTGGTAATTCCTGGTGGTAATTCACTGCATTGTGCTGTGATGAGTCCTCAGGAGAAAACAGAACCAGTGAGGTGGAGCACTGGGATGGTTACCTCAGTGGGTTGAACTGGTTTCCCACTCTGGAAAGTGTTTCCCCGCAGGTCTGTGACATGGTACGTCCACAGCTTTCCTTTATCATCGCCACACACGATGTAGGCTTGGCCTGAAGAGAAACACACACACACACACACATATGAAGCAGAGGATGGACGGGCTGTAGTCGCTCCACTGTGGAAGCTGAACGGTTCAGAGAGGAGATGTGCGGTCCCTGGCTGACTGAACTCACCTGGGCAGGTGTTGAGAGCCAGGTAGGGGATCTCCGTGTTGGTCCACTGCAGCTCAGCCAGAAGCACAGCACACACCGCCCTGCTCTTCTTATCAGGCCGCTGGGCTCTGGTCCTGCTCCAGCTCCACAGGTATATCGATGTGTGCATGAAGTTCTTAGAGGCTGGACCACCAAGGACAAGCACCAATGAAGCAGAAGAAGATGAAGAAGAAGAAGAAGAGGAGTTAAAACTGAAGCTGGGAACAAATGAGTGTCTGCATATGCTGAACGGGAATATCACCTGAAAGCACCTTTAACTTGATTTTACAGTGGTTTTGACAGTGAAATACATAACATACTTTGAATTTAACTGAATCCGATTTGTTGGCACCGTTATTATGTGTATTGGTCTAGATCTGGTTCAGTCAATGAACAGCACCACCAGGTGGCCAAACAAAGCAAGGACAGCAGCATCACCCTCAGTTAGTCAGATAAATAAAACAGAACGGTGCGTCTGTTCCAGGAACCATGCACAGCTGTGTAAAACCTCTGTGTATCTGTTTTAACTCTCCTTACCGACAATGTCGTCTGACAGGAAGCTCAGACCATCGACGGTGTGGTAGTCGTGATCTTTGTCCTCCTTCTTGTAGATGGGGAACGTTATCTCCAGCTCCTTGGACCTACAGAGAAATGAGAACACATAGATGTGATTCCTAGGCAGCTAAAGCCATGTAGAGCAGCTACAGTAGCTGTAGCTAGTTGTATTAGTGGTATTATGAAGGAGGACACTGAGGAAGATGAGTCTAAGCATTCTGAAGTGACTGATCATTAACTGGCCCAATGCAGTGTTTCCTAAAGCAACACAGATATAACACACACACACACACACACACACACACACACGCAGGCCGTGCTGACCTCTTGGTGGTGCTGCCCCCCAGCTGTGTGTTGAAGCAGTGCAGCCCGTCCTCGCAGGCAGTCAGGAGGTGGGAGCCGGGGGAGGAGGGGGGGAGGCAGATGTGCAGGGGGGTGGCGCTGAGCTCCAGCAGCAGCAGCTGACTGTGGAGGTCATCACAGAGCTGCTCAGCTTAACTTCAACTGGGTTTCTGATCAAGCTTATCCTCTTAGAACTTCTCGAATAACATCATATATACATTATATGACATTACAAACATACAACAGATACTGTGTGGTTCAGAATGAAACCTCTAACTGTTTTTCAGAGCACAAATACTCACACAACTTTGAAGTTGTACTGACTGTCGAGTCCTCCGATGTCCCACATCACGATCTTGTTGTCGTACGAACCGGCTGAGACAGAGAAAGAGACAGAGAGAGAGACAGAGACAGAGACAGAGACAGAGACAGAGAGAGAGACAGAGATAGAGACAGAGACAGACTGGATCAGTCCTAAGACTCCAGGCACCACTCAAACTGTTTAACAGGAGGCACAGACCATTCAGTGTGAAGCCTTGGAGTGAAGAATAGAAAAATAGAGAGATCCTTTATTAAAGTGAGTAATGTCCTAAAAATAAAACCGTAAAAGGATTCTAAAACAGCATCTGAGACACTTCTGATGAAACCAGTGTCCCATAGCTTCAATAATACCACCAGAGAACAAGTGTTCCAGGTCTCCTTCAGACCCTGTCATGGATCAGGACTCCTGTCATGGATCAGGACTCCTGCCATGGATCAGGACTCCTGTCATGGATCAGGACTCCTGTCATGGATCAGGACTCCTGCCATGGATCAGGACTCCTGCCATGGATCAGGACTCCTGTCATGGATCAGGACTCCTGCCATGGATCAGGACTCCTGCTGGGGGCTGAACTCACTGAAGAGGAAGTTGCCCTGGCGCGGGTTGAAGCGCAGGATGGACAGGGCCTTGCGGCTGGCTCTGAACTCCCCGTAGGCCACGTTGTTTCTGGGGTGGAGCAGCTTGACCAGCCCCCTCTTCCCTCCAGCTGCCAGGATGCTGCAGCTCTGGGCTGAGGCTTTGCCTCCTCTGGACATGAGCAGCGTGGACCAGGCCAGCGAGAAGAACTCCTGCACACAGGAACAGACACATGAAGACCTGAGAAGACCTGACAGCCTTCAGACTCACTGCACACACCTCATCACATCCTCCTCTCTGCCACCCAGTCTGCAGTGATGGGTTCCGGTCAGAAGCAGTTATTGTGTGTGTAAACCACCTCCTACCGATGGGGTGGAGCAGAAATGGAACTAACCTCTCCTGAGACTTTGTACTTCTTCATGACCAGGCCGGTCTCACAGTCGATCACACAGACAGAGTCTCCTCCACAGGTGGCCACCAGGCGGCTTCCTGCTACACAGACACAGGACAGACTGGAGGTGAGTTACTGAGCTACGACTATCATGTCTGCATAGCTAATTGAACATATAAACATAAACATATAGGTTCTCTTTCTTGTTGTAATAATGAAGGAGAGGTCAACTGGGAGAATACATTCAGGAAAGAGCCAACAGGGAAAGATAAATGAACTGAATGAAGTAAGTAAAGCTGGGGTCGGGGTCGGGGACCGTACCTGAGGAGTCAGGCAGAGGCTGGAAGGCGCAGGCCCACAGCTGGGTGGAGAAGTCCTCACAGCTGTCCTGTTTGCTGTGGCACTGCAGGACGTGCAGAGGCTTCAGCTGCACCGGCTGCAGGACCAACCAGAGGTTACAAACACCAAACGAGAAGCAAAACTTCAGAGTGTGGAAGGAGCACAGGTCACCAGAGATGCCGGCTGGGAGCACATTTCAGGACGTCTGTGTAGCATTACAACTTTTAAGGCCCCAAAACAAACAGGAGCCTAATGGAGGCGCAAAGTCAGGGATCGAGAGGATTTTGAGGGATCACGTGGAGCTCTCGATACAGAACGTTTCCACAATCCTACAACAAACCGACTTCCAGCTGAATCAGAGGCTTCAATTAGTGCACTGGATCCAGGGAACTATGGCTATCTGTTATGTTCCTTCTTTATAATTCCTCCTTTACGTTTGATCCATTTTTCAATTGATACATCAAGAACCGTGGCTTGATCTGGATCCATTTGCTAAAATGGTCCAAAAACTGGCCCCTCTTTGGCATGAATGGGAAGAGTGGAGCATAAAAACTGCTTCATAAGTAAATGTCTTGGATTTTTTTTGTTGTGTTCATTCTTGTTTCATTAGGCCAGAAATGATGAAGACGACTGTGTCAATAACACCATGAAAGTTGTTGAAGGTGCGCTCTTTCTTTTTAAAGCTCCTGTTTGAAGACTCTAAAGTACGCAGCAGCCTGGCAACACGTTCCAGTGCCACTGCCAAAATGTCTCCTTACTGTGATGTTACAGACAACTAAAAGCCCAACTACCCAGATTCCTTTCAGGCAACGGCTACAAAACAGGTCGAGCACGTGGAGTAAATAAGCAGAGGACAACAGGCCAGAGTGTCCCCCTACCTTTGTCTTGGTGCTGATCACGTCTGCTGCTCTCTGCTGCTCTCTCCTGTTGGTGCTGTGGTCCCGCCTGCCGCCCTCCTCCTCTTCCTCGGTGTTCAGTCGGGCCTTGGCTTCTCTCCGGGGCGTCTCGGGCCTGGTCCTCTGGGGCCCTCGGGTGGGGGTGGAGGGCAGCGGGGCGGCCGCCTTGCGGGGGCTCATCCTGGGGCTGCTGGCTCCGGGCTGCTTGAGGGGCGTGAGGCGGAGGCTGGACTTCCGGGGGCTGTCCTGGGCTGGGGGGGCCGGGAGCTCCGCACGCTGCTTTTTACGAGGGGTCAGAGTGATGGCGTCTGGCTCTGAGGCTTTCCTCTTGGTGGAGCCGGACACATCCTGACACAGAGGGAGAGTGTAAAGCGTCTGTTCACACAGTCATCTCAAGCTGTGACACCCAGATCATTCTTACGTGCTCCTCTGGAGTGTCTGCAGACTCCTCCTTTGGGTTGACCAGAGAGTCCAGATACTCCCGGGCCAGAATCTCCACCTGGGAACCAGAGGCCACATGGACAGTTAGTGGAAGCAAGATCACAGAGGAAAACAAAACCGAGGCTCGCGTCCTGAACTCACCCTCCACTTGGTGAAGTCACTGACTGAGCTGGGTCCAAATTTAATCTGCTGGCGTGCCGCGCTGACGAAGCTCTGCTCCAGCGTGGACAGCTTCTCTGCTGAGACGGGATCTGGCAGACTGAAGCTCCTCTCCCAAAGTGCAATTATCTGGAAGGGACCAGAGAGTGTCAACACGAGGGCTGGCGTGAAGTCCAGCCCTGGACCACAGTGAGAGCAGGCCGTCCTACCCTGGTCCTCAGGTTCTCGCTGTAGACGTAGCGCAGGTGGTTGGCCGAGGTGCTGATGTCTTTGCCGTTGTACATCCGGAGCTTGGGCAACAGCACCATCACCTTGTGGTTATCACTCACCTGTGGGTGAAGGAAGAAGGAAACATCGCAAACATTAGATCAGATCTAGTCATTAGGTTTTGAAAGAGAAACGGTCTGTTGTTCAACCTTCCCTCAAATGATCAAACTGCCATGTTTCTAACCCTCACACACTGACAGAAACACTCACTCTCACACTCACACACATACACACACACAGTACAAAGCACAAATCAGCATCTTTCCCAAACACACACCACACTTAAATGATATTCAAATATTAAAAACCTTAAAAATGATTCAACATTTAGTAGGTCTGAGCAGAACAAAGGTTGAGACAGACAGATAGAAAGCAGGGATAGATGATAGAGAGAGCTATACAATAAGGATGGTTTGGAATATGTCACCCATCCCTGACTGCATGGCATGAAGCGTGTCTACTGAGCCAGTCATGTCCTCACTGTGATATAGAGGTTATCCTCCATCTTCAGCTCCTCCAGGCCGCTCAGAGACTCCAGGGTGGTGACGTCCTCCATCTGGTTGTCGCTCAGGTCCAGGCATCGCAGGGCGGGCAGATTCAGCTTCTTGGGCATTTCCTGCAGCCTGTTCCCAGACAGATCCCAGCGCTCCAGGGACTGGAGACGGGACAGCAGCCGGACAGGCAGATCCTCGACCATCAGCCCCAGTTTGGACAGACTGGATGGGAGGAAAACTCGAGTCAGTCTTTGTCACATTCCAACAAAAACAGACAAACGAGTGTGTAGAATGACACTTACTCCAAAGTCTTGATCTGCTCCAGTTTGTTGGCTTTTGGAGAACATTTCTCCAGCAACAGTTTCTCGGTTACTTTCTCCATTGCTTGTCTGTAGAGAGAGAGACAGAGAGAGAGAGAGAGACACTGCTCAGATATGAAGACGGCAGAGAAGCAACTGTGGAGTGAGCAGGGATCACACTGAGAGAGACTCTTCCAACGAGAGTCCACGTCTGTTGAAACCGACCTTCTGCATCACTCAGGTACATGAGGGTGTGGCGACCACACCCTGGGCACGCTCTGCACCAAACACTTCTCTGCTTTCACTCAGCATGTGGTGTGAACGACTCTGCCCAGGGTGGGAGAACACGCGTCTGGTGAAACATAAAAGCCTGGTACTAACCTATCTGAAGAAGCATGCCTGCATTTATGATCCAAATGTGTGGATCTTAATAACTCATAGTGATAGTGGGAGAACATCTGTATCATAATCCAATCTCCAAAGTTCTCTACTAATAAATTGGAATTACTAACACCCAACAATTTTAACAATGCAATGCTGCAAGATGTAAAAGTTGTTTATTTGCTTCACAGCATTAGCGATGACTGTCTTACCTATGCCGTTTACTTTATGCCACTGTTTGGTATGAAGACAAAACAACAGTTGTAGAGTTGTGGAAACTGGGCTTGTAGTTTCACCTCCATCCAAAAGGTTCCTCAGCTCTGACTGGATCGTAGAGAAGACTATCTCTGTACATTGTTGGTTTCCATGGAGACCAGGTGTGAACTGTTTTGGAAATGTATGTAAAGGGGAGGTGGAGCTGCAGACCTCCCCCCGTGTCCAGAGAGACTGTCCTTTGTCTTTCAAATAAGGCTGAACTGCTGAGTCTGGACCTGAACAACCCTGCTGTGATGGACCATGGGTGTGTGGAGTGGTTGGTTGTTTGGTTTCACCTCTATGTAACCGAGTACATTCTCACGTTTGCTTCACAGATACAACAGATGTGCAAGGTATTATACTATTAGTCCCTGCTTGTACTGGTGTTCTTCCTGATCTCACAGCTTCTTTCAGAGGTCCTGTTCAGTTATCTACACGTCTTTGTGCTTAGAGGTGTTTATGTTTCTGAGGTATAATGATGGGTAATGCTGTTTTTGCTGTTCTATTCTGCGTTAAGAATCTGATACTCCTATGTTCAGGGCGTGATGTGAGTCAAATAATAAAAAGGTCTGTATATTCTCTCCAGAGTGCAGCCTCCCATTAACACTGAATGTGTACATCTCGTGTTTAGCATTTAAATATAAATCTCCTTAGCAGAATCATACAAAGACAAAGATAACACACTCTTAACACCATGTAAACCCTGATATCTATGGTCCAGAGGTCTTTAACACAACTGTGTTCACACTAGTGGACCATGGTTTAAAGCAATGGCGGATCGTGGAGCACCGAATAGTTCCCAAAAGTGAACAGAAAGCTATTCACTATTTCTCTTGTGCGCACATTTCGTCAGCATAGACTTTTAAACAGTATTTGATAAAGTTTCTTACCGTATCAGTATGTACCTGTGTTAACCGTGGGACCAACGAGGAGAATGAGTTTTCCCGGGGAAAAATTACGTGTATCCGGTGGGGGCGTGGCCTTAACTATGGGAGAATGCATTGTGTATATGTAATTAGTCCTGGGTTTAACCTCCGGGTGAATAACGTTCTATTTTATTATCTGTATATTAAAAGAACACAATAACAACAACAGTAATATATACAGCTGTTTCCACTCCTGAGTTAAAGATATTTCCCTCAGTTTGTCTGACAGTCGGCAGATGTCGCTCTCTCTACAGTTTTTACCGACTGGTCCACCAACGAAGAAGAAGATGGAGAAGATGGCTCCACACAGAGAGGGAGTTGCTCCATCTCCTTCCTCCCCTTCGTGTGCTTGTAAGGGCATCAGGCGGTGTCTGAGGTGTGAACCGGTGAAGGGGAAAGGACAAGTGGAGGCGACAGGCCCTCGGGTAAACTCAACCGACTCAAAGACTGCATCTGAAAGCGTTTCTGTGCCACTAGTAAACAACACGCTTTAGCTACGGAAGCCGTGACAGGACAGTCCTTCCGTTCGAGAAGTTACTACTGAGCAGGAGTGCAAGACTCCTAGAATAAATAGGAACAGAACAAGTTTATACCGTTTAATGTTGTTATTACACTCTAATAGAGTAAATCGTAAAACACATTTCTCTCTGCGACAATTAATTTTGTATCGACTAACCTGTGAATTATTGTCTTGGATTAATTCTTTAGTTTCTAGCTTTGTAAAAGACACAAAAACTGCGAAAATAGTTACTGTCCGTCTCACAAAGGCCGCCCTTCAGAGAAAAGCTATTTCAGCTGCTTGTACTTGTAATTTTGTTAGTGCTTCACCATTTAATGTAACTCCATCTCCACTACCACTGTGGGTGACAGTAATGCAGACATAGTTTGTCTGTCCACCTCCTGTTCCATTTTACTCCTAGTCATGAACAAGATACTTGAGCTTGTCTACTTGGGGGAGGAGCTACTTCTGACCCACAGTGAGCACTCCTCTCTTTTTCATCTGAGAACCATGGAGTTGCTGATTCATACTCATTCACATTCATCCAGCCTGCTGCAAACTTGACCTCTTATGTTTATGTGCTACTTTTCCAAGTGCCTTGAATTACATCCCAAAGACAAAAAAAAATTGAAATAATTGAATTATGTTTTTGTCTTCACAGTTGAAGTTATAAATATGAACACATTGTAATCAGAAACAGAAATTGCAACATTGTCTACTCTTTTTTTGTGTGTGAAGGTTGTACATCATTTCCTCTACAATCCCAAGACAAAACTGGCCGTTGGTAAAGATGCTGCAGCTGCATCCTTCCCGTTTCCTGGTGTCTTCCTGTGGGAGAACTTCATATCAGAGGAGGAGGAGAGTGAGCTGATAAGCACCATGGACCAGGATGTGTGGAACGAGTCCCAGTCTGGGCGGAGGAAACAGGTCATGCTGTTTTCATTTGCATCTGTTACTTAGCATTGAGTTTTTCCAGGCTTCAAAAGAATAGTGACAGAGAGAGAACAGGGCCTTGGATCCAATAATTAAACTACTCATTAATTGGACCAGTTACAAAGTTGTTCAATAGGAGTTTTTACATTGTGATCACAAGAAATTAGAAAGGATTGTTTCAAATTCTGGGTCACCCAACAAGGCAGGCATCTTCATATGTAGCAGTCGTCCTGTCCCCAGCGTTTTATAGGGGAAAGTTGTGCTGTAGCATGTATCGAGTTGTGCCATAAATATGTATGACTAAGAGGACTGAAAGGATTTAATAGAGCTGTAACAACTAATCGATAAGCCAGCAACTAATCAACATCTATATAAATACTGGATTCATCAATTTAACCAGTTTTAATATATAATAACTAAATTAAATTTTATTTCCAAGTACTAAACAAACTTTTTTTCTCTTGTGTCTTTTTAGGACTTTGGCCCCAAAGTTAACTTTAAGAAAAAGAAAGTACGTGTGGCTGGCTTCACCGGACTCCCTCCTCTGAGCCAAAAGCTGGTGATCCGGATGCAGCAGGAGCCAAGTCTGGAAGGCTTCCAGCCCGTGGAGCAGTGCAACCTGGATTATCATCCAGAGCGAGGCTCGGCCATCGATCCTCACCTGGACGACTCGTGGCTGTGGGGCGAGCGCCTGGTCACCATCAACCTGCTGTCGGACACCTCGCTCACTCTGTCCCTGGAGCAGGGCCTGCCAGAGTCAGGACTGGTGGACGAGGTCCGGGTGGCTGTGCCTCTCCCTCGTAGAAGTTTAGTGGTGCTGTACGGCGAGGCGAGGCACCGATGGAAACATGCAATTCACAGAGAGGACGTTCAGGCACGCAGAGTTTGCAGCACGTACAGGGAGCTCTCAGGGGAGTTCCTGTCTGGAGGGGAACAGGCTGAGCTTGGAGTTCAGCTGCTCAGCATAGCTCTGAGCTTCCAGGGAACTCCAGTATAGACTAATTGTACCAGTTGTGCCAGTGGAATGATTTCAAAGATGGAATACATGTTTATATGCTCTAAGATGTTTATATCAGAATCCTCCAAAAAAACAGTATTTCACAAAAGAGAGCTACACATCTCCTCACTTGCATAGTCAGTGTTGCTATCTGTTGAGTTATTTTGATAGGCCAGTGAATCCAGTAGTAGAATACAGTACACTGTATAGCTTTACACTGACTCCCATAAGTTATATAAATAACCAAATTGATTAAATTGATTAAAAATTGTGAGAGCATGAGATACTGTATGTTATGATGCTTTTTGAAGATTTTAGATCTAGTGATGTCTTTATTGTCTGTATTTATTCTTGTGTATTGTGTGTGCAGCGGATGCCACAGAAAATAATTTTATTTCAATGGTAACATTAAGAATGAATGTCACGAATCATTAAATAATGCTAAAATTTAAAAGTTTACACATTAATTGCCCTGAAAGAGAATGTTAAGATTTTTCACTTGAAGCAATGTCTCCAGCAATCAATATCTGGAACTGAACTTGGTAATCCTGTTAATCCTGACTTGTATTTATTAATAAAGTGCAATTATTTTTTATACAAAACATGAACATATATTCCTTACTTGACTTTTTATGAGAAGTGTGGACTGACTCATGTCTAGTGTGTATTCCCTGCCTTTGCCCCTGTGTGAACTGGAGACCTCTGGACACTGTTGTGATAGAAAACAGGTCTGGTTATCATTCATTTTCTTATCCTTATTAAGTTTTTATAATTATATGTTTTATTATTACTTAGACATAATTACCAATTAGCATCTAAAGCACTCTAGTGTGTGTGTTTGTGTGCGTGTGTGTATGTGTGTGTGAGAGAGCGCGCGCCTGTGCGCACGTGCGTTGATGAACTGCTGTTGACTGATCTGAGTTGCGTGTTGTTGACCGTGCCTTTATTTTGGAGGTGTCAGCCGGACATCCTGTTGGCTGATCTGGGATCTGCTGCTGCTGCTGCTGCTGCAGTAGTCCAGCATTTGTTGATCGCTGTCTCTGTCTGCATCTCTCTGGGCTTTTCTACTCTTAACCCCCAGCGGGACTCGACTCTTCTGGAAGGATTTACAGTCTGGGAACATCTAGCGAGCAGCCAGGGCCATCGTAGCGGGCGTCAGTGCGCGTTTTGCGGGCTGTTTTGGGCTGTTTTTCAGATGTAGCTGCGGTGCTAGCTCCTCTGTGTGTACACTCAGCGGTTTGTTCTGCCTCAGCCTCTGCATGGAGAACCAACAGCCCTGAGAAACACAGCCTCTGTTCGCCTGGACACACACCTGGTAATCCAGTCAAGCCCCCCCTCGGTTAGTCCTCAGCTCCCTCCGGGGGATAAACCCCCGCGGTCACCGACCAACCGAGCTAATGGCCGGACATCCGAGGAGGGGCGCAGGTCTGATCGGGCTGATGAAGGACGCCTTCCAGCCCCACCAGCAGCCCCCGCAGCCCCACCAACCTGCCGTGGTCGACAAGAAAATGGTGGAGAAGTGCTGGAAACTCATGGATAAGGTCAGTTTGTTCTACAGCCTCGCTAAACTGGCTAAACACACACACAGAGGATGGAAAAACGACACGAGTCTGTCCCTGGTTTCCACTGGAAAATGCTTTGATGCGACTTTCCTGCGGTTACCTTCATTTGTGGCACCTGAAGACCACCACATCTTCACAGACATATCTTCACACACTAGACATAAACTGACTAACAGAGCTCAACTAATCCTATATACGAGCTGAAGTAAATTGGATTTAACCCCACACATCCTTGTAGATCCCTCATTCTCAGACAGAGGCTGTCCTTTTCACTGTCACTGAGGACAGAAACATTGCTGTGCCGTGACTGTCCTCCAGCAGTTAGTCACTCACACCCACGGCAAACTGTCTTCAATTGAACTTCATGGGGTTCTCCATGACATGTTAGCAGACTGAGTCAGAAGAGCACTCTTTAGGAACTCAGTGACGTCGAGAAGATGTTCTGCCTCTCACCCAAAAGGCTTCTTCTGGTGGCACCTTGAGCTCATTATCATCAGTTGTCTTCATTTTTAGCATGTAAAGATCACATATTCACACACATTCACATATATCACAAGACACTAGACATCAACAAACAGCATAAAGAGACGAAGCTCACTGTGTGAGTTAGTCACAGACGCCCAAACGCAAACAACACTTTTCTGTTATTTGGAAACTGCTTTTCTGACCTAGTCTGTCAGACGGCCAGAATCAACCCCAGGTCAAGACGTGGGCTAACAGGGAAGGCTACTGGACTTCTGCTGGGCTCTTGAAGACGTTTCTGGTGGTACGTTGGACCTAAAGACCACCGTGATCACCAGAGCCTTCACAGACTCTACATAAGGAGACAGAGGCCAACGAGTCCCACATATAAACTGATGGAAAGTGGTTTTAGATCATTCGTCCCTGGTTTCACAGTCACTGTGGACAGAAAAATTGCTTTGACATGACTTTCCTTCACCAGAGTTAGTCACACACATCCACCCACACACACACACACACATTTCTGTTATTGAGAAACTGCTCTTCTGACGTAGTCTTCCAACAAATCATGATGAACCCCATGAAGTTCAATTCAGCTTGAAGTGCCAGTTCATAATGGTTTTACTTCTTAAGGTGCCAAAAATGAAGACCGCCAGAAAGCCTTTTATTTGTTCGATCAGGTGAAGGGTGTTGAGGTATGTCTGTGAAGGTCCTCATGGTGAGAGGCGAAACTCCTTTTTCTCTCTACGACCTGTAAAAACACTTCAGACTGCCAGACTGTTTGATCTCACAGATCTTTGTTTCATTCTAACGTAGAACTTAACGTTGAGTGTGTATGAAAACATAGTTTCACTGTTACCGCAGACACAAAAATGGGAAACTGTTTGTCTGACATAGTCTTCTAATAGGTCACGATGCACCCTGCAAAGTTCATTCACCTTTATCTAAGGTCCCGTGTCTAACAGGGTCTCCCATTTGTCACTTTTTTGTTGTTCGGTGCTAAAAATGGTTTGGTCATCAGGCCAGATAACTGGCTGTAGAACAATGAATCTGACTGTATTTAGGTTAAATTATAAGAAATATTGAGAATAGTAGGTCAGACAAACAAAATCCAATATCTGAGACTCTTGATTTACTTTTAAACGAGGGAGAAAAGTGACTAAAGTGATTGAATCTTCTGTATTGATTATGTACTAATTGTAACAGCATCTGTGGAGATTCTAATTCATCCAAGTCATCAAAATCCAGTTGGAAGCTGTGACAACCTGACTCATTGCAGATTCTTGTTTCAATTTTCATCCAAGAGGCTTCTTAAAGAGATGAAACGTCTTCAAGAATCTTCAACAATTCCAGTTGCGCAATCTTGGATTTTTTGTAATCACTTTATCTTTTCTCTGGTGCAGCTTTGATGTCTGGTGGATCATGTAATTAGGGCAGTTTATAGTAAATCAGGTCACAGGAACTGTAATCTGCTGATCTGTTTTGCTGTAAAGTGCCTTGGTTGTCCTCATGATTGATATTAGATCAAAAGAGAACTGTGTGTGTGTGTGTGTGTGTGTGTGTGTGTGTGTGTGTGTGTGTGTGTGTGTGTGTGTGTGTGTGTGTGTGTGTGTGTGTGTGTGTGTGTGTGTGTGTGTGTGTGTGTGTGTGTGTGTGTGTGTGTGTGGACGCGGGCTTTAGGGTTTTTAAGATTATATTCATTGCAGACTTTCACTCCTCTTTCTCTCTCTGGGAGGAGGAGGAGCAGGAAGGAGAGAGGGATGAGGAGGTGAGGATAGTTGTAGGGAGAGGAGACAGGCATCAGAACGACAGATGACAAATGTGTGCGAACAGTTGAATGAGCCAACTCATTTGCACCTACATTATAAGGTGTTTCCCTGTCACATGAGTGACTGATCCTTTGTTGAAGGTTATAAAACCTGTTCTCAGTCCTACCCGTCCTCCTCTGGGCTGCAGCTAGGTCGGCAGAGTTAGCAGCCATTGTGTTCGTACGTTTCGATGAAGAGTAGCCTGGTTCCAGTCCTTAAGTGACTTCTGACATAC
The DNA here is from genome assembly GCA_029224185.1 of Karalla daura. Taxonomy (NCBI): domain Eukaryota; kingdom Metazoa; phylum Chordata; class Actinopteri; order Chaetodontiformes; family Leiognathidae; genus Karalla; species Karalla daura. The sequence goes on along the minus strand of CM055204.1, from coordinate 21,026,223 downwards.
CTGCCACATCTGATTAGTTTAAATGGTGAGGAATAATAGGGTCCACAGAACAACTCAAACCTCCAAGACTCTTGATTTACTTGTCTAAATACGGGAGAAAAGTGACTACAATGATTATTTCTGTGTTGATTATGGGATGCATTGACTAGGGATGCGTGCTCCTCCAGGTCATGGTCAGTCCATCACTGGACACACAGTCTGTACCAGTGTTACCAGTCTACTCAGTCTACCTCCTCCTGCCTACTGGCACCACCTGCCAGAGCTGCTTCCTCTGGCCATGCCTGTACTGTCATGTTTACACACACTTTTTCATTTGTAAATAATTCATTTTTTTCTAATCTGTGTACTGCGTACATATATACTACAATGAGAATTAAGGCTCTTCCAAATCTGTTAGAATTATAATGATCCCCAAAGTGGAGTTCCAAAACCACTCAATTCTGGGACTACCGTGAAAGTGAACCTTTCAAATTCTGCAGGATGTGAATGCGTGACCCCGGACCATAGCATCTGCTCCATGACTAAATGTCAATAGTGGAGCTTCAGTGACACACATACGGCTGTAGAGAAACATGACGTTGGGGCCTGTCCCGTCCAGGTGGTGCGGTTGTGCCAGAACCCGAAGGTTGCGTTGAAGAACAGCCCTCCGTACATCCTGGACCTGCTCCCGGACACCTACCAGCACCTGCGCACCATCCTGTCCCGGTATGAGGGCAAAATAGAGATCCTGGGGGAGAACGAGTATTTCCGCGTGGTCATGGAGAACCTGACCAACAAGACCAAGCAGACCATGAGCCTGTTCAAGGAGGCCAAGGAGAGGATGTACGAGGAGAACTCCCAACCCAGGTAGGCCCAGCCCGCCACCTGTCCCGATCAGGGAAAGTGTGTTTGGGTGTCTCACAGCTGTTGTGGCCATCAGGCCCATCGTTGTTTGTCTTGGCTCGCTGTCTCAGGAATGAGCTCCAAAGATCACGATCGTTAAGGTGACTCACGCTGCAGAGTGGAGCTTCCTCTGCGGTCTGAGAAGTTCAGCCTCAGAGTTAATTCACCAGGGATTACGTGGCTTTACAGTGGAAAAGTGTGCTCCTGGCTCCAGGCTGAGAGGAGGTGCTCTCATTACTAACCTCGGTACGGCAACATATCCACCTTAAGCCGCTCTCTGTCACTTTCCTCTATGGAAAAGTCTGAGTTTAGAGACGGAAAACGAGCGCCTTTTCACTACAGTGGAGGCCCTGTTTCAGGACAGCTATTATTACATTCAGCCAGCATTAAGTTGGCGCTGACCTCCTGACATAATTACAGTGCACATATGGCCAGCGAAGCACTCCTGTATATTTAAAGAAGAATACTGCCCTGTCATCTGCCTCAGGGAGCGCTCTAAACACCACATGTCCAAATGAGGTTGCACTGAAGTTTTTCAACACTCCCTTCTTCTCCTTCTGGTTCCCTTCAGACGTTTATCACCTTCCCCCCCGTGACATTTGTGACTTTGGTAGACCTGAAGTGAAATCGCTGGGATGATGAAGCTCTGATTAACCTGTCGCAATCGTGTCCACTTCCGCTTTTGTTCAGAAAGCTCTGAGTAAGCGAAAGCTCCTTCCTCTGACACACTGATGGTTATCGAGCGTTTCCTCAGAGGTCGCTTGGCACCAGCAGCTCCTGCGAGGTTAGATCAGACGTGTTAGTCAGCACAGCGCCACAAGTACAGTCCTGCCAAGTCAAGCAACACAGTGGTATTAATAGGCACCAGCGGGTGCTGCCAGTCTGCCCGTCTGCTCATGATTGATGCCGTTTGTGTTTAAGATGAAATGAATTTCACCCAAAAATCGTTTTTTCGTGTACATTGTCAAAGCATCCAGTAACAGCAATAGCTATCAGATATTTTTATCTCCTCATTAGTCTCAGTTCTGATCAGAACTACCAAATCTAGAATTATTTTTCAGTATTGTGATATTTTAAATGCCTTTTTGTTAAAAGGTGTAACAAACTACACTACATGACTGATTTTCAATGTAATAAATGATTGAAGCCTTGAGATCGTGTGCCTGTTGTCACAGTCTGACATGTCAAAGAACAAAATAGTTTTTGATGATTATTAGTGTTTGTGCTGTTGAGATTTGACCTCTTCATCATCGTTGAGTGTTCGTGGATGTTTTGGAGTTCCATTAAAACTAGGCCCAACTAGTTCCTGGTGATCATCAGACCTCCTCCCCAGGCCTGTGCAAGGAGAGCCTGCAGCTCCAGGCATGTATGTGGAGGTTGGAAAAACATACTAATCTGATAAAACGTTATAGCTGTTGTTTTTACTGGATGCATCAGAGCATGAGGGTTAAATGTCTCTCTCCAAAGTAGACGGTCACTTACTGTTGTTACAGACAACATCTCGAATCAATGATAAACCAGGTGTTTTACAGATGATTAACACAGTAAATGATAAACTAGTTCCGCTTAGAAGAAGTGAGGAGGAAAAACAAAGCTGTTAGACGTCCCCATCCACGCGGATAAGCACCTCTCTGTCTGGACAAACCCAGAAGCATGAGATAACGTCTCTCACTGATGTTTTCTCACGTTTGTGTCTGTCGCTCTCCTCCTTCCTGTTCCTCTCACTCAGGCGGAACCTGACCAAGCTGTCTCTGATCTTCAGTCACATGCTCGCCGAGCTCAAAGCCATCTTCCCCAACGGCTTGTTTCAGGGCGACAACTTCAGGATCACCAAAGCTGATGCTGCAGAGTTCTGGAGGAGGTCATTCGGGGACAAGTGAGCTTTATTTTCTTTAGGTGTTGAAAGAGCACGACCAACTGTAATCGACCTCACAGTAAATACCAGAGTGAAGTTGATGGAACAGGTGGAATATGGGGGGCTGTGTTTACTCTGTAGGCCTAAGTGATGAATTACCATCTT
>CM055204.1:20915821-21018321 GCA_029224185.1 Karalla daura | reverse complement strand
CCCGTCGCCATGGCAACAGCCAGCTTTCAACTTCAACTTCAACTTCAACTTCAACTTTTATTTGTTTTAAGTGCCATATCATAACAGCTGTTATCTCAGAGCACTTTACAAGCAGAGCAACAATGTGTGCATAATGAAAAAAACCCCTGTCCTTAGACCCTCGCAAAGGCTGAGGAACAACTCCCAAGAAAAACCCTGAGAGGGAAAAAAGGGGAGAAACCTCAGGGTGAGAGACAGAGGAGGGGATCCTCACCCAGGACGGACAGGCGGGCACAAACAAAACATTATTGATGGCTAACAGTTCAGGATATAAATCAATGAATTGAATTGAATCAGTCCATAGTAGCAGGCAGGAGGAACCGCAGTGAGATGAGCCGGGTAGAGGTGGTCCTGGATCCAGCTCAGTGTTGATGGAAGTCGGGAGGGAAAATAAAAATAATAAAAATAAAATGAAAAATGAAAAAGTAAAATAAGAATAAACAGAAAATTAAGAATTAAAAAATGAAATATTAATAAAAATTAAAATAAGAATTAATTAATTAATTAATTAATTAATTAAAGAAAGAAATATATATATATATATATATAAACAAAAAATAAAAATGAAAATAAAAATAAAATGAAAATAAAAATAAAAATAAATTGAAAAATAACAAAGGAGAGGGGCAGGAGAGGGAGGAAGAGGAGGAGATGGAAAACAGACGGGGAGAGGCCAAGAGGAAAGAGAGAAGCTAGAGGGAACGTGAACCTGATTCACACCCACAGAGAAGGCAGAGAAGATAGAGCTCAGTGTGCCGGGGACCCCCAGCAGACTCAACCTATAGCAGCTTATCTTGGATTTATCTGTAGGCTCTGTCAAAAAGGAGGGTTTTTAACCTACTCTTAAAGGTAGAGAGGGTGTCTGCCTCCCGGACTGAGACTGGTAGATGGTTCCATAACAGAGGGCCTTGGTAGCTGAAGGCTCTGGCTCCCCATCTAGACTTAGAGACTCTTGGAACCACAAGTAGGCCTGTATTCAGAGAACGAAGTCTCCTAGTGGGGCAATAGGGTTTTATCAGGTCTGAGATATAAGAGGGTGCCAGACCATGAAGACCTTTATAGACAAGGAGGAGGATTTTGAACTGGATCCTGAAAGGTATAGGAAGCCAGTGTAATGAGGCCAGAACAGGAGAGATGTGATCTCTCTTTCTAGTTTTAGTCAGGACACGAGCTGCCGCGTTCTGAATGAGCTGCAGAGTTCTCAGCGACCTATTGGAGCTTCCAGCCAGTAGAGAGTTGCAGTAGTCCAGCCTGGAGGTAACAAAGGCATGGACCAGCTGTTCTGCTGAATGGAGAGGGAGGAGGTGTCTTATTTTTGAAATATTGCGGAGGTGGAAGTAGGCAGTCCGTGAGATCGATTTTATGTGGGAGCTAAAAGACAGGTCTGGATCAAAACTAACACCTAGGTTCTTAACAGTGGTGGCAGAAGAAGTCGCAAAACTACCTTGTAATGCTATGGCATCAGATATTGAATCGCGTAGGTGTTTAGGACCTATGAGCAGCAACTCTGTTTTTTCAGAGTTCAGAAGGAGGACATTATTAGTCATCCAGGCCTTCACATCATCAAGGCAGGACTGAAGCTGCTGTAGACAGTTGAGCTCGCCCGGCTTGATAGATAGATATAATTGAGTGTCGTCAGCATAACAGTGAAAATCTATAGAGTGACTCCTGATGATATCACCTAGAGGGAGCATATATACAGAGAAAAGAACTGGACCAAGCACAGATCCTTGCGGAACCCCGTGGCTGACTTTAGTACGTGGCGATTGGTTATCGTTAACACAAACAAACTGATATCGGTCTGAAAGATAGGACCGGAACCAGTCTAAAGCAGTGCCTCTGATTCCGAGTTGATATTCCAGTCTCCTTAGTAAGATCTGGTGGTCGACCGTATCAAAAGCAGCACTGAGATCTAACAAGACAAGCACTGAAACAAGACCCTGGTCAGACGCCATGAAGAGGTCATTAGTGACTTTAACCAGTGCAGTCTCAGTGCTATGATTTATTCTAAAACCAGACTGGAAGGATTCAAATAAACTATTGTTATTGAGGTGTTCACAGAGCTGGTTGGCAATGATCTTCTCAATGATTTTTGAGATGAAGATGAGGTTAGAGATCGGTCTGTAATTTGCTAAAGTTCCTGGATCAAGGGACGGTTTCTTGAGGAGGGGTTTGATTATTCCGACTTTGAACGTAAGAGGAACGTAACCTGTTGTTATGGACAGGTTGATGAGGTCAAGTAAGGAGGTGGCGATTAAAGGCAGCACTTCCTTTAACAACTTGGTCGGAATCGGGTCAAGGAGGCAGGTCGAAGATTTAGAAGAGGAGATGATAGTGGTCAGCTGATGCAGGTCAATGGGGTCAAATGAAGATAGTGACCTGGTTATATCCACATCTGTGATCTGAAAGGCTGCAACAGGGGGTTGGTTAGTTGCCATGCATGCTGAGTGAGTCGTAATTGTTTGTCTAATATTTGTAATTTTGTTGTTAAAGTAGTCCATAAATTCACCACTGCTGAGATGGGTAGGGACACACTGCTCAGTGGAGTTATGACTCTGAGTCAGCCTGGCTACAGTGCTGAACAGAAACCTAGGGTTATGCTTATTTTCCTCAATTAGAGAGGAGTAGTATCTCGCTCTGGCATTACACAGAGCCAGCCTGTAAGTCTTCAGACTATCTTTCCAGGTAAGAAAAATACTAGTGTTTTTGGTTGAACGCCATTTCCTCTCTAACTTACGTGCTAGCTGCTTTAGGTGGCGAGTTTCTGGAGTAAACCAGGGGGCGGATCGTGGTCTAGAGATAGTCTTTTTTGTTAGGGGTGCAGCCGAGTCGAGAGTCTTGCGAAGGGAGGTAACAAAGCTATCAGTGAGGTGATCGATGAGGGAGGGACTCAAGCTTTCATAACAGAGAGGGGGGGATGCAGTTCCAAGAGACAGGGGGATAGCTTCTTTAAAGTTAGATAAGACACTGTCGGTTAAGTGCCGTGTATATATACTGCTCTTCTTTCGCACACAACCGGCTAGAAGGAAGTTGAAAGTAATTAAAGAATGGTCGGAAATAAGTGGATTAGGGGGTGAAACGGTCAGGTGTTTAATTTCAACACCATAAGATAGAACAAGGTCCAGGGTGTGGTTGAAGCAGTGCGTGGGTTCATGCACATGCTGGCAGAAGCCAATGGACTCGACTATAGAAGTGAATGCTATACTGCAGCTATCACTGACCACATCGACATGAATATTGAAGTCACCGATGATAATGATTTTGTCAGTTTTGAGAACTAGGTTTGAAAGAAATTCTGGAAATTCAGCCAAAAAATCTGAATAGGGGCCTGGGGCCCGATACACCAGCGTCATCAGCTGTCACGCCCGCCTCGCATCGTTCAGCTTCAGTTCCTCGTTTCCTCAGAAGTGACGCTGCAGCTGTGTCACCTGTGTAGATGTAAACGTGTGTGTGTGTGTACGTGTGTGTGTGTGTACGTGTGTGAACAGATCGAGCGGCCGCCCTCTCCAGTGTGTCAGCTGCCCCCGGTGCCCCCCCGCCTGGACCTCCTGCAGCAGAGACCCTCCAGCTCCCACAGTGCACAGGCTCAGGGAGCCACCGCCAAGGTGTGCACGGGTTCCCTCGGCTTATTTCCTCTTCCTCTCACCTGCTTGTGGAGCTGCTGAAGCTTTTTGTTCCATCTGAATTTTATTACCAGCATCTAATGCAAGCACGTAACTCCATGAGACTTCCTCATCAGATCGCAATCGTGCTCATTTTCAAGCTGACATATGTGAGCTGTATGCTACATATACAGCTTAGCTTACATATTTCGAGGGCTATGCGGAATGTGTTTAGGTGTTATTGATCACAGTTTTAACTGTGTGTGTTTACAACCCCCCCAGATGTCAGCCACACACAGAGACAAGCCTCTACCTCTGCCCCCGGCCCTGAGGGAGCTGCCCCCCCCTCCCCCGCCGGAGCGCCCCTCCCTGGTGGCTCAGGACTCCCGGCTCCAGAGGAGACCCCTGCCCTCCACCCCAGACCAGCCCGCCTGGGCCTCCAACTACATGGTCCCCCGGCCGGCCACCAAGGCCCTGCCCTCCTCCTCCTGCTCCTCCTCCTCTTCCTCCTCCTCCCAGAGCAACGGGAGCTGCTCAGAGGGCAGCAAACCTCAGGCAGCGTCCAACGCTGTCTACCTCCTGGCTGCCAGGTACACACCTGAGCCACAGCTACAGTCACAGTCACACCTCTGGACTGCAAGTCTGGGGAACTCTGTCACATACTGTCTGTCTACTGTCTTCACCTGCATTAACAGATGCCATGGCCAGGCCATGTGACCCCATGGGTCAGAACGGCCTGCAGTCATTCCCCATGTTATTTCTTGCTTGAGTTTTACTTTTGTCCTGTCTTTTGAAATCAGTTCATTCATGATTTAATTACTAATATACTTCACATATTTTGTTTTTGATTACCACTGATTACCATTTCTACTTTCATACTTTATCAACAAAATAGTTTTTCTGCATTATTGTGAATCCATTCAAGTGAAAAATTCATCCCAGAGCAGTTTAAAACGAAGTGACATGATGGAGATTCTTAGCTGTGTTCTGTAGCAGGCGTCCTCACTGTCTCTGCTGCCTGTCCAGGTCTCTGCCTCCCGTGTCCAGCGGGGACAAGCCGTCCTCAGACTGTGAGGACAACGAGTACATGAGTCCCACCTCCCTGCCCGCCTCCGGGGCCCCCTGGGTCATCTCCGGGGCCCTGGTGCCCCCCCCGCCGGCCCAGGCCAACCACCACAATGAGATCAGGTGAGTGGAGCTGAAGAGCTGTGATATTTTCTAAAATGAGACATCCCATAAAGATCTGGTCTGGTGGGACTTCCAGCATTGTTCTCTCAGATAGTTGAATCAGGGGTAGAAGCAGCTCTCCTGCTCCATCCGGTCTGAAGGGAGCTGCTCATTACACCACTACGAGTTTGTCACAGTATTGTGATAAACGTCCAAATCAACACATCTGAAACACCACCTCAAGAGAGTGACACCACCTCAAGAGAGTGACACCACCTCAAGAGAGTGTTATTTTAACAACATTTGAGAGGCGTCTCCAAATGTGAGTGTTTCCAGCATCATTTTTCAGTGTGATATTTAGGTTTTGTGTATTCCTAGTGCTGGAAGCACAGACTACAGACTCCTGACACTAGTGGTTCGACCTCTGAACGAGCTGTGAGACTCCTGGAAAACATCAGCTGATTTTGTTGATGGAACTGATAATGACAGTGAATCATTCCATCATTACTCCCTGGAGATGATTGCCTTATAGATCACACCCAGTGGACTCAGGTAACAGCTGGAATAATGCTGTCAATGGGGTGCAGTTACTTTCATGTCCACCAGGGGGTTCAGAGCGTCAGTTTCAGTTCTTCCCACATAGAGACGCAGATAATCATATTAACTGCAGATCCTGTGGAAATACAAGGTTTTTTGTTTTTGAGAGGATCGGGTTTGTGTTCGCCTCCTGACCTCTGACTGATTCCTCTTCCTGTCTTTCTGTGTCAGTAGCGAGGTGGGCGACAGCGACTCGGAGGACCCCCAGGTCTACGAGTCCATGTGTAACATCCAGGCCAAGGCTGGTTCCTCTGAGGCAGCTCAGGCCTGCGACCTGGGTAACAGTCACACTCTGGATCACTGACCCTCCTGGAACCACTATAGACACAGAAACTCCCTGTCACGCTTCCAGTAGATTCCCACCAGTGTTCCCAGTCCCCCCAGTGTGAGCTGTGCTGAGACTGTTGTGTTGTGACTGTTCTGAGTGATCTCTGTGGTGTTTGTTTTCCAGACAACCATCAGCTCCTAGCTGCAGGTCCCCAGGACAGGAAGGAGGAGCCCCCTGAGGAGGATGTGTATGAGTACGACTGCCCCAGGCCCCTGGCCCCCCCGCCCCCTCCGGCCCCCCCGGCCCCCACCAGGAGGACCCTGTCAGACGTCAGCGCTCCGGCCGCCTTCAGTGCCCTCAGCATCGACGGAGCCCTGGAAGCCAGTGAGTGTCCAGACGGCTGGATGGAGGCGCCTCCTGCCTCTCTGCTGAAGCTATGGAGCTCAGGCTGTTTCACAATGCTCTTCTGTTGCAGCCTGGCTCCTTTCATGCTTATCTGGCAACCACACAAAGGCTTAATTCTGATTGGCTGCCTCGCCTGCCACTCACATGATTAATCTCATATGTTCCATGCCAAACAACATAGTAAGAAACAGTAAGTTGTACTGGTATACCAGGACTAAAACATGCGCCTGTCAGCAGTGACAGGAAGAAAGAATATGGAATCTGGTTTTATTCTGTTCATTCAATAGATCAAATGTAGAATAGATTAGGATAGAATCTGCCTTGTTCCACAAAGGAACAGTGCAGCGGGGTCTGTAGTCAAATAGGAGTGATGTAATATAGTGGGTGTATAGTATGAGCCTGCATATGGCTGGCTGTAGAGGAGGGAGTGGCTCCTGCTCAGGCTCCTGCAGAGCCAGGAGTCAGCTGAGCCATGCGGGTCCTAGAGGAGCAGGGCTGATGAACCAGTAGATAATGGTGAAGTAGAAGCATCTGTCTGTGTGTCTGCAGGTCTGTTTGCAGCAGGCGTGGACCCTGAACGCCCCCCGAAGCCCCTCCCCCGACGAGCCAACTCCGACCGACGGCCTCGGCCAGTAAACCGAGACTTTCCTCCTCCACTGCCCGAGCTGCCTGGTCCTTCCTCCTCTGCCTCCCCTCCTCCTGCTGCCCCAGCTCCTCCCTCCTCCTCCTCCTCCTCCTCCTCCTCAGCAGGCCCAGGCAGCCTGGCTCTGAACGGGGAGATAGAATGCCTGATGTCCCAGGGCTACTCCATCCACGACATCCAGAAAGCGCTGATGATCGCGCAGAACAACCTGGAGACGGCCAAGAACATCCTGAGGGAGTTCGTCTCCATCCCCTCTACGGCTCACATCGCCACATAGTCCCTCCTCTTCCTCCTCCTCCCCCTCCCTCCTCCTCTCAGTATGTCTGTCTCCAGTCTGTGCCATTACCATGGATAGCATTGACCAAGCACTTTCCTGCAGGGCCACCAGGAACCTGTCAGAGGGCTTCCCCCTGCTGCGTTCCCGTCATGCACACATCCAGAAATAGATCGTTTAGTTGATCTGTTTGGATTTATGAAATGAAAAGTAGTTAAAAATGCCTCAAAGTCTCTCATTTAGATAGAGTCTGGTGTGACGTGAACGCAGCATGCTCACAAGACGAGGCCTGTTGAGTGTGAGCTCTCCGTAGCCAACGCTCCCCCCCTCCCCCGCCCCCCCCCCCTCCCCCCCCCCCTCCAGCTGGAGTCTCTCCGGCTCTCATGAAGCTAAATGTCGAAGCAACAGTGACCTGGTGAGTGGGAGGGACCCCCATGGTCAGCCTGCTGCTCCTCGGGCTAACGACTCCCCGCTCTGTTAGCCGTTAGCGGTTAGCGGCTAGCAGGAGCTAGCGGGAGCTGTCGTGTTTGCTGTCCAGTGTGCGTGTCCGTGCTGGTGAATGTGAATGTCTCAGTGCAGTATTGCAGGGCTTGGTGTCGTCGCGTGTCGTCCGCTCCGTTGCCTCCAGCTTGCAGTTCTAACGATGGTTCTGTGGCGAAATAACAAAAAGCCGTGTTCACCGTGCTACGTGCTCATAAACAGGTGTCGTGCTGCGTGTCGTACTAACTCCTGGCTCAGCTCCATCCCGGCCTGACAGCTGCTCCAGCTGCTCCAGCGGCTGCTGGGCCTCTCCTTCTTCTGCTTTCACTATGAAAAAGGTTGAAATCAATCCGCTGCGCTGTTGGCTTTAGAAGCAGGGTTTCTGAAGGGATTTCACTTTGAGCTCTAAAGCAAAAAAAAAACAAAACTGAGGGCTGTCATGTGGACTCAGGTACTCAGTCATACGTCAGGTCTGAATGTAGTGAATGGAGAGACGTTAACAGACGCCTGGAGATGATGAAGATGATGATGATGATGTTGCCAGTGATGTTGGCATCTCCACCCCTTTGATTTTCTTCCTTTCCCCGATTTTAGATTACGTGCATCTAGTTTATTATAGTTTATATGGATGTATGTATATATACATATATATATATATGGGCTGCAACAGCTTCAAGATTTCTGAGAATGATTTTGAGTATGTCAAAACTCTTATCTCATCTTCTTAAATCTGAGTGTTTTCCGAGTAGCTTCTTTAGTTTCTGTGACAGAACATTGAGTTGAGATCATAGACAAGATTTAAAGACCTGATCTTAAATCGATTCATCGAGAAAGTCGACAACAGAAATAGTAGTTGTTGCAGCTACATATATATATGGACAGGCGTCGTCTCTCTTTAATGAGCCCCAGAGTTTAGCTTCACACACACACACACAACGAGAATCTCCACACGTCCAGACGAGCTCACACTTTAATGTGTGTCTGCAACAGGAGCTCCTCAGTCAACCTCCTCCCACCCACCCCACCATATGCTGAAATATATATATATATATATTTGTATGTATATATATATATATATATATATATGAGATAACTCAGATTGACGTGAACAGACGAGGCTCTTCCTCAGGTTTTTAGATTTCCCTCTGATGGACCAGTAACGAGCCTCGAGTCGGGCAGGACACACACACACACACACACACACACACACACACACACACACGTTGTGAGGCAGGCGGGTGAGAGCGCCCCCTAGAGAGCGTCCCCTCTGCTACGTCTCCTCCTCTTCTGTCCCAAAGCAGATCCTCCAAACTTTGGATTCTTGCGGCGACCAGTAAAATGTGCCTTCTGTCCATCGCAGCCTGTGCACACACACACACACACACACACACACACACACACACACACTCAGATCCTGCACCATCGCTGCGTCACTGACCCAGAATGCGTGTGCGTGTCTCTAGCGGTGGACGGCTCAGAGTCTGTAGTGAAACTGACTGTTAGAGCATCACAGGAGGAGGAGGGAACTAAACCACGCAGGCCCCACTTTGCAAGTGTTACTTAATGTTCTTGCGATCCTGAGACACTATTTACTAATTCTAATATTATATTTCTCAGTAACACGTCTATGTCCTGTTCTTTTATTTTATTTCTTTAAAAACTGACTGAACTCGATGTACAACAACTTCAGGCCGTTGAGTCGGATGCACAGACGATCTATGGTACCGATATGAAGTCTCGATGTTCTCATTGAGAGGAACTGTCTCCTTAAACGTGCATGTAATTCAGTCATTAACAGAGTCGTAGGGAAAAAAAGAAAAGTACTAACGTTACAGAGTCTGATGAAAGCCATTGAAGGAGGAGCAGCTGGAGGGCTGCTCCTCAACAGTGACGCATCGATGTCACACTCGGGCTGTTCTGCTCCGGCCCGCTACGCTCTGACCACGACAACTGTCTGAAGAAAAGAAAACACCCAGATGCTTCTGGACCCCAGAACTCTCACTGCCCCCCCCCCCCCCCCCCCAGAAATAACCAGAGCTGAAAGCATTCAGAGTCACAGCTGCCCCTCTGCCTCGGGACGATGTGATCAGAGAATGTGTTGAGATTCACCTGAGGCCGACAGTCCTGATGAGTCACTGCCACACACACACACACACTCCCACACACACACACTCCCCCACACACACACACACACACACACACTCCCTCCGAGTTGCGGTTACACTCCGCCGGCATGTCGGTCCAGCCCCCCCACCCCCCATGATGTACTCGCCTTTTCAACAAGAAACTTGCCTACTAAAACGTTGTCATTGCTTCGTTGTCGTTTGTGTAAATATGATTTTATTTATTGTCTTTTTAATATCCTCAGCATTCGTTTTGTTGCCATGTTTTCATGCCTAAGCCATTAAGATTTTTAATTAAACAGTATTTTCTTTAACATCTGATCCGTGTGGTTTGTTCCTAGCAACCCTGAGCTGTTGTACGAGTCAAACTATACTTCGTCTTCAGAACCTCCATCGTCCTTTTAGATCTCAAAAACCTAATTAGTCGTTTTTGCTGCAGAAGTAAATCGTGTTGAATGAGATGCTAAGATGTCTTTACACATAGCAGCCAGTAATGGTACAAGATTTTAATAATGTAAACTTTATTTATAAAGCACTAAAAGCAACCAAAGCTGACACAAAGAGCTGTAAGTCACATAAAAATAAGGAGTTTAAGTAAAGGAAGACAATGAAAGCAGGATCAGAGCCTGACAGGGTTGAGAAGCTACAGAGAAGGTGTGTGATGACTGTTCCATCATGTATCAATAAAATAGATCTGGTCATCAGTAATCACTCAGTAAACTTGTAGTTTATGTAGAAACAAACAAGCCAACTGTTAAATAACTCAGCCCTGGTAGTGTGGGGTGGAGCTCCGTCTAGCTGTCACTACCTGGACCTGACAGGATGATGTAGCCACTGTTCAGCAGCTGTGATCAGAACTGAGGCTGAGGCTGAGGCTGAACCATGAAAACACTCCGGGCGCTCCATGTGGGTGTGAGTGTGAAGGAGCCACCAGGGGGCGCTGGCATCTTTCCAGTCTCACTGAGGTCAAGCCTGCGTCCATGTGTCAGCCAATCAGAACACCTCTAACTGAGGCTCTCCTCAGGCCCAGAGAGGCCTGGACTGTCTGTGCGACCTGGAAACTAACCTGCTGACTTTGTCCAGGTTTGACTCATGAAGTTCCTGCCAGAACAGAGTTCCTGCCCGTGGATGTGGGAGGACGTGGAGCACCCACATACTGAAGCAGCAAGATGACGTGCTAGCAGAGTTCAGTGACGTAGTGACCCAGTGAGGAGCTCCAGATGTTTGGAGCAGTGCTGGTGTTTCTGTCTCTAGCTCTGCTACTGTTCCTCTCTATTCTCAGCTTGGAGCAGACGCTGGGCTCCGGGGTCTCCTGCCCTAACATCTGCACGGGATTAAAGTCTAGTCCAAGAATCAGATTTAAATCAAATTACTATCGAGGCCTAAAGTTACAAGCAATTGAGGATGTTTTGAGTGCAGGTCTGGCTGCTACTGTCCCAGAAGTAGTGTTTCATTTATCCCCCCTCCCTCCTCCTCCTCCTCCTCCCACCTCCTGCCACCTCCTCCTACTATTTTAGCATTTACTGCCAGCTCAGTGACGTCCAGAGTTCCTGTTAATGAGCTTCACTGTGGCTCAGAAACCTCTGAGTGATGTCAACGAGACTTTGTCCATTGTTTTCTGGGTTTTTTTTAACCCAGTCTGAGGTTTTGGCCTCAACTGTGTGAAGACTGACAGGAAGATGAAAGACTGAGGTATTCAAAAGAAAGGAAAACAAAGACACTGTGCTAAATCTGACAAAGTCTGTTGATGTTTCTGCTCGTCCTATTTGATGGCAGTGCATAAACTGCTGTCGTCACCTGGAGCGGCGCCCTCCTCTGAGGGCCCCGGGGACCTCCTGATTGGTTTTGCAGCTCCGAGACTCTGCTGCAGCTGTGTGTTGTGTCCTTGGTCCCTGCAGACTCCCAGCGGCTCGAAATCTGAGCTACTGTTGGAGTCACTTCCAGCTGGTGCTGACAGCGGTTTGGAGGCTGCGCAGCTTCCAAAAAGCACAAAAAGAGAAGTAAAAAAGTGCTCTGACCTCGCCGTGCACAGCTCTGCTTCTCATTCAGCCCACGGCCGGAGGAAAAGCCCAGCAGGGATCGGGTTTCAACACTAAGTGCATTTTCATATCTCTGAGAAAAGGACATTGACAGGCCAAGCGGAAACTCTTTTAAATGAAACTTTTTTTTTATTTGGCATCGTTTTTCTTGCAAAAAAATATATAAAAAACCAAACAAACAAACCGCAAGCATCAAAGAATCACATGTACAGTACTTAATTTACACACATTTAGAAAAACAGAAGGAACATAATATTTTAAAAGTACAGTTTGTTTTTTTTCCCCCCACTAGTGGAAAAAAAGATCCAGAACAAACACAAAACGTTGTGAAGGTTGGACTGAAGGAGGAGCAGGTTGATGGGTTGGATCCAGATGTTGGGCTGCACACACACTAATGGCGTTATGGCTTCCACCACTCTCCATCCTTCCTGCCTGAGGACGTCCTCTACCTGTATATTCATCTTTGTTTTTTTTATCTTTTCTTTTTTTTTTTACACAACTGAGTGGGATCAAAAGGAGAACATCTCACTACCTTGTTAATGTTGCAAGTCATCTGGGCAATGTCAACAAAACAAAAACCAAGAAAAAGCATCTTCTTCACAGACCCTGGAGAGCGACCCTGGCACTGACAGCCTGCCGGCCCGTGGCGTTCGGCCTCCACACACAGGCTCTGCTTCCTGCCAAATCAAACCCAGACGCTCATTTAAAAACACTTGCTGCTGTTCTGATGGTTTCCATGACCTTTCAAACATCTTGGAAGACTTTTTACCTTTTTACGAACCATTAGTTTGCCATTAATAGATTACTTTGTCTACCCATGTGTTTCCCATTTTCTTAGTTATGAATAAACGCCCTCTTTTTTTTTCTTCTTTCCTTTCTGTCCTAGTTTAAAGTCTGACACATGCGTTCATGGGAATCTTTCTAAAACTGCTTTGTTGGCAGAAGTCTTAAAAATGCAGCTTTGGGAAAAACTTCCACAGACTAAAACTTTGCAGTTGCTAAAAGTGCTAATCTTAAATGAGCAATGAAGGACGTGGGAGTGTGTTGATATGTGAGGAGCGGAGGTTTGAAGGAGGAGAAGCTGGGAGGTAAAACGCTGCCTCGTCTGGTTTGATGTGTGCTGTGATTGACGGTCTGAGCATCTCCGATCCGCTCCGACCTGAACACGGGGCCGAGCGTCTCCCTCAGAACAGCAGCAGGTGCCTCACTGATGCATGTAGTGGTCGTGGTTTACAAAGTGTTGGATGATTGTTACACCGATGATGCTCCACCTTCCAGAGCCTCTGACTCTAACTGGCTGGAGTTCAGCCACACAGTAGAATAAGTGCTGTTTCAGGCTCGTGATGAAGAAGAGGAAACCAAAATAACCCTGAAAAAAAACTCAATTCAACTCAGAGTTCTCTTTTGATGGCTTCTAAACCTCGACCAGTGGATTCTCAGATCTGAACAGAAGTGGAAACTTCTGGCTGCACAGAAGGTGAGAGCTCGGTGTAAAATCATCCCACTCGCCTCAACGAAAGCAGAGCTGTGTGTGCGTGTGTGTGTGTGTGTGTGTGTGTGTGTGCGTGCGTGTGTGTGTGTGTGTCAGCAGCGGGACGATGCCTCCGGGCCCGGCGAGCTCTCTCAGCGCAAAAAAAAACAACAACAAAACAAAACAGAGAAATCACACGGAAGAAAGAGGAGAAAATCAAACGAGTTCAGTGTATGATGCATTCTCAGAACAGGCACAGCAGATCTCTGACCTTTGACCTCTAACAGTAACAGTCCCAGGCCACCGCTAACAGCTCTGTACACACGTCTATTTACAAACAGCTCGAACAATGGGCACGACAGCAGTTCCAGTGTGTGTGTGTGTGAGTGTGTGTGTGAGTGTGTGTGTGTGAGTGTGTGTGTGTAAAAACGTCAAAATGAAGCTGAAGCTGAAAGGTGGCGGCCGACGTCGCAGCCTGGTCCCGTGGACACGGATCAACATGCACATGACCCTGACGACGCTCCAGTGAAATGAGGGTCCGCGTGCCAAAATATCTTTAATAACAAAATATATATAATATATGTACACTTTCCTTAGAAAACACAGAGAAGCACAGGCAGGGCAGGAAACACGAGAACGAAAAGCCCAAGAATCCAACAAGCAAACACTCATTCCAAAGAAATACACATCTGTACATACAGAACCGTGTGTGTGTGTGTGTGTGTGTGTGTGTGTGTGTGTGTGTGTGTGTGTGTGTGTGTGTATGTGTGTGTGTGCGCGCGTGTGTTGCTTAGTGAATACTGCCTAGAACGAAGCATGATGCGGGGACCGTCTGAACTGCTGCTGACTCCCTGTCGCCCATCACGTCCCACCTGAGCAGCGAGGTCGTTACTGTGGGGGGAGAACACACACGTGAGTGAACACACACACACACACACACACACACACACACACACACACACACACACACACACACACACACACACACACAGAGGCTGAAAGAACATGGTCGCAGCTCGTTCTGCTTGTGTGAGATCTGCCGTCTAGTCAGGGACGTAATCATTCATGTGAGTGGCAGGCGCGACAGCCAATCAGAGTGAAGTCTGAGTGCGGTTGCCAGATGAGCATGAACAGAGCCAGATCTGTACAGAGATGTAAGGATGTAACAATACCTGTTGAAGGGTATTTCTAAAGGTTCAGTTACCATGGTAACTGTAGCCAGGAACAGTTAGATAACGCCCGTCAACCCATGATATGTTTAATGGTTTGATTGTTATGGTTATGATTAGATAGTCAGCATGGCAATGTATCTCTGGTAGAATCTAGTACTTTGATTTCTTATTTTAATTCTTTCTGTGTGGCCTGGGGTCAAATGACAGTGATGGAAGAGCCGAGCGGACCTTAAAAACAAAGTTTAGAAGAATAATGACAATCTTGCACAGTCTTGATACACTTCTCATGGTGATTATTGTTATATTAAGTCTTTACTCATACGTTTGTTTTGCACATTTTTGATACACTCTTTTATACTTAACTTCTACTCCACATTTTACCATGATACACCCATAAGCATGGTGATTTTGGTCAGAACTGGCATCATGTTTTCATGCCTAGCAGAGACAGTGTCGTATGCTAACAGCTAAGGGCAGGACTGGGGCAGGGCCGTGTGCGG
Organism: Karalla daura; assembly: GCA_029224185.1. NCBI lineage: Eukaryota > Metazoa > Chordata > Actinopteri > Chaetodontiformes > Leiognathidae > Karalla > Karalla daura. The sequence continues at coordinate 21,003,541 of CM055204.1, read as the reverse complement.
GGTCCCCTCTGGCGCTCATTCACCTGCTCGCTGGGGCCCTTCTTGTCTCCGTTGACGGCCTTTAGCAGCACAGCCTCCTCGTTCTTTGTTTCGGTCTTCATCTCCACAACAATGTCATCTTTGGTGGTCTTCTCTTTGGTGCTGGGAGACACAGGAAGCACAGGTTGGCACAGGTGCACCAGGACAAAACACCCAGCGACTGCAGCTTTTCTTTTTTTACAGTCAAACATGACGAGATTAGAAGTGAAATTAACGTTCTGAAATATGTTACCGTCACTTTAAGAGGCATGTTTTTGTTTTTTTAGAACAATAATCTTAGTTATTATCAGAACATCCTCTAACCTGTGAGAAGTTTGTTTATCTCTCGGTATATTCTCAAATAGTGAGGTACCACATTTTTACTTTATGTTAAAATACAGGACCTTAAAAAAGTGAGTACAGCCCTCACACTTTATTATGTCTTTTCACTATGGGAATGAAGCAACTTAATGTAACCAGTGTTCATCTCGTATAGCTTCACAGATTTACTGTCCTCTCAAAATAGAGAAAACAAACAGCTCTGAGAAGATAAAATAAAATGTTTGCAAAAATGTGAAGGTTATACTCACTTTTGTGAGATACTGTAACTCACCAACACATATAATGTACAATCAAGCAGCTGGTAATGTGTCTAATGATCCAGTTGATCTGTTTTTATGGGTTTTTTAGTTTTTTTTCACAATAAAGCAATTTTATCATGACACTTTAATCATGACACTGTGGTCACTCTGAGAGACTAGTATCAGTCCATCCATCCATCCATCCATCCATCCATCCATCCATCCATCCATCCATCCATCCATGTGAATCCTGGAGCAAGGACCTCCTGCTGTTTGTTGATCACTTTGCCACACAGTGTTGTTGTTGTTGTTGTTGTTGTTGTTCTCTTGCAGCTCACTCACATCTCCTGCTTCCCTGAGCGCCCACACGGGATCTTGCCCTTCTTGTAGAGGAAGTAGAGCACGCTGCAGAGGATGGCGAGCAGCAGCAGGCACAGGATGATCACCACGATGATGACGCCGCTGCCCTCGGCTGCACAGACACACACACGCACAGGAAACGATCACATGAGGTGTGAGGGCCGGGACGCCGGCTGGCTGAGACCAGGCAGAGGACCAGAGGATCGATCAGAGCATGCAGCAGCATCCTCTGGACCTTCAGGACAGAGACTCAAAGTGAAAGAGCTGAAAGAGACCTGAAACAGGACACGTGAGTGCAGTGAAAACCTCAGATGTTCCGGGACAGTCACCAGGCCAGAGGTCACAGTGAAGCATGCAGCTGCTGGTGCATTATGGGAAATAAAGCCACACACACTTTCTGAGGACAGGACAATGCTGTGTATTGACCTCAGCAGGTTCTTTAATGACTATAAATATCTGTCTCTCCAGAGAGAAATGCTTCATTAACATGTGGGAGGATCATTTAGTGGCTCACAAAACATATTTCTAAGATGTCTAGAGCAGCAAATACTGATGTCTGTTGATAATCGGGGAGAGGATTAGCATTTAACTGTGGTTTTACAAATCAACATCAAAAAATGTGACTGATTATTAACAGACAGCCTGGGAGGATGGCAACAGATTTTCTCCATCTGAGATACTGAGTTATGTCTACTTGGGGTAAAGTTTAAAGTCATAATCTCGGTCTGGACTGAATCCTGTGAAACATCAGACACCACGGTGAAGTGACTTTAGCAGAGCAGACCTCATATGTGATGTTATTTTCCTATCTCATTGACTTGTGCTGCTCTGAACCATCCAGTCCCGCGTCTAGAGTTCAGATCTTGGCGCCATCGTTCACGTTGTCATTAAACAGCTTCGTGACTCGTTCTGAGGCGAGAGCAGAAAACCTCAGTGAAGAAGCAGGAGAGCGAGCGAAGCTTGACCTCCCCTCCTCCAGCTATAGTTTATTTGGTGTTTTTGTTGCTTTTAATGGAGGTGGGTGCTGGGGAAATGCTCTTTATTTGCGCGGTGTTGTCCCTGCAGGCTTGTGAAGATCTGGCTGGTATGAAGTGACTGCTGGTCACAGCTCACTGTAATCTCACCTGGTGCCTAGAAACCCTCATAAAACACACGAGCTGCCAGTAAAAACCAGACACTGTTCTCTTATTTGTGTGTGTTTCTTTCTCTTTTTTTAATCCTGGGAAGCAGAAATAGCATTTTCACCACAGTGAAGTCTTTTTTTTTCCCCGAGTATCGTCAGAACTGTTGCTGGAATTTGTTCAGATTTTTCTCTCTGGATCAAACAGAATATGTAACGGACGCCCGAGGCCGTCCCGAGGATCTGCCAGAGAACCACAGACCGTCCTGCCGGAGCAAAGGCATCAATTATTTACTGAGCGCAGTCAAACAACCGACCGCTGTCCCAGCGTGAGACGAGAGAGAGAGAGAGAGAGAGAGAGAAAGAGAGGGGAGAGACAAGAAGAGAGAGAGAGAGAGAGAGAGAGAGAGAGAGAGAGAGAAAGAGAGGGGAGAGACAAGAAGAGAGAGAGAGAGGGAGTGAGAGCGAGGACGGCGGAGACTCGGTGGACAGAGACAGGGAGAGAGGGAAGAGAGTGATAGATACAGAGAGAGAAAGAGAGAGAGAAAGGGGAGAGAGACAGAGGAAGAGACAGAGGAGAGAGGAGATAGAGAGAGAGGGGAGAGAGAGACAGAGACAACGAAAGAGAGAGAGAGGAAGAAACAGAGAGACGGAGCCGGCGACAGTCTTACCAGGAGAGAAGTTAGCAGTTGAGGTGATGCTGGGAACTGTGGACGAGCAGAACAACACTTAGAGCAGGCCTTCACCCCACACACACACACACACACACACACACACACACAGTAAACCCTCCCCTGCTGGGAAGGCGTCTGATGCTATGTGAAGATGCAGCTTCAGTTTCTGCATCAAACCGAAGCAGCAGCTTCACCCAGCCGCCCCCCCTGACTGCTCCACGCTGGACCTCCACAGATCTCTGCCTCTGATCTTTCTGGAACATTCATCACTTTATCGCCCGCTGCAGCTCCGCCACTGCACCACAGGCTGACCCCGCCCTGTTCCCAGGTCTGCTTCAAGCACTTCACGGGCCAGTTTCATCATTTTCAACACGTTTACACACACAAAACTTCGACTGCAATGAAAGCGATAGCCAAGCTTGAATTCCCCAAAAAGCAGGAACACAAGTGAAAGCCTTTAATGTAAAACATCATGTGACAGGTCCAACTGTCTAGTCCATATCAAACACATTCCAACCAACAACCAGGCCACCATCCCACCATGTTGACATGCATGTGTAAATAGTTCAGACACGTTTCGGGAGAACTCTGAGGACATCTCTGCACGCTTACTGGCTCTGATGCTGAAGACCTTCACTTCGGTGCCCATGTCGTTGGAGGCGTTGCACAGAGCGCTGATGTCCGAGGTCACTTTGACCGACACCACGCTGCGGGCCATGTGCTCGTTGGCCTTGTTCACCACCTCGTACCAGTTCTGCACACACACACACACACACACACACACACACACACACACACACACACACACACACACACACACAGACACACACACACACACACACACACACACACACACACACACACACACACACACACAGACAACATTTTCAGAAGCCAGGATGCAACATAGAAACAGAGAAGCTATGAAATGTTGTTTTTCTTCATCAGCCCTTTACGATCCTATTTCTGGTGGAGTATTCTGGTGCTGTCTGACAGCTACATGCTGCTTCATGCTGATTGGCTGTCTTTGTCTGCCACTCACATGAGTGCAGGAATAAAAGGTAAACAAGCTAACGTGTGCTGCGTGTCTACCTGGCTGCCCACGATGTTCCAGGAGATGCTGGGCAGAGGATGACCCTGAGCCTCGCAGCTCAGGTTCACCATCCGGCCTGCAGCCTCGGCCAGCTGCACCTCCTGCTCCAGCCCCTCCAGCTGCGGGCCGCCTGCACACACACACACACACACACACGCACACACACACACAAAGGAGAGAGTATTCAGATCTTGTGTCATGTAGAATGATGTATGTCTAAGCTATGCATCTCATCTATGGAGTTTGTGTACTGTTTTATATGTCTAGGAGATAAACAGGATGCAAATGTGTGGAGGGAACTGTGTGTTGCCTCCTCAACCCCAGTGAGAGTGTTCTTTACAATCTGCCCGGAAACAGCAAATATACGAGCAGTAAAGTTGAGCTTTTTGGGGTTTTTTAGGCCTGGACGGGGGAGGAGCTGACCATGGGTGTGTGTGTGTGTCTGTGTGTGTGTGTGTGTGTGTGTGTGTGTGTGTGTGTGTGTGTGTGTGTGTGTGTGTGTGTGTGGGTGCTGACCTTGGACGATGATGTGGACGGAGCCGTTGGTGTGCAGCGCAGGCAGGGAGGGCACGGTCACCTCACACACATACTCTCCTGATGTCTCATAGGTGGCGTCCTTCAGGTGCAGCGTGTTCCCCTTCCCAACCAGCCGCCCGTCCTGCACACACACACACACACACACACACACACACACACACACACCTTGAAGCTGAATGCATTCAACTCTGGATTGTGATCTATGCCTGCATACACATCAATATTCTCTCACACAGCCTTGATTCTGGAACAAGTAGTAATGGGATTAAGATGCTTGGGATGTTCCTGTCCTAGTCACATTATCTAAACTTTGTTACAATAGCATCATTTACCTGATCGTTTCTATTGAAAATCAACCAACATGATGTCAGAGCATTTCAGGACATGGACTCAGAACATGGAATATCGTCTTCTGTCTGAAACTTGCAGGATGCTAAGCACAGTGTAGTGCAGTAGTGTAGCGTAGTGTGGTATAGTAGTGTAGTACAGTAGTGCAGTGTAGTGCAGTAGTGTAGTGTCGTAGTGTAGTGCAGTACAGTAGTACAGTGTAGTGCAGTAGTGTAGTGTGGTATAGTAGTGCAGTACAGTGGTGCAGTGTAGTGCAGTCTGGGCTGAGGGGCTCGTACCTTGTACCAGACCGTGGACGTCTTCAGGGAGGACAGAGCGTTGCAGGAGGCGGTCAGGTCTTCTCCTCTCAGCATCACCTCAGAGTCTTTGGGTACCACCACCGCAGAGTCCAGGTCTGAGAGCATCACACACACACACACACACACACACACACACACACACACACACACACACACACACACACACACACACACACACACACACACACACACACACACACACACACACACACACACAGGACCTTTTACTTGGAGGAAATTTTAGTAAGTGGACCTTGGTCACTTTAATAGGACAGCCCATGATAATAGGGCTGGCTGTATGTCACACTGTCACACTGTCGATGGATAAGCTTTCGAGCCTGCAGCTGACAGGGCTTCACCACTGACCACAGTCCTCTGGGGTGGAGGTGTGGACGTGCTGAGGAAACTCAGGACCCATCAAGGACTGAGCAGCAGGGATCTGCTCCTCTGGCTGCAGAGTGCTGGCTCCAGTAGCCAGTAGGACGGTCCCTCCACTGCTTGCTTGCTCTCTTTCTCTCCCTCGCTCTCTTACCATCTCTCTTTCTCCCTCTCTCTCTCGATCATTTTCGGGGACGGTCCTTAATGTTTAGGGAATGTACAGACATCACTAAATATCTCAGGTCTGACCTGTCTTCCGTCCCAGACGGTGTCCTTGTCTGTATCAAGATCTAAAGACATGCTTGGCTTGGTCAAGTAATGTCTACGCTACAAATGTTTACAATGTTAACGATCCTTCTCATATGCCATTATCGACCAGTCCTTGGACCATGGTCACTTTTAATTGAATACCCCTGATCTAGATTAAAAAAGACATCTAATGTCTGATTTGACTTAATTGAATTGGTCCATGCATGTCAGGACATCACGTCCTCATTCATGAACTCATTTTGGATTGTGCTAGACAAGGACAGGATGTGACGTAGAATATCATGCAAGCTTCAAAGAACAAGCATCGACACTCTGTTTGATCACGCTACATCCCCTTTGGCATGTTTGTGTCTTTGTGTGTGTGTGTGTGTGTGTGTGTGTGTGTGTGTGTGTGTGTGTGTGTGCTGGTCCCTCACAGTGCACGCTCAGCACCACCTCTCCTCTGACGTCGGTCAGGCTGTGGTTGGCCTGGGGCCAGCAGCGGTACAGGCCGCTGCTCTGGCGGGAGACCCTGGGGAGGATGAGCAGGTCTCCACTGCTGTTCAGCTTCAGGCCCGGCTCCTGCCACACACACACACACACACACGCACACACACACACACACACACACACACACACACACACACACACACACACACACACACACACACACACAGGGTCAGGGTCACTCTGCTCGGCTTTACTTGTTTACATGTTGATGAATCAAACAATCATCTAATCCTCTGAGACAGATTAAACACGGCGTAAACACCTGATTCACACGCCAGTCTTTTTGTGTCAAAACGTTGACTGAAATGTGACTGAGATCAACAGGCGGAGGCGAGTCTGCTTGTACGTTTCATGCCTTGGGGATAAGTGATACAGGTCTATACCATAGAAATGAATTGTGGAGAAAACGTATGAAAGGTAAAATCATTTTTCTCCCCAACAAACGTACTTCTTGATAGCTGGAAAAATAAAGTGTGATGACGCTACATCCCAGACTTTGCCCTGGTTTGTTGTTTTTACCCATTCAGACCTCATGAATATATTCAGTGGTTGTGTTTCTTCCATTTGGTTCCATGTCTGTAGTTAGAGCTCCAGACTGAGTCTGTTAAGACTGCAGTTGGTGAAGTGACAACTGCACCAGGCAGACGGGTAAAAGGAGGCAGCGTGGCGTGTGTTCTGGTGTGTGTTCCTGTCGGGTCCAGGCTGACACATGTGTGCTGACCAGAGGCGTTCAAAACCAGACACAATTACAAGATCTGCTAACGCTCCAGCCTCGATAGGAACCGTTAACCCAGCAGTCAGCTGAGTGTCGCCATTGTGTCTTACTGCACACACACACACATACAATGGATGTGTGTGTGTGTGTGTGTGACATGGGAACTGAGTGCTGCCCACAGTGGGCTGTCAGTGTGGCCTCCGGTCTCAGAGCCCGGCCTGGATGTGCAGGGTCAGCACTGGCACAGCCTTCACACACTCTGCACGCTGTGTGTGTGTGTGTGTGTGTCTGTGTGTAGCGGGGGGGGCTCTGCATATCAAAAACATTCCCCGCGTGTCTCCTGCGTGTCACCCTTTCTCTCGGGCCGAGGACTTTAAGGGTGAGAAAATGCCCTCCATTCTTCCATTCTTACTTGTTCTTTGCTGAAGACGAGGGGCGGCGGGGGGTTGCCATCGCCCTGGCAACGCAGCTCCACTGTGTCCCCCTCTTTGACCAGGCCCTGGGGCGACTCCTTCCACAGCTCCACCATGGTGGTGGGGTCTGCACACACACACACACACACAGAATCAAATTAAACAGGCTTATTCAGCTGAAGTCACTCAACGACTCATTTCCATAATGCTGACAGCATAGACATGACATCCAGCAAAGATTAATAAAAGAAAAACACACACACACCCTGAAAGGAGAATCATCCATAGAGCATGTTATTCCGCACTATGATAGGAGCAGCTAAGCTATTGCCGGGGTTTACGATGAGGCATGGGCTGTCTCTCTCAGGTCTGATATGGTAAGTATGCTTTCACAAACTGGCTTGCTCCACTTTGCATAAAGACAACAGCAGCTGAAGTCAGTCTGAAGGCTCGGAGGCCACCACTCATCCTGTGGCATCATCTCCCAGAGCCTCCCAGCTCTGAACAAAACCAGATACAGAGCCAAGTCTGGCTCACTAACGTTAAAAAGAGGATGACCCAAGACTGTTCTCAGTAAAGAGGCAAAATCATGGTTTGAAAATAGATAACACAATAAAATGAAAAGAGATCAAAGTGGATTTCATGTATTTTTTGGGTCACATTCACACGTTTGCTCCAGACTGGAGGTGGGTCAGGGTTGTGAACACTGTCCACAGCTGCACTGCTCCCATACGTTCATCTGAGCTCATGATGATGTGGCGCTGTGGACCCTCATGCTGTACAGTATACAGCCTATTCAAATTAAACAGTATTTAGTGAGTTATTTTCACTACTGTCTGTTGGCTGCTCAGGTGGACCATCACACCTGAACACTGCTCATTTTAAAAATGTTAGGCAGGTGACAGATTAGTGCTGTGTGGGAACGTTGTATATTTTTTCCCCCAGTGTCATGTCTGTGGCTCCGTAGTTGTCGCCCCTCACACCTCAGCTGCTGTGGGATGAGGGCTGGCGCCTTAGTTCTTGTTTGGCTTGTTTTTGTTTTGTTGTTTTTGTTTAGTTGTTTGTTTGCTCTTGATCTCCTTCGCAACGTTTTCCATGAGGTCGAGAGATTGCTTAGCGTCTGCGACGGACGACCCTCCTGCGTCTGCGAGCAGCTGGGCCCCTTCGGGCCCTCCTGCGTCTGCGGACCGGACGAGAAGTCTGTCTGCGTCTGCGAGGCATCTTCAAGACATAGCAGCTGTGGCCGCAGGTCCCACTTCCAAACTCTGTTCTCAGGGGAGCCTCAGTCTGCTGCATGCTGTACAGCAGCTGTGACATCATCAGTGATGTCATCACCTCGTCATCAGTGAGAACTCTGATGATGTCACCGGGGATGGTGACCATGATGATGTCACCAGTTCGACAGGTATGAGGTATGACCTCAGAACAGGCGATGATGTCACAGGTCAGCTGAGAACAGTAGGAGCGGTGAGGCCACAGTGTTCTGACCAGCTAGCAGCCACTGCGGCCTAGTCTGGCCTTTTTGTTTTTTTATGTATTTTTGGTCCTAGGGGTATTAGTTCAGGGGGTTAGTGGGAGGGGGGGTTACAAAAAAAATCCCAAAACAAAAAACAAACAAAACAAAATAGCTAGGTTTCGAGTACAGTTAGCAAAAGCTGCTCAGACATCCAAGGCTGGGAGTGAACGCTCTCCACAGCTGCTCAGGTCCATTTTACCTCAACACTGCTCATGTTAGGCAGGTTGATACGATATATATGATAAAGTGCTGAACTATTATATTTCATTACATCATTCAACACAAACATATTAGTAATCCGTACCAACTATAAAAGTATAATTAAATGTCATAAATGGCTTTTTTCTTAGTTTTGTGAGTAATAAAACAAAAAACTAAAAAAGTATCTCAACTGATGCTGAATGCCTACCTATACCAGTGTGACATCATCATCATCATTCACCCTTCTGATGACATCAGCAGTGCCACTGTTGACATCATGGAGTCTTGCTAATGATGTCATCAGAGTTCTCGCTGATGACGAGGTGATGACATCACTGATGATGTCACAGCTGCTGTACAGCATGCAGCAGACTGAGCGCTCCCCTGAGAACAGAGTTTGGAAGTGGGACCTGCGGCCACAGCTGCTATGTCTTGAAGATGCCTCGCAGACGCAGACAGACTTCTCGTCCGGTCCGCAGACGCAGGAGGGCCCGAAGGGGCCCAGCTGCTCGCAGACGCAGGAGGGTCGTCCGTCGCAGACGCTAAGCAATCTCTCGACCTCATGGAAAACGTTGCGAAGGAGAACAAAAACAAACAAACAACTAAACAAAAACAACCAAACAAACAAACAACAACTAAAGAGTATACAAAAAGTAAAGTATACAGTGGGTGTGACATCATTGCTAACATCACCAGCAGCAATGACCTCAGGCGATGATGTCATCGGTCAGTGCAAACAGAGTTTGTTAGTAGGGGCTGTGCTGGGGCCACAGTCTATGTGCTCTGACCCAGGAGAGGGGAGCAACACAGACGCTGAGCAGCCGACAGACACTTTTCTTTTCTTTTTTTAGGGGTTTTAGTTCAGGGGGTTGGTGGGAGGAGGGAACAAAAGAAAACAAACCAAAAACAACCAAACAAACAACAACTAAAGGTCCAGCCCTCATCCTAGAGCAGCTGAGGCCTGAGGCAGACATGTGATGTCATCAGTAAGAGACCAGCGCTGATCTCTGATGTCATCAGTGTGACGTGTTTCATCCTGGAGACTCTGACATGCGCCACGCTGGTGACATCATCAAGAGTGAAACAAAACCACAAAAAAAACACTGCTGACATAATCAAAAGTCAAAGAAACAAACAAAAACAACATAAACATAATCCCCCAGGCACAGCCCCCCCCCCCCCCCCCCCCCCCCCCCCCGGCTCACACTCACAGTGGACGGTGACGTTGACGCTGCTGGACTCCACGGTCCTGATGGCCGCCGGCACGAAGAAGCTGACCTCGCAGGAGAAGCGGGAGTCGCGGTCCTCCTTCTCCACCCGGTACTCCAGCGTGCTCTGCACCGAGTAGAAGCCGCTCGACTCCCGCGTCACCAGGGTCAGCACGTTGACATCTGCAGCGACCACATGTGACATCATCAGAGCAGACCAGACCAGACCAGACCAGAGCAGACCAGACCAGACCAGACCAGACCAGACCAGACCAGACCAGACCAGACCAGACCAGAGCAGACCAGACCAGAAACACCATAATGTGTGTCTGTGTGTTGGTCCCAACAGCTATGGGAATAAGTGAGTTTTCGTAAATGTTCTTCTTCACTTCTCGTCTGTCTGCTCGTTGAACCCCTCCAGCTCAGACCTGCTCTACATGTCAGGTGTAAGCAGACTTACGTCCAGGTGCTGCCGTCAGGTGCCTGCCGTTCCTGTACCAGGTGATGTTGGGCTTCGGGAAACCGTTGCGAGCCTCGCACGATGCGACCTGAGAGAGAGAGACAACGCTGGTTATCAGCAGGAAGTAGCAGCGCTGCAGTCAGTCAGCCTCACAGGCTCGACAGCAGCCGACACACAGAACAACAAAGCCGAGCAGATAACAGGAAGCAAAGCAAACACAGCAAAACACATTCAGAACTGAAAACTTTACATCAAAGAACAAAGAGGATGACAAATAACTTGCAACCACAATTTATGTGCTATTTTACTTTTATATATTGCTACTATCATTTCTGTTATAATGTGTATTATCATTATAATTATTAATAATAATAATAACTAAAATGTAGCTTTACAGATTATTTATTTTGTTTTATTTTTTATTTATAATATTCATTGAATATCCACTGCGGAATGAACAGGTAGACCCTATTCTATTCTATTTTATTCTATTCTGTTCTATTCTATTCTGTTCTATTCTGTTCTATTCTATTCTATTCTGTTCTATTCTATTCTATTCTTTCCTATTCCATTCTATTCCAGTGTAAAAGACAACAGAGAGCCAGCCAGAGCCTCCAGTCAGTTATCCTGCAGACAGCTCAGTGTAGGAGTGGTGCACACACCTTCATCGGCCTCTCCAGCGTGGTGGAGATTCCATCCTGGACGCCCTCGATCACAGGAGCCTCTGGAGGAGCTGAGAGACAGAGACGGATCCTTTACTGGTTACCGGTTCCTTTACTGGTTCTTGTACCTTTGTGTCTCTGTGTTCCCAGTGCTCCCTGCAGCTTCCGTACCAAACACCCTGAGGTGGGTCTTGCCCTCGGCGTTCCCGGCGGCCAGCCCGTTGACCTGGCAGAAGAACTCCCTCTCGTCGGACAGCTGCACCTGCTGGATGCTGAGGCGGTTGCCGTGCTGGCCGGGCATCACCTGGATGCGCTGGCTGTAGTCGGTGTGGTTGTCCGCCATGTGCTGGCTGCCGTCCGCGTAGGAGATCCGCACCCGCGAGCTGCTGCCCACGTTCCTCTGCACACAGGGTTAGGGTCAGGGTTAGGTGCTGCAGGTCACAGTCTCTCACGGCCCCTCCCAGCTCTGCCCCATCCTCCGTGCTCTCTACTCTGTTTGGACTGTTCTGGGTTTTCTTTTTGTAAAAACTAAACATAAAATAATGCAACTAAACACAACAGAACAAAACAAAGCCTGCAGAAAAAAGATGGACCACATTTCTCTCCATCTCCCCTCTCACCGCTGTAGTTCACACTTACATTTTCCACGGTCCATCTTAAATTGTCCTTCCAGTCTAACCGTGTATGTCCGTCTCTCTAAAGAGGCTTTTTTGGTTTTTAATCTGAGTTCTAGACGATTTCTGCTTCACTACTATAATTCACTCATTTCACAGGTGGCTGTGCTTGCAGCCTCCCTGTGTGTGGATGCAACTCCATCAAGTCCAGAAACACTCAAAACCCACATGTCACAATAAAAACCTAGAAACACACACATAGAAACACACACAAATACAGTATCATACAGTAGATACAGTATCATTGAAACACTGCTACACTGTAACGAGGTGCTTTCTCAGAGGTGTCGGTGAGATGTAAGAAGAACTCTCATCAACAATGTAAACAAACATAGTTGCACAAAAATGTCACTTATCATTTTATGAAATTACAGAAACCTATGATCACCTGGGTGTATCTCCGACATGATGAAACAGCTGAACCTCAGGTCTGAGTTTGTTCTTCCTGAAGCTTTACATATTAGATTTCACTTTTAGAATTCGCTTGAGGCTGCCATGAAGCTGGAAAAGCCCCTCACTATTCTCCTATACTCTTTATCTCCCGGGGAATCTCATAGGACATGAGACACAGACGGGCTGGTCTACTGTGTCACAACACAGAGATGATTAATAAATCTAATGAGTGACAATCAGCTGTTGAGCTGAGTGCGCTGCGATCCGTCAATCTCTGTCTCCGTCGTGAGTTTTGATTCATTAGTCAGTGCGATGAAAACAGCCTGCTCGGCTCTCAATCTGCGGCCACATTTAATCTCATTATTTTCTGGATCTTGTCAAATGTGATTTGTGAGATTCTGAGTGAAGTCTGGCGCTGAGCGGGTCCCGCACCACTCACCACAAACCACTGGATCATGACGAAGCTGGGCTGGCTGTCCGTGTCCGTGAAGCTGTACTGGCAGGGGATCTGAGCCGAGTCACCCAGGTACACCTCCACACTCTCATGCATAGTCACTTCCACCTTGGCCCAGGCTGAAACACACACACACACACACACACACACATAAATGAGCTCCATGCTCCGTGCAGGTGCTGAGCAGCACTGACACTGACTCTCAACAGGAATGAAAAACATGAATAAAACATAAAGCGACTGCTCACTGATCCTTCTTCACTTTCACAAGTCTCCATGGACACAATATTCCCAACTACATAAGAGACAGTGGTCTGAATCAGGTCATATCTGGACTGAGCATCAGTCAGACTGAGACAAGTGGAGCATCCAGGTCTCAGTCACATGATGTAGACATGGAGACACCCAAAGGAAGGAGAGGAAGAAGAAGAAGAGGAAGAAGAAGAGGAAGAAGTGTATGTTCTAGGCTGAGGCTGAAGTTAAGGGACGGGACCAGGATGAAGCTCTGGATGCTGCTAACATGGGAATGGAGATATGTGGAAGAAGCAGGTGTCTGGACCTGGTCTGAACATGTGATCATATGACCATGAAGACAGGGAGTGTGACCTGGATGGTTGTTATCCATCATACAAACAGAGGAGAATATTCTGCAAGATACACATACAAACGCCATCATCCAAACGTTGTCTTATTTACAACTAGGTCAACATTCAGCATGCTGTAGTCCACTGCAGACATGTAATATATGGAGGAACCTGTGGACAAACGCCTGGTTTGACTGGTGTCAGGTAAGATGAAGGCTGGAGCGATGGAGAATCACTCCATCCAGACACGTCTTTTAGTCTCTGACAGTATAAAACACAATGTCACTTCACCGCTACCGCGTTCCTCGGCGGCTACATCCAGATCCACGTTTGACCCTGAGCCTTAATTAAATTCTGCAGCGCGTTGTGTTTGGCAGATGAGCGACCGTCTCTCCGGGCCGAGCCGGAGCCAGTCTGTCAAGTAGAAGGAGAACAAAGAAGAAAAGGCTTCTTGTCCACATGGCATCATTTTCATCCCCCTTCTGCCTGGCTGACTGCAACCCACAAAACCACATTCTGGGCCAGAAAACCAGTTCCCTGGGCTCCATCGGGGGAATGCAGGCGGGAGGAGCAGCCAGCTTTGACGCTGAGCTGTTGACTCAGAGCGAGCGGAGCTTTCTCAGCCGTGTTGGTCTTGGCTGCGGCCGCGGCCCGGCCCGGCACACACGGTGACAAAGAAAAACAAGATGGCACATAAAGTCTGTGTTCTCAGTTTGATCTGGTTCAGAGCTGTTATGCAAGAAGGTAAAAGATACCCCCCCCCCCACACACACACACGCACACACCACCACCCACCCACCCACCCAGCCTGCACCGTCAGGTGCCACAGTGTGAGTCAGTGACCGACTCATTACAGCAGACCTAGGACGGCTGGACGTCATCTACTCTCATTATCTGCTGATAACGTAGAAGCAACAACGGTTTCATCAGAAATGTCTCTGAGTCTATCTAACAGTCCTTCTTCTAGCTGTGGGAATATTACGGCCTGGTGGCGCACAGATCTGGCGCCCTCCCGCCCCCATGCTAATCTGGCGACCACACATAGCCTTTACTCTGATTGGCAGCCGTCCCTGCCATCCACATGAACAGTCACGTGACTGTACGTTCCTTCCAAACGGAGCTCCTCAGCTCCAGGCTGGGCGCGACCAGAGTGAACACATCCAGCCTCATACGTGTGAGACTCACTGTTATCGCTAACCAAACACGCTAAAAGACCGCTTCAGCGCAACAAGAATCTCCCGAGGTCTGAAAGATAAGAACCACCAGCAGGGTGTTTCCTGACAAGTGGCATCAGGTCAGACTGTGACTGGTGCGATTGTAGATTCTGATTACAGACGTGTTGTGTTGACTGTCACATGACCTTCATCGTTTCTGGCTCCTGCAGTCAAAGTTGTAACTTCAGTTCCATTAGGAGGAAATGAAACCAAGCAGTCCTCGGGTTGTTTTCAGCTGTTTGGTGTCTCACTCTTTGATTATTGGTGTTACTATCTTCACAGGAAGATGCAGCTCAGTGGAGGAACCCCCCACCCCCCCACCCCCCCACTGACTGTGGAACGGATAAAGGAATGTCCTATTTATCATCCTCACACTGTGCTCGTCCCGCTTTGTGTCTGCGACTGTTTTAACAGTTTTAAAGGGTCTGATAATTAGCGGCTAATGCTGGACCTCTGTGTCCTGATAGGTGTTTTCAGCGTTGGTGGAAACAGACCAAGCATGAAAGAGGTTTTAGGAGGAGGTGCCACCCTGCTGCCCCCATTCAGCCGGCTGCTCCCCCTCCCTCTCCTCCCTTCCTCCCCTCCCTCAGCCCCAATCATTTTCACAACTCATTTTTTTCTTCCTGGGCCTCCTCCTCCTCCTCCTCCTTCTGGGCCAAAGCGCAGCCAAGCATTTCTTTCAAGACAACGGCCTCACCATTGTTCCCCCACCTGGGTGGACCAGACCAACCCCCCCACCCTCCACATCCCTCCCTCCCTCCCTCACACACACACACACACACAGACCCCACCCAACAGCGAGCTAAAAGTCCCCCCACCCCAACAGCGGGCGGAGGTGACAAACAGTTCGCTGGCTGTTTGTGGGGGGGGACGACCACGACGTGAGCCGGCCCGGAGACGAGGAGCAGATTACAGAGGCTGGAGAGCAGAATATGTCGGCGGAGTCAGAGAACGAAATGTTGTGTCTCTTTGGGGCCGTGCTGCTAACTTTTCAGCTAATCCGATTAACACCGGGGGGCTGCTGGGGATTTGGCTCCCAAAGCCAACCTGGGACCGGTCTTATCTGCTCCTGTTGTGACTTTATGCTGCTCGGCCTTAAGCACATGCACACATGACCCACGGTCTGTGGACCCTGACAGCCCCGGCTGCTGGGTGTGTGTGTGTGTGTGTGTGTGTGTGTGTGTGTGTGCATACATTGTGGCTGTCTGCCGTCTATGTCTGGATGATACAGAGCTAATTCATTCAGAAAACACACACACACACAGACAGACAGACAGACAGAGGCAGCAGAATATTTGGATGTGTTGACAGGGCTGAGCCGGTGGCTGCCTCATTCTGCAGGGAGCACAGCGAGACAGCTCGTTAGCCGGTTAGCTCGTTAGCTCGTTAGTCTGCTGCATGTAGACACGGCTTCATGATCAGTACAGTCAGAGGCGCGTGTGACTAACACCAAGACGAGACCTGGACTGAGCACCAGTCAGACTGAGTCACATGGAAACACCTTCCTCACGGTACACAGACATGTTGCAGCATTTCAACACGTTTGGCAGCTGTTTGTTCATGACCAAACTCAGACGGAGAAGAAGAAGAAGAAGTGGGTATTTGAAGAGTCAGGTGTCTGAACCAGTGAAAGATGATATGTTTGTTTATGTGAGTTTGTCTGAACATGTTGGAAAACTGTATTACTGTTGCACCACTACTTGGCCATAAACACAGTACTGATTCTGATTCTAATGTGTGGTGACGAGTAAATGGAAAATCGATGGAATATTCAACTCTGTAAACAACATTATTCATTTATAGAGTTATATATTTGCTCTTACTCCTCGTCATCATCGTCTTCCTCTCCACCGAGCGGAGGGAGGAAGTTAGAGATACGTGAACAGAGTATCTAGAAAAAAATGTGAACAGGAATATGAATGAAACGTCCTAGAGGCGACCTATGTAAACACTATAATCCGATAACAGTGTTTTTAGACTCAGAACACCAGGCTCTATGTGAATCCAGTCACTGTTCTGTTAGTGCTGATGTGACAGTGAAGCTACACGATGTGTTAAGAGTCTGAGTGTGCGCTGGTCTTTCCCGTCCCCACTTCCTGTGCCAGGCATCACAGCGGGGCCGCCATCGCTTCAATGCGCCTCTCTGCTGCCAGCTCCGTGTCAGAGTGCTGCTGATACCGAGCATCCAGGGATTAAGAAAAAGCTTGTGCTCACTTGATGCCAAACACTCCATCAATGTCCAAAAGAAAATGTAACTACAGTGATTGTTTTTTTTAATTATTTCTGTGTAGCATTTCCACTTGGGAATATTGTGATGTTGTGGCATGTTGCTGAATTATTTTAGTAATAAAAAAATAAAGAAAGAAAAATAAATACACAAAATACTAAAATAATTAAAAAAGAAGTAACAAAAAAACATAAATAAAAATATAAAATAAATACAAAATAGAAATAAAAATTATGAAAAATAAAAATAAATAAAATGAAAGAAAATATATATGAAAAAAAGAGAAAAGAAAGAAAGTAAATATGTAGATAGGTATCTTTGCCTGACAGGTTTCACCCAAACCCTGTGAGATGAGGCCAGCTGAGCATCATCCAGGCTGATCATGATGGAGGACACAAACAGACAGACAGAGACGACGAGGAGAAACAACAAGTTGGTTTTCTGTTCTTCCATCCCAGGCAAACAAACAGACTGACTCACACAACACTGTGACAACAGTGAGACAATGGAGCCCTAATGAGTGGCAGCCCTCAGGAGCACCCGTGCATACAGTGGCTCATTATGCCCCCCACACGCACACAATGCCCCGAGACACTAACCATTACTGGCTCTCCCATTCCATTAAGGCTGTCAGCTTAGGCCTCCAGTAGATCTGCAGCTCGGGCACTGATAAGAGTCCAAATCACCTCTGACCCGGCAAACCAGCCTCTTTCACTCCGACTAATCCCTCACATGGCTGCTGAGCCATGAAATGAGACTGAATGCCTCTAAGAACAGGAAAAATCTCCCGTAATAAATGATCTACCAGCCCTGGAGCCCACTGCACATGGTCTGTGGTGGGGAGCGTCAGGTCACACAATGATCTGGAATATTTCTATTCCAAGCCACAGAAAACATGGCGCCAGGCTCGGAATGACTGCAGTGTTAACGTAGAAGCTATGGACACTGGTTCTATCAGAAATGCCCCAGATGCTGCTTTACATCCTTCTTTTAGTTAGAATATTTCAGATCTGGGCTTTTTCATGCCTACCTGGCAACCACATGTAGGCCGAATGCTGATTAGCCATCTCACGTGCCACTCACATGAATGATAACGTAACTTTACACCAACCACCAACTTTTCTCAGCTCTGACATGTATGTGACGGAGCCAGAATCAAAGGAGGAACCAGAACCTGAGGAGGAACCAGAGACTGAGGAGTAACCTGAGGAGGAACCAGAGACTGAGGAGGAACCTGAGGAGGAACCAGAGACAAAGGAGGAACCAGAGGAGGAACCAGAGACTGAGGAGGAACCAGGGGAGGAACCAGAGACTGAAGAGGAACCTGAGGAGGAACCAGAGACTGAAGAGGAACCATAGGAGGAACCAGGGACTGAGGAGGAACCAGGGGAGGAACCAGAGACTGAGGAGGAACCTGAGGAGGAACCAGAGACTGAAGAGGAACCAGAGACTGAAGAGGAACCAGAAGAGGAACCAGAGACTGAGGAGGAACCAGGGGAGGAACCAGAGACTGAGGAGGAACCAGAGACTGAGGAGGAACCAGGGGAGGAACCAGAGACTGAGGAGGAACCAGAGACTGAGGAGGAACCAGGGGAGGAACCAGAGACTGAGGAGGAACCAGGGGAGGAACCAGAGACTGAGGAGGAACCAGAGGAGGAACCAGAGACTGAGGAGGAACCTGAGGAGGAACCAGGAGCATAGACACTGGCATTTCACCAGAAACTGAAAACCAAACTTCTGCAGACTCACATCCACAGTGAGTTCTTCCATTTCCATCGGTACCTGATCATCAGAACATCAGATTCTGTTCAGACCAGTTTTCAAAATTCATACATGAATGAATGAAGATGTGGTGATGTTCTAGGACTTGCTGCCCTGGGAATAGGTGAACGTTACTCAATAAAGACGAAGCAAATGTGATTTTTCATTCTGGGTCTCCTTTAAATCGCCAGGATTACACAGGTTCAAAGGAACGTTTGGAACACATTCCACACCTGTAATGTCAGACGTTTGCCCTCTCTCTCTCTCACTCTGATACACACACAGTTTCTGGCAAAATAAATGCAGCTTTCTGAAGGAACTTGTGAGGAAATGTGAGAGCATGTCAGAGTCCGAGGCTGCTTCAGGACACTGAGGGAGTGACTGAGCGCTGGGGGCGTGGACCGCCTGGCCTCCTCGGAGCGCCGGGCGTAAAAAGCCAGCATGTAAGTGTGGATGACAGCCCCGAGGATTTGTCAGAGCACAGGCCTGGTGTGGTGTCGAACACCTGGGGGACACTTTGCACCGGCTGACATCAAAGCTCTCTCACACACACACACACACACACACACACACACACACACACACACGCACACACACAGGGCTACAGTGGGGATGATGGAACGCTGCTTTCAGACGCAGCATCTGGCACAAATCTCCCAGCAGCCCCGTTCCCTGGGTGACGGGTCCGGGCTTTCTTCTCTTTGCATAGAGAGATAAGGAAGTGGTGCACAATCTCCTCAAAGGCTCCTCTTTATGCCTGGGTGAGCTCCTCTTTCATGCAGCGGAGCATATCGCAGCTCTTCACTCGGGCCCACCGTGATCAGTGAGGCCGAGGCAGCTGGAAACGGCCGGGATGAGGCCGAGCACTCGGAGTCTGTGAGGAGCCTCACTGTCTCTCTCTCTCTCTTTTTATTTTCTCCTCGCACACACAGGATTAAACCTGAGTGCACCCCCCCCCTTCCCACCGCCCTGAGTGCTCCATGCGAGCACCAAATATCCCGGATCTTATCTGCTTTGAGCCGCAGAGCGAGCGTGCAGATGCTGTGATTCCAGAGGGCTGAGGCTCTGGGCCGTGCTCAGCGTGGAACCTCAGTAAAAACACAGAAACATAAACAGAGGGAGGATGGTGGCGCTTTCAAAAGTCGCGTGTGGGTTTTAGACTTTTAATCTAGTGCGATTTGTGTTTGTTGTTTGCTGTGATTTTACTACAGTCAAGTTCACAAAAGAGCTGCAATGAATGATCATTGTCATATGAGATGTATCTGTTTTAACCGATTATTCAACTAGTTGTAGAGTTTGTCGTTTTTTTGTTTATGGTTGATCCCTCTTTCAGAAAGGGCAAGATAAGGTCTTTAAAAATCTCATGGGACTAAATCAGAGAACCATCCAGAAACACTTTATCTTGAATTATCGTGGCATGTTATGTTTATGCAGACAGGAGAGTGATTCATGTTGCATCCCATCACCTCCCAGTCATCCAGTAACACTGCTCACTGAAAGAAAGAAAGAAAGAAAGAAAGAAAGAAAGAAAGAAAGAAAGAAAGAAAGAAAGAAAGAAAGAAAGAAAGAAAGAAAGAAAGAAAGAAAGAAAGAAAGAAGGACCGGCTCACTGTGAATCACGTTGCCTCAGTGTAAGGTTATTAGAGCTGCAAGAAAACATCACAGTCCATCAATCTGTCCATAACCTCAGTCCATTTTGGTGTTTCAAAAAGGACAAAATCAGGTCTTTAAATACCTGTTTTTGTCCTCGCCTCAATAACATCAAATCTTCTGCCACAGCGATAAAAAACAGGAAATTTCAGAAGCTTACATTTCATCATATCTGTCCTAAAAAGGCTTTAAATACTACTATTCAGTTAGGAGACTGACAGTCGATCAGTCATTAGTTTTTCCTGGAGACCAGAACAGACTGATGTGTGTGTGTAGAAGCAGCACCAGTACTTTACTGGGCCAGAGAAGAACCTGGACGTGAGGGTGACAGATGCAGCTGAGCAGCTCCTTCAAGACTAATCTGTGGTTTGATTCTCTGTGAAAGTGTCTGGCTGCTCCTCTCCTCTGCGGTGGCCGCTTCTAAAAGGAAACGTGTCTGTTTTTAACCTTCTTCACCCGCTCATTTCCTGCCTCTTCCTCCTCTCACAGGCTGGTGGAGGAGCCCCCCCCCCACAGAAACACGACCGGCCATGGGACACAACCTCCAGCTCGGCGAGGAAACTCCAAACCTGAGGTTTCCACCCAGCACAGATCAGCAGTTACCAGCAGACTGTCACCAAACATGAAAAATTTGGAAACAACCCTTTCTAGAGCATGTTCTTCCTCTCTCCATTCATCTGTTAACTTATGCTGCATGTAAAGAGCAAGTCATCCAAAACCAACATCTTTGCTTTAGTTGTGTCAACAGACTGGAATCAGTGGAGTCTGCCAGTGTGTGAAAGCTCAGTTAGTGGTGCTGGGTCTTCACTTCGTCTTGCAGCCTCCCACAAACAGTCCACGACCTTCCTGGCAGTCCCGCACCCAGCGCTGCTGCTCTGCAACTTCTTCAGCAGCTGCATTAATTTTTCATCATCGCGCCCGACGGGTGAGACTTCATTAAAGGAAGAACACGAATGTTTTATTCATGCGTGTATCTGATGTTGGGCAGCGAGTGTGGCTTGTTCCTCCACATCCACTGCGCATCAATAGACCCCCTTCAGAGGCGCGGGGCGCGGGCTGGGCACGGAGCGCACGGCTAATTAAAGGTCAACAGGCTAAGCACTGTATCTACAGCGACAGGGGGCTCCTCCAGCTATCAGCAGAACAAAAGCAGGCGGAGGAGCGCCTCTGTATCACTCATTTCATTCATTCAGCAGCTGCACATGTTGGAAACTGAACCCTGGAGGCAAACAAATGAAAGTGCTGTAAAAACTGGTAGGAACAAAGTCTGGTCGTTGGAGTTTTTAATCAACGTTTGCTTTGTTTTTATTGTGATTTTGTCGTATCTTGTAAACTGCGGATAGTGGGGAGAGGAGTGTGTTCAGGACCGGAGCTTCTTTCACTGCTGCTGGATCCAGACTGAACATCCTGGGACTCTTTGATGATATCAGGAGACTTCAGTCATGTTTCCCTGATGGATTCAATGAAGGTGGCACAGTCCACTCTGAGGCACTGGGATCATCCACTTCATAACTCCTTGATGGAGCAGGTGGTAGATGCTCCTCTCTCTGGAGAAGATCGTCTGGACCTGCAGCCATCAGGCTTTTACTTCTTCTCAGCTGTCAGACTGATGAACTTCCCTTTGGGGATCAGAGGGAGGTTCATATTTCTAATAATTCAAAGTCAAAAATGTTTCTGACCCAAGGGCAGGAACTGTGCCTGTAGCAGCTAGAGGCTGGTGGGCTCCAGAGCATGAACTCCATCACAGTGTTGGACTGGAGAGAACAATCCAGAACAATCCAGGCCTGACCACAGCGCCACAGAAACAATGACCAACCCTCGGTCTGGTTTCCATTTTGAGTGTACAGTAAATGTCAGGTCAAGGTTACAGGATGGGATTTCCTTCGCCTAAACTTCCTGCTACGTTTGGATGCAATGCAAACCACATGTATGGAGCGCGTCCTGAGCCAAACAGAGACGCAGGCATTCATGTCTTTTCCATTAGCACCGCCTCGACTCAGCGCCGCTCCGCTCGCTAGCTCGTCATCCACGCGCCTGCTGCACACTGGACTCGTTGGTCTGGGACGGACCTCAAGAATGTCTGGACCGGTCCACAGGCCGCTGAGTCATTGTCTCACGAGCTGCCATCTTTCTGGTCCAACAACCCTCTCAGTCCAGTGGACCCACATGACAGATGAAGCTAATGGAAACCTTTCGCCAGGGTCTGTCCGATCATGTTCAATGTTTGGGTGAAACGGCCAAACTTCAAACCCAGTGAAGACGTAGCAGAAGGCCCCGTTCATCAATGGAAACCCAGAGCGGGAGGCGAAACCACCCAGTGAGAGGGGGGCGTAACATTATGGGATGACATTTCTGGGCTCTGTGGATATGGAGCCAGCAGCGAGTCCTTCTCGCTCTAATATTAAAGAGTGTGAAAGACGAGACATTAAGGTACGAGGGCCCAGGAAGGGCCTCCGCTGTGATTCTAACACTATAAATAGGAGACCTTTTTCCAATCAGAGGCGTGACGACAGCGCCCGGACTGGCCGCGCTGCTGCAACAAAGGCCTTCTTGTCCCGCGGCCTCCGGCCCGGAGCCGCCACGGCCTCCAATCAGGATTCCTTCAAAACATCAGCAGAAACATCTGGACAGAAGCCGCTCCAGACTCCAGGCAACAGGGAGGCCAGTCTGCTGCAGGAGCTTCAGAGGTTGGTCTGTCCCTTCACTGAACATCTGACAGGTCCTACCTACAGGGTCTGTCTGAAGCTCACACAAACATCCTGACTTACTGCAAAATACATTCAATCAAGTTGGAGTTGGACAAAGGAGACGTCATTACACGTATCACTGGATTCCTGCCAGCCGGATTTACTCCTGAAAGACAGATCAGATCAGCTGATTTAAGCAAAAGAACATTTTAGGAGGATTTTACAAAACTAAGTTTGCAGCTCTCAGCTTTGAAATTTCCCAGTTGTGAAGTGAATGAAGGCATATTCTATTTGATTCTATCCTTAAATGTAAATATCTTCTGGTTTCAACAACTATTTTAATAACCGATGAGTTGATTGAAGTATTTTAAGCCACTTTTGAGATGAAATGTACCGACTTTAACTTCCCTCGCTGTAGACCACCAGCATGAACGCCGTAGACTCTGCACAGTAAAGCGTAAACACCCTCCTGAACCCACGTGTTCTGAAGCTTTTTGAAGCTCTTTCCAGAGGGTTTTGCTTCATATGCACTCAGTTCTACTTCTCACTAAGAAAATTGGATTCTGCAAAAACTGCTATCGCCAAGTCACTGGGATGGGCCCAGGAAATTGCATTTCTTATATAAGAAGCAATTCAGGTGTCAGAGCGGGCGATCGATCTGGGATCAGCGCTCCCGACAGCAGTGGCTCCGTGTTCCCGCTCCTCAGGAGGACGAGGAGGCGCGGCCGGGGCGGAGCAACGGGAGTTTTGTTAAAACATGAAAAGGTTTGTGATTTAAGTCGACACCATCGCTCTCTGCCGCTCTCTTTCATCTCTCATCTGCTTTTCTGAGAAACTGAGACGTGTCTGGTGTTTAAGGCGGAAACTTCAAGGAAGTATTGGAGGAAGAAATTACACACATGCACGCGCGCGCACACACACACACACACGCACACACGCTTCTAATCATTCTCCTTCCAGCATGTGAATTAAAGCAGCTATGGCAGAAATCCAATAATGAACTCTCTCCTCTTTAGATGAATCTCTGTCTCTCCACTCTGGAGCTTCACATCTGACCACGCTCCGGCCTTTCATCTCCACCTTCTGTTGCTCTGACGTTTCTTTCTTCTTTTTTTACAGTTCTGCTGCTTCGTTCTTCATAAGCACCACATTCATCTTCACCTCATCACCGAGCACTTCCTCTACAATCTTAATGATCCATCACTTAGCTAATTAAAGCATCTGAAAGAATCGTTTCAGAAATAAAATCAGATTTCTCTGCTCTCAGCTTCTTAAACGCTTCTATTTTTTGTTTCTGTGACTCCACACAGAATGTCATTGACATGAGGACAAATTGTGATTTTGGCCTTTGTAAACAAGCATGAACCATTTTCATTGTTTTTGCCTCATTTTTCGAACCAAACAACTAATCGATGAATCTCTCTCTATCTTTTTCGGCTCTAGCCTCTGTGAGCCGAGTCTTCCTTTGTTCCACTGGTACAGGACGATGACTGGGAGGCGATGGGAGGCAGTGGGAATCTCTCTGGTCTTCATGAACCCAACACGGGACGATAATTCGAGCCAACGGGCTCAAAGTGTTCAGTGGGAGGTTTCTGTGATGCAGCCCGACGAGATGTGACGTTCAAATCGGAAACAATTAGCTTTAATGGCAACGGCGTGACAGACACACACGCTGGGAGAACTCACTGCTGCTCAGGTGTGTGTGTGAGTGTGTGTGTGTGTGTGTGTGTGTGTGTGTGTGTGTGTGTGAGCCGGGTCTGGCTGAGAGTCTCTCTGCATTAGCATTCTCGCCGCGCCCCTCCTACAACAAAGGCCTATTTGTGCGCTCCGGCTGCTTTTATCCTGTCTATCAGACATGAGGCGTGTGTCGGCCGAGCACGCCACACCTAATTCACCGGGATCAAAATGGCGACCCCCTCCCTCTCCCTCCACAAACACACACACACACACACACACACACACACACACACACACACACACACACACACTCACACGCCCCTCTACGGAGCCCCCGCTGAGAACCTTAATGCTCTCAAAGAGAATAGCAGAGTGATCACAGGTGCACTGCTGCGTTAATGAGGAGCGGCTACTCCCTGCGCCCAGGCCAGGCCTGCTTACCCCCCCCATCCACACACACACACACACACACACACACACACACACACACACACACACACACACAGGGGTGCTTGGACAGTCATCCTGAACAATAATCACATTGCCTAAACACACCTGCGTCCAGGTCCAGGTGTGAACATGAGCTCAGCTCTGTCCACCAGGACTGTACAACGTTCAGAGCTGATTAATCATTTCAATTCGAGAATTCAAGTAGAATTTTATTGTTTCCTTAGATCTTTGAGTCTGATGTAGAGACAGTTCAGTCTCCTCTGTCCATCTGGTCTGAAGGGAACAGGTCATGTGACCTCTAAATCACTTGTTTTCATCAAGCGTTTTCATCACACTTTGGGATCAACTTCTACATTGGTATGTCTAAAAAAAACACCACGTGAGAGCATAGCAATGTTTTAACAACATCTGAGAGTTCTTTTCATTGATATATGTATATTTTGCACACGGTGTGAGACAATGAATGGAAGGGTTTGACTCCTCTACAACAGGTGGCGCTATGCCCCATTTACGCTTGCTAGAACTGAACTGTTTCCAGTCAAAGACTAGCTCCACGTGTGTCTCAGCATCTGGAGTCTCAAAGACTAAAATCCAGATGTTACATTTTCCAGGTTTTCTGCATTAGATGTTTCAAAAGCTCCACTTGATGTCCCTAGACTCTAATTCCCAAGAGATCCGACTGTGCTCCGACATGTCCCATTTTACACATTAGCACTCGATTACACAGTGAAACACTATCGCTGCAGCATCACCAGAGCGTCTCCATGCCGGTACTGGAAGCAGAGCCAGAGCTTGGCCTGTACAGTCCCTGTCTGGCTGCTATCTGTGTTCTCTGTCGGATGTCGGAGACACACACCCGCAGCTGTGCCAGCACAGCTCCCAGATGAGACAGATAAGAAGCCAGGCCGTTCCCTGAGCTTTCCCTGAGCTGCACTGGAATCTAATCGCTGCAGATCTACAGCGAGCGCCAGATCTCAGCCTCAGATCGGACTCCCTGATGACAGTGTTTTGTCTGGTTAATCGGCAAATCATTTGTTGGGAGAAGCTTTTATAGATGAAGGAGAATCACTGCAGGTTGAGGAGGAGAGGGGAGCATGGTGGGGGGGGGGGCGGGGGTGGAGGGGGGAGAGGAAACAAAGCTGATGTGGGCTTCACAGTAACACAGCTGCAATCATTGTGTCTTTCATCCCTGCCAGGTACAACAGCAGGACACAGTCCATGTTACACTGTGGTCGTCTATGAAACCCACACGCTCTTATCTTTTAGGGCTGCAACAAACAATTGCTGTTTTTAGTCGATTAATCTGCTGAATGCTTTTTAGTAATACTTTTTTAATTTGTTGTTAGGTTTATAAAATATGCGATAACTTTGGATTTAGATTATTTCACTATTCCACGTTTTCATGTCGGGACGAGACATTTCACAGGTGACTGATCACTAATGTGACAGCATTGCTAACGAGCATCATCCACTTTTCTCCTCGCTGTAGAAACAAGTTGTACTTGAACCACCTGGCTAAACAGGAATGTGAATGATAAAAAAGAGAAACTTCAGATGATGGGATTCCAAACATGATCCTAGATTTAAGAAATTTAAGATCGTCGTCACATTTTCACTCTAATCATCTGAATGCCTTATCAATAACTAATAATATGATCTGGATTCTTCAGATCTTAATGTGGGGGTCAACAGGGGGCAACTCGCTTCACTGTCCCACCCTGTCTCTCTCTGTCTCAGGGGACAGAGTGTGTGTGTGTGTGTGTGTGTGTGTGTGTGTGTGTGTGCTCCCTGTGATAAAGTGCGTTTCACAGCACAGAAACTTCAGAGATTGCAGCCACATTTTTATCCCATTCTGTGATTCACCTCCTCATGGTTATCATCTCCCTCATATCGTCATCGTCCTCTCTCCTGGGGTCAAAGCGGGGGCTCAGTTTGGGACAGCGTGTCCACTGCATGGTAACAACATGTTTGTCTCCTGCTGACCTGGGTCAGTGTGTGCATGTCAACACCACCACAGGCTCCAAACATGTTGGGAGCCTTCCCCGACACACCTCACACATCCAAAAACCTGCGTATTTTCACAACAAACCCGCAGCGTATTTCCCATCAAAACACGGCACCCAGGAAGTGGCTGAGACCCCCCCCCACCCTCCCCAGCCCCCCCACGCCACCACGTGTCCGCTGTCGGTCGAACACAATGTCAGGCACAATGACACATCTGTGTGCAGAGCTCATAACCCGCTGCATTGTCTGATATGAGAGTGGCTCGACGCCAACTTCTTTATCTCCATCTCTAGACTGGGAGGCTCCGGCTCGCAGGGAACGGACAACAATTTCCCAACAATATCCGACACTTGTTCCCTCCGCTCGGACCCGGCGTGCCGAGACCTTGAGCCGGGCCTGAGGTTAAGACTGGGGAGTAAGCTCGTCTGGAGGAGGAGGAGGAGGAGGAGAAGGAAGAGGAGGAGGGGGAGATGGTCCTCAGGCAGACATAAATAAGTCAGTAACTGGATTACAGCATTGAATACTCCATCCACACATCAGAATCAGAGCTGTGTTTATGATTGAGCAGTGATACAACTTCCAACTTGTTGAGATGAGTGTACGTAAACAAACGTGTCCTCCTCCACTGGTTCAGACACCTGCTCCTTCCACATATCTCCATTCCCACGATAGCAGCATCCAGAGCTCCATCCTGGTCACCTCCCTTTACATCTACAACATCCAGAGCTCCATCCTGGTCACCTCCCTCTACATCTGCAGAATCCAGAGCTTCATCCTGGTCTCCTCCCTCTACATCTACAGCATCCAGAGCTCCATCCTGGTCACCTCCCTCTACATCTGCAGCATCCAGAGCTCCATCCTGGTCACCTCCCTCTACATCTACAGCATCCAGAGCTTCATCCTGGTCACCTCCCTCTACATCGACAGCATCCAGAGCTCCATCCTGGTCTCCTCCCTCTACATCTACAGCATCCAGAGCTTCATCCTGGTCACCTCCCTCTACATCTACAGCATCCAGAGCTTCATCCTGGTCACCTCCCTCTACATCTACAGCATCCAGAGCTCCATCCTGGTCTCCTCCCTCTACATCTACAGCAGCACAGCCCCAGGTTCAGCCTCAGCCCAGAACATGCACTTCATCTTCATCCGTGTCTCTATGTTGTTCTGGACAGAACCCAGAGAAACAGTCGACAGCTGCTAAATTCCACTAGACTGGATCACTCCACAAATCTCAGTCTGATTATGAACTGATTCAGCTAAAGCTCATCAAACATCTCTGTTTACATTGTGCAGTCTCAGTCAGAACATCCTCTGGTTCAGGTCGACGCATTGTGACCATGTCAACAGTGAGACACGCAGCTGGCAGCTACAGTTTTCATTCCCATGCTGTGGAGGATGGGGGGGGGGGGGGGGGGGGGGGGGGGGGGGGGGGGGGCAGCAGGGGCAACAACACCTGTGGGCACTTCATTTATCAAGAGAATTGTGGGAAGAAGTGAGAAGAGAGGAAGGACGGCAAACAGGGCAGTGTGTGTGTGTGTGTGTGTGTGTGTGTGTGTGTGTGTGTGTGTGTGGGAGGTTGGTAGTGGGGGGGTGTTATCATGGGACCACACACAATGAGGTCCCTGTTGATTTCCCTCACACAAACAGACAGACACACACACACACACACACACACACACACACACACACACACACACACACACACACACACCTGTGCATCTGTATGAGGAACTTCCTCTCACCGCCTACCGACTCGTGTCACGTTCGAGTACCGTTGAAAAATAGGAAATTCCTGCGCTGATTGAATAAATGGATTGTTCAGGTCAGAACTGAGCATCACGTGTTTGATCTCTCATCACGGCTCAGACTCTGAGTCTACCTGCGCTGGAAACACACAAATAAACAGGCAGCGACGTGCAGCGAGTTCAGCCGGAGTTCACACAGCTCCAGAGCGAGGCTGGAGACGTCCTCTGAAGACAGAATGGTGTCCTCTGTCTCCAGAGGACGTCTCCAGCCTCGCTCTGTCTCCAGAGGACGTCTCCAGCCTCGCTCTGTCTCCAGAGCTGTGCTGGTCGATGCCTCCATATCACAGCCGGGTAAAAGGGGTCGCTCACAGCGGTGACCTGCAGACTAATCACCTGTCAGCCTCTTATTTTAATTCACTGTTCCCACTCTCTCAGCTTCATCATCAACCTGAATTATTTCCTTTTTGCTGCATTTTTTTTCCTGTTGCTGGAAACCACTAAAATAAATGATCAATTACCACAAATGGTGGGTGTTAATTTCCTTCAGATCGATGAAAGGATCGATGGAGGAATCGCTGAGGCTCGATCAGACCGAGGCTTAAATAACGCTGCAGTGACTAGTTGTTACCTGACTAGTGCAGCAGGACGAGGCGGTAGCTGTCACCACACAGACAGGTTCCTACTGTGTCCTGGTAGGGAAATCTGTGCAGAGAAACTTTACATGTTTACAGGAAAAGACCTGTGAACATGCAAAGTTTCCTCTCCACGTCAAAAACATTCATGTGCAGACTCTCCACTGACTCCTGGTGCAAAGGTCAAGGTCAGTGTTGTTGTTGTGTGTGTGTGTGTCCTGTGATGGACTGGAGACTTTTCTGGTATAAACGTAACATGATGTGTGGAGCAGCAACCAGCATTTAGTTGATTTATCTCTCATTTACTTACTGGATTGAGCAGCTGTTTCATCCATAAACTGTGGGACATTATGATCCCTGCTCCTCAAAAGCCGAGATGAAGCCCTCAGAGTCAGTTTGTCATCACAGATGACTCGAGAAACCAGAAACCAGAAAGTATTCTCATTAGCAACATTTGTGGAAGCTGTGCTTCTTGAAAACATTCTCAGAAACAAAGGTCCAGTTATCTGAGTCAGCACTCGACCAGGAGCTCGTTAGAACAGTCAGCAGTCGTTGTGTCAGTTGATGGGCTGATTAGTTCATAAGTAACCACCAAAGAGACGGAGGTTTCTGTCTGTGGGGGCCTAAACATGAAATCCTAAGAGCTGTCAGAGTAAATCAGTCAGATTTTACCACAGTTACCAAACACAGTCACCAGGGCTCCACACACACACACACACACACACACACTGAGAGAGCGAGGTTATGCTGAAACATGTATAAATTACCATCCAGACTCACAGGGAAAATCCTGCACTCACAACACTCCTCTTTGATTAACCGGTTGATCTTTTAACAGGGTCCAATATCAGGGCCTGGGGAGCGGGGCAAGGATTTGATATTTAAGCATCTCTTTATCCTCCTGCTTTTGAAATGTCAAGTTCAAAAGATCCAAACAGCAGCCTTGATCTGCCAGCTAAGACGACCCCGAGCAGCAGCCAGGTTACAGGCTGCTAACCACCAGAGAGGAGCAGGGAGGAGCGGGGAGGAGCAGGGAGGAGCAGGGAGAGGCAGGGAGGAGCGGGGAGAGGCAGAGAGAGGAGCAGGGAGGAGCAGAGAGAGGCAGAGAGGAGCAGAGTAGAGCAGAGAGGATCAAGGAGGAGCAGAGCACAGCAGAGAGGATCAAGGAGGAGCAGAGAGGAGCAGAGAGGAGCAGAGTAGAGCAGAGTAGAGCAGAGAGGATCAAGGAGGAGCAGAGCACAGCAGAGAGGAGCAGGGAGGAGCAGAGAGGAGCAGGGAGGAGCAGAGAGGAGCAGAGAGGAGCAGAGAGGAGCAGGCTGTGCAGGTTATCTGCTCTGATGGTATTACAGCCTGTAAAGAGGCGTTTGATGTGTGCTCCTCGTGCTCAGCCCTGACCCGGGTCAGGACGGCGTCCTCTCTGCTGAAGAGACTTGTTTTCTAACTGAATCAAACTGATTCGATTAGGACTCTTTCCCAAGACGTCCCCCTCTGAAGTTCAGGAGCTAACGCGTGTGTGAGACCAGGTCAGGGAGAGCAGCGCTCCCAGTTCGTTCAGAGCCAGTGGGAGCCTGGTGTCCGGCTGAACTGGACAGACTGGGACAGAAACACAAACCCAGCACAGACAGAGCAGCAGACACAGAGCTTTATCTACACTGGAACAAACTGGAACAAGCACCAGCTGCGTTCCTCTGTCATCCATTAGTCCATTTGAGCTTTTAGAAACAGATGCAACAGGTAGCTCTCTGTGGAGCAAAGCATCATATTGGACTTGTGAAAAACACAACATTAAAGATATTTTTAGATGTGGTTACATCACATTGTTGAGACTGTTTAAGACGCCCCTGAGTTGCCTCATATGACACAGGACATTGAAATGGGATAAATCCTTTGTATATTCTGATCATCTTAAGGAAGATTTTAGGTTTAGAGATCTTTAGGGAGATTTAGATTTAGAGACTTCCTCATTTTAATTGTATTCAAAGAGTCTATTTTGTTGCTTCTTCTGGCTTGTTAATGTTATCTTAATGTTGTTGTTGCCAACAGAAAACAAGCATCTCAGAGCCAAATCCTCTGACAAATTAATCCTTATATTCACAGAACTGAAAAAAGATTTCCTGGATAATTCAGATCAGCTCCAAAATGTGTTGCATCCTTCCTTGGCTCAAGCTAAACGCTTCCACCAAATCTAGTCAAAATAGCTTCAGTATTTTTTTACCACAATCGTGCAACAGGAAGCATAATCAAATCAAACTGAGACCAATGAGAACCAAACCTCTCCCCAGACCAGAGGACGACCCCAGAACACACGCTGAGGTCACAAGACCGATCAACGACCCTGTAGGACAGTTCAAACACCCAGGGTGAAGCTCTAGATGAATGGATCTACAGAGCCGGAAACCATTCAGAACGGGTCACAACCCCTGCCTGTTACACTTATGGTCTGTGAGATCAGAATATTGTCTTTGATTCAATGCAATGGTTATACATGACTTTCTTATCCCACCAGGAGCTGCAGCTTTGTGGGCAAATGTTTCCATGTTTCGATGTGATCCAATGAGCTCGTGGCAGGCTGGGCTGTCAGGAGGATGGAGGCAAGCAAGACGAAGCCGAAGAGTCTTGAAAAGAAGTTTAGAAAGTTCCTTAAAGTACGTTAAAGTTAATTCCAGTTTCAAAGCATCAGCTCATCCAGAGTTTTCTGAGAACTGGCCAGCGTCTGTGACAGCGTGACGGCCTCTTATTAAAGGGGAACTCCGCGGATTTTACACCCAGGATCAGCTTTCCCAGTGTGGCGAGGAGCCTCCAACTGTGGACACACCTCGACAAAGGTGTTCTGAAGCTCTGACAATCCAAAGTTTAACAAGCAGCCGGCCACGGGCATTATGGGACGTGTAGGATCCAGGATTTCTCCCTCTTGCGAGGAGGTTTTTGAAGATGTTGAATCACCGCGGTTCAGAGTTCAGCCCTAATGGAAACGTCTGGTACTTTTCTCTTTATCAGTTCATCTCATTAAAAGGCCGAAACCTGCACTGATCCTAACGAGTGTGGCATCAGTGAGCGCACACACACACACTCACACACACACACGCACACACTGTGGTTTATGTTCAGCCAGCTCCACACACATGGTGCCAAGGAGAGAAACACCCACTCCAGTCCAAATATGTATTAATCCACATCTGACAACGGTCCCTAACAAATGTACCATGCTATTTCCATTGCAAATCATAGAGGATGCTTCTTACAAATAAAACTATTTACAAACATATCTATTTACTGTACCACTGGGAGCACACAGCGCTTTACCAGATTCACATTTTATTGTCGGTTTAGGAATCATCCACAGAGAGACTCCAAACGTAACTGCTGCTGTTTTACGTATGTAAATGCTGTGAATGTCTCCTGTCTTTTCCATCCTGTGCTGCTGGTACTTTATGGACCTGATCCCCTGGAATGTTGAATTTTGTTCCGTCTATAAGAAACCTTTACAGATGATATTGTTTCAGAGCTTTTCCAGCTTTAACCCTCGAGTACACAGGTCCTGAGAAAACGCAGCACGTTACTTTGCCTCTAATCTGCAGGATTAAAACTAAACTCTGTAATTCGAAACCTGATTTTGCTCTCTGAGCTGATCTCTTTCTCTCTCTTACTCTGGGCCTCTCCCAGGTTTGGAGCTAGTGACAGAAACCTCTCCAACGTCAATGTTCACTAAGGCCACACGTCATCAGGCTTTGTGTGGCCTGACGAGCAGACGGGAGATGAATGTTGCTGTTAAAACTCTGCCCCATCACTGTCACAGTGGGTGGTGCAAGGCGAAGACCTGCTGCTCTCCAACAGGCCCTCTCCTTGTGCTCTGGTCTTAACATAGAATACAGTTAGATAGATACTCTTGATTGTCATTTAGATAGTAGAATACAGTATATGCAGTTTCTTTTGTGGTGGGAGACGACATGGCTTGCGCCACATGCCATATGCTTTAGGGCCGGACGTCCAGCTTTGGCCAGGAACACACTGTCGTTATTCCACAAAGCCAAGTCAAACGTGGTTTTTCATTCTAGTTCCCCTTTGAAACGTGACTCTGACCTACTCCGCTGTCATTTCCCATGTGTTATGTACCCTTAAACAGGACGCAGCGTCTCCTCGGCCTGTCGATACCACAGTTCCTGCTCTCCGCTGGGCAGCAGATGCCAAGCTGGTTGGAGGTGGAGGAGGCCCACGGCGCCATGACTCCTCCAGCCCCGCAGGGGGCTGCGCAGAGTCAGGCATCTCGTCACCACAGTCACTATTCTGCAGCCACGTTTGTGTGTTTCTAAATGACATTCCCACTCAAAAAACAATTCACGTTTTGGGTTAAATAGCGGGCGACCAGGCGACAAACCGTCACAGGACGCAACCTCACGTCGCTCAGCCGAGGAGGGGAAGATAGGCAGCGCCTCAGGAGACATCACTTATTAAATGGGCCTCTGGATGGGGTCTGTTATATCAATATGAGTGCATATTAGATGAGGATGACATATGCTGCAACTTAAACAAGGGGCTAATCCTTCCTCCAGCCGTGTCTTAAAGCTGCACAGCTACTGGCATCAGACCGAGGGAGGAGGAGGAGGAGGTGAGGAATATGGCCGAGGAAGAGGTTTCTTACTGCAAAGACACAATGAGACAAAAACTCTGTTTGACACAGAGACTGTTTAACAGAGCTCACGCAGAGAGCTCAGTTATCAGGAGATAAGAGATAGATGTATGAGACGTACTGGATGTATCCCAAAGCCCTACCAGCAGGTATCAGTCACCAGTAAACATCACGATACCTCCCAGTGTGAAAGCAGTTTTTACAGATAACTCTTAACATTAATTATTCTTCTTTTATATTATTATGATAATAGTTTGTTCAGTCTGCCCAGATAACACAACTATGTTGCATGCATTGTTAGTTACTGTTTACAAATGTCATTTCTTAGTGTCATATTCTTCCTTTGTTATGAATGTCTGATATCTGTCGCCTGATATTCATACCAATCTGATCTAAGGAGCCTGCACTGTATCATCCATCCTCATGACGTCTGCCTCTCTATCTGAGCTGTTTCCCAGAGTCTCTCCAGGTCAGGGTCACTGTCCCCGCCGGCCAACCAGAGCGCCGCCTTTGTCTGTTGCCATGACAACCGCATCCCGGCCCCAGCGCCTCCACGGGGGCGACTTCCTGCCAGCTGCCCGCGCCACCTCGCCCGACCCGCAGTCTGGCACCAGGCTGCGTCACCTGATGATGATGTCACAGCTGAGGGACTCATGTTCCGCCTTCGCCCTCCGGGGACGGTTCTGTGAGGTTCCACCCTGTTCTGCCGTCACAGTGCATTGACCTGGAGGGAGGCCTGGAATGGCTTTGTGGAGTCACTGTAGACTCCTCCCAGGTCCAAAAAGATCAGAAACTCACTGATGTCTGGATTTCTGATATGATCTAGATACGTGAGTGAATCCATGACTGTGTCCATGCTCCTGGTTCTTCTATCTGACTCAACCAAAGTCACTGTAGTTGAACAACTGCTGTACAGCATGTTCAACTACAATGTGATTCTGATGGTTATGTTACGTCTGAATAGGATCAACCTGCTAACTACCAGAGTGGTACTGTTGCCCACACCTCAAAACATATATAGATGGATGGACGAACGTTAAATAAATGATGGATAGATAGATAGATAGATAGATAGATAGATAGATAGATAGATAGATAGATAGATAGATAGATAGATAGATAGATAGATAGATAGATAGATAGATAGATAGATAGAATCATCCTGTTTTGTTGTTTAGAGTCAAGCTCTTCTCTTCACTGTGGTGACAAATTAACAGATGCATTAAATCAACCTGCCCAGACAAACAAAAACCCAAACACGCCCACACAGCATTCTGCCTGCGACACACACACACACACACACACACACACACAGATGTTAATGACTGGAGCTTGGAGCAGGCCGCCTCAGAGCTGGGCTGTTTTTATTGTGTGAGTGTTTTCCAGATAGACGAGGCCGGGGTTCAGCCTCGTCCCTCCCAGGTAGCAGAGACGTGTCTCTGCTAGAGACGTGTCTCTGCTACTCTGATCAGCTCTGAGGACACGCAGGACGTCCAGCGGCTCGCCCACTCCTCCGCTGCAGGTGACTGATGCTCACACACACACATCATGTGGTGTTTTGTCTCCGGTCTGTGACACGTTTGACACGTCTTTGTTGCAGAAGTGCGTCTGCAGAGGAGGAATCCCCCCGGGGCAGATTCCAGGCTCCAAACTTGAGCTGCGGGGGCAGATCACGTTACAGCTTTCATCAGACGCCTCTTCAAAAGACGCTGGCAGAGCCTGGCTGCCACTGAACTGCCCCCCCACCCCCCAAAAAAAGACCCAAAAAAGGCTCCTTAATAAATCCTGTCTGCGGCTCGGACGTCACCCCCAGCGTCTGATGCTTATCTGTGAACAAAGCCTGTTATCACGTGTCACGTCCCAAACTCCAGGCCCGGCTCCTGTTACTCCCTCTGGATGCGGTCCCGTCTTTAAGACTTCTACCAGTCCTTCTTTTCCATCTCTCTCCACCCGCGTCCTCCCACACGTCTTCCTGCGCGACTCCATCCAGACGCACAGCGACAACATCACGACGCTCAGGGTTAGGGCTCATTCTCAGTTCTAAGATCAGCTGGATGTAGAGTCCAGAGGAGTCGCTCTTTGATTCGATGGGTTTAATTCCTCACATCTCCACTCTTAATCTGAGTGATTTATCGGTTGCCTTTCAACCTTACAACCTGAAAGCTCTGAATAAAACTTCAAAGAGTCTGAATTTCCCAAAAGGCATCTCCCATCCATCCATCCATCCATCCATTTATCAATCAATAGAATTCATCTATCTATAATAAAGTAGACTCTGTAGATTCAGACATTTAGATTGGATTCAAAGATATTTTCATTTGTAGACATCATATAGCAGCACACTCGACAGATTATTCACCACATCCTGAACCTCCTGTTTGCTGTTGATATGCTCTTTAGCACTACATCAATAAATCAGTGATTTTATCTATTTATTAGGACGCTGATGAATCTTTTAACTCACTTTAAGCATGTTCTCTGAAATGTGAATATTTCAAACTCAGGATCGTTGTGTTCTGGACCCCTCACCTCCGGCTCTGAGGTTTTCTTTGACTGTTTTCAGACTTCTCTCAGACTGACTGAGATGTTCATGTGGATCGATGAGCGATGCTGAGGTATTGCACACACACATTCCTCCGTCCCATCAACAGTTGCTGCTGCTTTTCCTCCTCGGGCTGGTTTCCTAGCCTGTGTGCGTGGTCCCGCGGGAAGCTTAAACAAAGAGTGGAGGCCTCCAGGGAGACGCAACACGGCCCCCAACCCCACAAGACAAAGATAATTAGGCCCGCACTATGAATCAGCCAGGACGGAGGATGGAGGATGGAGGGGCGGGGACGAGGCGTGAAATGTGAGTTCATCTGGCTCCTACAGCCTCTTCCAGCCTGGGGGGGGGCACCAGACGCTGTGTGCTGCCCTGAGCGTAATGTCAAACGCAGACTTCCCCTCCGCTCCCACATAAAGTTTAATGTGAGACGCTGAGGTGTGACAGCCGTCTCTTCTTTACACACTCGCAATACGTCATAAGCAAAGCTGCTGCAGCAGAGTTATTATGGAGGAAGCTCGGTCTAAAGGCAGGAAACTAACAGCACCGTCTCCATCAATTTCATTTCAAAGGTCTGTCGGATAAATGAGAGGAACAGCAGTTCAGTGTTTATTGTCATTTGTAGCTCTTTCCATTACGTTTCACACATTAAATGCACGAAAGTAGCAGAGCTCTTTATTTGGAGAGTTGTTTGAGTGAGTATTATAAAGTTATTCAAAATGACTATAGAGATGTTGGATTGTGTTTGTATGAGCAGCTTGTGTGATTTCATAAAGTGATTCTAAAGAAAATGGAAATAAAATATCAGTAGAGCCCAGATTCACAAT
The DNA here is from genome assembly GCA_029224185.1 of Karalla daura. Classification (NCBI taxonomy): domain Eukaryota; kingdom Metazoa; phylum Chordata; class Actinopteri; order Chaetodontiformes; family Leiognathidae; genus Karalla; species Karalla daura. The sequence continues at coordinate 20,966,051 of CM055204.1, read as the reverse complement.
ATATCCACAACTTTGATGCTCAATTAGTAGATTTAAGCATTTAAAACCCTTTTTGAGAACGATTTTAGGAAATTAAGCCAAAGTCTCTGATCTCAGCCTCTTAGTGTGAATGTTTTCTGGTTTCTTGAATCTCTAGGGCAGAAAATTGAATGTCATTGAGGAGAGAGCAAAATAAAGGCATTTAAAGACATGATCTTAACCATTCTCATCGCTTTTGTGTCAACCAAACAACCAATTGAGAAAGTAGTCGACAGATTAATCGTTTAATGCAACTATTAAATCAGATATCAATGTTTTCTTTTGTTTTCCTGCTTTAACGACAGAGTCCAGGCTCCAGAGCTGGGATCGCTCCAGCCGCCAGACACAAACAAAGCCAGATGCACGGCAGAGACGTGGCACGGCCCATCCAGGCGGCGCCCGCCTCGCCCGCACGTCCTCATGAATATGCACACACACATGCACATGGCCATCAAAGTCAGGCTGCGCTCAGGTCTGACTGCATCTTCACGTGGCGGCAGATGTGGACGTGCAGGCGCAGTGGCAGGCAGCAGGCTGGCAGCCAGCCAGACGCGCCTGGAAACCTCTAATCTGAGGGAATAAGTGATTAACAGCGGGACGTGCTCCAGGTGAACAGGCTCAGGTTGGCTGCAGCAGCCACCACTGAACCCACCACTGGATGATGCTGGTCTTGTTTTTTAAGCATAAACTCAGCTTCAGCTAAACTTCTCTGGAGTTTGCTCTGAGAGATTTATAAAAGAAGTTATAAAAATCTGACTTCAAACTGCCAAACACAGGACCCTCTGATCAGAGCTGGAGGCTTCACATTTTATGAGCGTAATGGCATTTTGTGGCACGGATCGAGGAGTTTCTGTGAACTATTACTCAGCTAATGAACTTAAACTCAGCAGAGTTCTCTATTATCTTCTCTGCCTGTCGAGCTCGATTCGCAAACTGGCCTTTACTCACTGTCTGACGCGATTCAATGCTTCTGAGATTCCTTTGGATTGTTCAAAGAAGGGCTGGTGCTTCTCTGCATCTATATTTCATTGTTGTGCAGAAAAGACCAGAAACATGGAGCTCTGCAGGCTCGATCGGGCTCGTTAGCACGGTGACCTCACTGGAGTTTGTGGACAACGTGAAAGCCAGTTTCACAGCTTTAATGCTTACTAGTTAACACACATTAAATGTTAGATACACACATTCCTTTGTCTGTGAACTACGACCCTGTACGCTGCCTCCAGTGTCTGCTTGAAAGCATCGCAGGTTATTTTTGGTGTGGACTACGTGAATCGCCCCCGGCGTCAGCACAGACACAGACGGTACCTGCTGTTTTCACGATCCAGTGACTCCCGTCACTCATGTCGCTCTGCTACCTGATCCCGGTGACGCGCCTGTCAGACTTCAGCCCGTCTGTCAGTCTGACATGAGCCATGAGAGCAGGAGACGACGCAGCGGCCGGCGGTCAGGACAAAGAGGGCGAGGCCCCGAGCGGCTGCTGGAGACAGCGATCCCCGCTCTCCCATTGTTCCCAGTGAAGCTCGTCCCAGATCGGTTTCAGGAGAGCAGAGGTGGTGGTGAGACATACGATGGTGACATACTGCTGTGGTCGCGTTACAAACACACCTGGAGGCCTCGGGATCTCCAGGTGGATTCCATCAGTTTAACTGGAACATCTCTCTCTGTCTCCCCTTCCTCCTCCTCCTCCTCTAACATCTATCTCCTCTTCTCTGTTTACTTCTGATCTTGGCCTCCTGTTGAACTGTAAATCGCTTTGGATGAAAGCGCCAAAAGAGTGAAGGTAAAGACAGGGCTAGCCTTCACGAACACTCAAACCTCTTTACAAACACATTCATCCATTCACACCCATTCATACGCTGGTGGCAGGGGTTCCCTATGGGGTCTGTCTGCTGTAGCCACTCACACACAGCCCGAACCCTCAGAGGCATCAGGGCTGCAGTATCTAGCCCAAGGACACCTGGACAGGTAGGCTGCACTGGGCTGACCAGGAATAAAACAGGTTTCACCTCAGCTTTGTTCAACATCTACACTCATCAACAGATGTGCAGACATACAGACATGTACAAACATCGTGTTCTCATTTACGAGATTCTGAAATCCAGAAAAGACTGAACGTGACGTATGATTCTGCTGCTGATGACTGTGGCTCAAACATAGAGTAACACAGAGTAAAGCCAACATGTGGTTGCCAGATATGAATGAAACGGCCAACAAATCTGCAGGAATGGATGATGGAGCTAAAAATAGGATCGTAAAAGGGCTGTAAAACAGGCCGAGGCATTTCTGATGAGTCCAGTGTCCCAAAGCTTCTATGTTGACACCAGAGAAGAAGTCATTCCAGGTCACCTTTGAAGCTGAGCTCCATCAGGAGGTCATCAGGTCATCTTTCAGCATGGACACTAACTGGGCTGCTACACAACCATTTAACGTTGTCTGAGTGACAGATTCTACTCCAGTCTCTGTACAACCCAGCTCTGATTGGACCTAACAACACGTGGGAGTCAAACTGGACTGCTTCCAGTCCAACTGGTGTTTGTTTGGCATCAGGATATCCCATCTTTGGAGAACCTCTCTCTCTCTCCCTCTCTCTCTTTCTTTCTTTCTCTCTCTCTCTCTCCCAGGCCTCCCATGTGGCTGCTCGGTGGTGTCGTGCCAGCTTTGTGTGCTTGATCAACCGGTGGAAAACAGAAGTGACATTAGCCGGAATTTCAGGACTTTTATTGACGCCCACAGAGATCACAGCGCTGGACGGGGGAGCCGCCCCACCAGCTCCCATCACAGCTTTCTTAAGTGAATCCCGGCTTTTATGTGCCCACAGCCCCCGTCCTCAGCGAGAGGTGTTGACAACAACAAGAGCAGAGTAAATATTCCCAGGCTCTGTCGTTGCACTCTAAGACTGAAAAAGGGAGCGAGGGGGAAAACAGCGAGGCGAAGGAGGGGGCATGAGAGAGGTGTGAGAGCAGAGGCGGGATAAGGAGTGGGGGGGCATGGTTCAGAACAGGCGGGAAGGAGGCAAACGCCATTGTGGTGTACAGTTTCCCTGTAATGTGAGAGCCCGGCTTGTTGCCCCCACAGGCAGAATGTGACCGTGCGATGGATTGGGCGTCAGGTGTGTGCAGCTGCTGCTGCAGCTCCGTGCAGACCAGGAAAGAGAGGGCAAAACTGGATTTTCTTTTTATTTCTTTTCCTTTTTTTTTTCCTTTGTCGTCTCCCTCTGTGGCACTGATGGGACTGCTGCCAAGTGTTGGACGGAGGCCCGGGACAGTGCCATGTGTCCCACAGATGGGCCTTCTAAATATGAGGGGACGTCATGTGCAGATGGCTCCCAGTCTGCAGACAAATGGCCAAATCTGAAATACCACTAATGAAAATCAGGGTGGCAAACACACATCTACATATACACACACAGAAAGATAGATAGATAGATAGATAGATAGATAGATAGATAGATAGATAGATAGATAGATAGATAGATAGATACTATATATTACTACTACTACTTTAATTAAAAATGCTTTGTCCTACTCTACACACATCACTCTCTCTCACATACACACACAGACACACACACACATACAAACACACACACACACACACAAGCATATGTGTGTTAAAGTGCCCGGGCCCCACACACCAACATCCCATCACTGAATCGACGAGGAGACGTGTCTGATTCAGGCGAAACTGATTGATGACGTCACACACATTAATCAGCTGCAGGCTTTTACTGTGTGTAGATACCATTAACTCAAAGTGCAAGCCGCACACACACACACACACACACACACACACACACACACACACACACACACACACACACACACACACACACACACACAGGGAAAAAATGTGTGTGTACAAACCCACAAAGTGTTTTTAGTGAAACTTGGAAGCAGCTGTTTCTGGCTGGGACGTAAAGAGGACATAACTCCATATGTTGACTCTCAGATGAGAGGGGAGAAGGTCACAACATGTCAGGACACGTCACAGGAAGAAGCAAAACAACTTTTTACTATTAAAAAAACAACCACGTTGTCATTAGTTGTAGCTTCTGCAAAGACGAGGAATGCTTTCAGACCTGAGGCTCGTTTGCTTCATTCCAATTCGGAAGCTAAAAGGATAAAACTAAAGCATCCAGTAAACAAACAGCATGTGCCAACCAACTGCTGCCTCACGGGTCAGACAACAGACCTGGAGCATCAGCTGTTGCCTTCCTGTTGCTGATGAACCTGTGTTTGCTGAATGAACTAAACATCCAGCGGAGATGCTGATGAACACAGCACTTTGGTCATCATGAGGGACACAATCAGAAAACTAATCCTCAGGGTGACTTGAAGTTGTTCCATGCAACTGTGTTCAGTAACTCCTAAGATGCTCAGTATCACCTCAATGGCATCAAACGAGTTTTAAATGAGTGAGTTTTTATGCAACCTAACTTTAATATGTACGTTTAGCCGATTACAGCCATTTGTTGCTATTATGCCTCCAGTAGCTGTGTTCAGCAGTTGAGTCTGCAGGGCTGGAGAGACAGCCAGCACCGACCTCCTCTCGTTTTATTATTATCACTGCTAGTGGCAAAGTGATCCAGTGTGGGGTTCAACGCTCCCTGGTGGGGAACGGCTGGCAGGTGTGAGCACACCCTGAGGTGGCTGCAGGCAGATCAGTGCAGCAGCAGTGTACATTAGGACGACCTGAGGATTCACTTTCTGGTATTCCCCCAGCATCCTGTCTGTCTGCCCGAGTCTCCCTCTCCACCAGGTGTGCTGGGCTGGATCACACTCCTCTACCTGCTGCTGCAGCTGCACCTGGAGCCGTTAATCACCTGTTAATCACCTGTGTCGCTGCGTGGTCCAGATGTTTGTCAGCTCCCTGCACGTCCTCTTGTCTGCCTCCCCACCTCTCTTTCCATCTCACAGTTCTAGTGAGTTTAAGAACTCAGTACAATGATCAAAACTAACACAAGGCTATATTGAAACTAAAGGTGCATCTCGCTGATAAAACTGAAAGGCTCATGAAGTAAAATGTGGGACTTTGCAACTTCCTGTGAGCTTCATTTGAATACTTTTCATCACTTCTCCTCACACCTATTAGAGAGAACGGATTAAATTAGCTCCACGGCTGCACATTAATGCACCACTGCTTTATGCTTATTACACAGAACTCAGATTAGTTATAAAACATTGGCTGAGAAACAAGAAAACCCTCAGCCAGACAGCAAAATTTATACTTTAAGTGCATCTTATTGAAAGTACTCACACATTCACCCCATTGAGTAAATTATAGCGTGGGACTGCGACTGTTACTGCAGTTTATTTAAATACTTCTCTATCACTCAGTTGTATGTGTGTGTGTGTGTGTGTGTGTGTGTGTGTGTGTGTGTGATGTAAACACTGTGGGATTTGTAGCTGTGAATTCTTTCTTAGAGAACACACTCTGCTTTTCTCTGAACTAAATAATCACAAAGACAAAGTGTTCCACGGCTGTGCAGCAAAACCCCGGCTCTGCACTCATCACACACACACACACACACACACACACACACACACACACACACACACACACACACACACACACACACACACACACACGCGTAATCAGTCCGGTGTGAGCAGCCTCATCCAGTCTGTGGGATTCAAAGAGGCTTTTAAGAAACAGACCTTTCAGCGCTCACCCAACAAACCCAGAGAAACACTCTAATGCGCTGCCCTGCAGCAGCTTCCACACTTTTTAAAGAATAAAATAAATAAATAGATTTAAAAAACCCTCCGTGTGCTGCTGGAGACTTTGTTCACGCTTTAGCGTTTGCTCCGTGACGAATCGCCCACCCCGAGTGTTCCTCCTCTCATGAGTAATCTGCCACATTCCTCCCCTTGATCGAGTTTCCTTACGGGGGAAAACACTTCCACCTTGGCTTTGTTGAGGAATGATCCACAAACATCATCACATCCTCATTCATATGTATGTTGTAGAATTTGAATTTAAGGTTAAAAACAAGGCAAATCTGAACAGAGAGGGAATGGAATGTAAAATACAAGTGTGAAGCTGCCTCTTTTCAGGTAGGAGACTGAATGAAGGACAGGACTGAGAGTCTGCAGCAGTTTGCCTTTCAGCTTCTGGTGAAACCTCAGTGTCTCTGCTCCTGGCTCCTCCTCAGGTTCCTCCTCAGTCCCTGGTTCCTCCTCAGTCTCTGGTTCCTCCCCTGGTTCCTCCTCAGTCTCTGGTTCTTCCTCAGGTTCCTCCTCAGTCTCTGGTTCTTCCTCAGGTTCCTCCTCAGTCTCTGGTTCCTCCCCTGGTTCCTCCTAAGTCTCTGGTTCCTCCTCTGGTTCCTCCTCAGTCTCTGGTTCCTCCTCTGGTTCCTCCTCAGTCTCTGGTTCCTCCTGTGGTTCCTCCTCAGTCTCTGGTTCTTCCTCAGGTTCCTCCTCAGTCTCTGGTTCCTCCCCTGGTTCCTCCTCAGTCTCTGGTTCCTCCTCAGGTTCCTCCTCAGTCTCTGGTTCTTCCTCAGTCTCTGGTTCCTCCTCAGTCACTGGTTCCTCCCCTGGTTCCTCCTCAGTCTCTGGTTCCTCCTCAGTCTCTGGTTCCTCCTCAGGTTCCAACATATCAGTTTGGATGAGGATACATCGCTCCATAGCCACAGCAAAGCTCCAGTTACCACTATCAGCAGCTACGCTGTTTACAGGGAGTGTAAAGTCATGTGATCATCCATGTGAGTAGAAGGTAAAGACGTAAAGCCCACGAGGTGTTTCTGATTTAACCAATGTTCCAGAACTTCTAAGTTGTGACAAATTGACTGAAACTGGCAAAAATCATTTTATCTGGAGGAGTCTTGTTCTGAAAGCAGAGGTTTCTGGTCTTCAGTAGTTTCCCACTTTGGTTTTAAAGCCTGTGCATGCTTTGAAGATCCAAGACGTGCTTCAGAGAATCAAAGCGGGGCTGTTCAGCTGGCAGCGGCCGGGCTGACATCCAGCCTTAAGCCTGACGTGGAGGGTGTAGCTGGGGCCAAGCCTTCATGTCTGCTGCAGCCCCTGCACGGCCCACTGTCTGAGTGGGATTTTATATCCGACAGCTGCCTCCCTGATCCCTGGGAAACCTCCTGCATCGACCACCTCTCTGCTGCGGCTGAACATCCCTGACGTGTGTGTTTTTCAAAGACCGTCATTCAAACACGGAGAAAAATCCATGCGGTAAACTGAGGGGATGGGACCTGTTGTTTCTTTATTCTCCAGGAGCTTGTGATGATTTTTAAAGCAGACCTAGAGTATTTCACGCTACTCTCAGATGTGAACACAGACGCTGTGGAACACTGGTTTCCCCAGAAATGCCTCAGATGCTACTTTACACACTCTTTGATGATGTGGGAGCGTTACCGTTCATGCCTGATGAATGACCACATGGCTTGACCTTCCTTCCGAACAGCTTCTCCGTGCAGATGCCTTAACACCATCTGCTTCCAAAACACTTATGCAACTGAAGTAGAACAGTATCCTTGTTCTCTGGTGTTGACATGGTAGCTGTGGAGTATTGGTTTAATCAGAAATCAGAACAAGTCTTTCAGTATTTTACAATCCTATTTTTAGGTGAAGGAAATTTACTGTCTATTTTTACTCAGACATGGCGCCATTTATGCTTATCTGGCAACCAGAAAGCTTCAATCTGATGTTAATCAGATAATCACGTGACTTTACGTTCCTTGCTAACCTGAGGAGAAACCAGACTGAGGAAGAACCTGAGGAGGAACCAGAGGGTGAGGAGGAACCTGAGGAGGAACCAGAGGCTGAGGAGGAACCAGAGGAGGAACCAGAGGCTGAGGAGGAACCTGAGGAGTAACCAGACTGAGGAGGAACCTGAGGAGGAACCAGAGGCTGAGGAGGAACCTGAGGAGGAACCAGAGGCTGAGGAGGAACCAGAGGAGGAACCAGAGGCTGAGGAGGAACCTGAGGAGTAACCAGACTGAGGAGGAACCTGAGGAGGAACCAGGAGCAGAGACACTGACGTTTCACCACAAACTGAAAACCAAACTGCTGCAGACTCTGAGTCCTCTCCTTCATTTACTCACATATGTAAACAGAGGGAGGTACAAGAAAACAATTTAAGAGCTGTGTTTGGTTATTTACTCACAAACCTCAACACAAACGGCTTTAGTGAATGATGTTTGAGGATGTTAGGATGTTTTAGGACCTGTTGTAAATCTTTGGCTTCTTCCAGACAAGGTGGATGACTTGTAGAGATGCAGGAAGCACAAATTAAAGTGAAAAGTTCCTGCATTTCTACATGATCAAAAATAAATGATGAGTAAAAGTTTCTCACCTTTAAACACCATCAACAACCAAAACATGAAAACCATCTTCAGAAGTTTGACTTGAATGAACAATGAACAGTTTTATTGTTGATATCTGATATTCTGATGAAACAGACCCTCCCCCCAGCTGAGCTAGAACAGTGGGAGTGGATCTGTTCCAGGCTCAATACTTGCACTTTTACTTCATTAAGACGTGAGCTATTTGATTGTTCCCCATGCTGACATACACCCTATCTGAATGAGTTTAACATATGCTTAATGCTGAGGAGCCGCGGCCCCATCTAATGCCGCAGGGATCAAACCGCGCACTCTCTTTAATGAAAACAATGAGCCAATACATCAGATTATATGGCTGTCATGGCCGCCATCACTCAGACCAGCTCTAATCCCACACCAACAACTGCAGCCAACAGCTGCACACTTCCTGCTGCACGCAGGACCAGGACGAGGAGGAGGAGGAGGAGGAGGAGGAGGAAGAGGAGGTAAACCAGGAGGAGGAGAAGGAGGAGGAGGAGGAAGAAGGGGAGGAGGAGGAGGAGGAGAGGGTTGAGGAGTAGGATGAGCAGGAGGAGGAGAGGGTGGAGGAGGAGGAGGAGGAAGAAGAGGAGGGAGAGGAGGAGGACAAGACAGACGAAGAGGAGGAGAGGGTGGAGGAGGAGGAAGAAGAGGAGGTGGACCAGGAAGGAGAGGAAGAACAAGAGTCATTATACAATTACTACAGTACTTCTACCACAACTACTACTATTCCTGAACCTACTAAAACTATTACTAGTGTAACTGCTGCTACTCCTACTACCACTACTATTACTACAGAAACAACTATGCCAACGACTCATCCAACTACTTAAACTGGTGTTATTACTGCTACTGCTGCTACTACTACTACAACCACAGAAACTACCTCTGCTACCATTACTAGTAAAACACTACTACTACTAGTCTGCTAGTACTGTGCCTGCTCCAGGCCGGCTCTGCAGCTCCTGCCTGGTAACCACTCACCTCGTCAACGTTTCCTTCACGTTATTTTAAGATAAATTCTTGCTTTTGTCTCATTATGAATCTCATTGCTGAGCACTTCATCAGAGCCAATCTGCAAATGTACGTTCAGATTGAAGTGAAGAGGAGATTTGTCGAAAACAATCATTTGAATATGTCAATTATTAGATTGGAACGTTGAGCCCTTTAAATTAAAATATACTGTCTGCTCATTTAATCTTAGAACATCAATGAATCCATGAACGTGTGGCGGCCTGAATACCTGCCCAGACCGAGCAGCCCACATACGTCTCATCTGACGTCTTTTCATCCTCCATTGATCTGATAATTAAATTATTTATTTAATGGATGTTTGAGGCTAAAACGAACCCAAAAGCCCATCTTCAAATCACTGCTTTTGATTTGAGTGCAAATATATTCCACTGATGACGATGATGTAATAAGCCAGAAAAACAGGAAATCCTCACATCTCAAGTCGTATTTACACCCAGAACTTGGCTTATCAATGTCATGCCGATCAATAATGTTGAAAGACAACAACTCGGTCCCTAATTCTGAACAGGACACTGAACACGTGCTCGGATTCAAAGTTCCCACTGAGCCCTGTGAACCACAGCAGCATCAAGCCTATTGATTATTGATTAGTAGTGACTCAGTGTGGTTTAATGGTGATTAACAAACAGTTGACAGCCCGCTGTCACCTGTAGTAACATCACCTCAGCACTGGACGAAACTTCACATATATGGGATACTTCCAGGAGACACATAATACTAATAGCAGCTAATTACTGAGTACTTTTAAACCGTTTTATTTTCTTTTACTCACATTTCTCTGGAACAGTAATCACACAGTTCAAAGTCCTTTTCACAAGAGTTTCATCCATTTACATTCATCTAAAACCTTTCACACGTTCTGTTGTTCTGAGCGTGTTATGTTTACTGGTGTCAGATGATCAGTTTGTTTAAGCGATGTTTACACGATGTCGTGATTTCTGGATTAACTACATATCGACATGGAAGTTGCCTCGAAGTTGCCCTACATCATCAAACAGGTTTCGGATCTCAGTTCTTCAAATCAATACACTCCACTTCATTAGCATTAAGCACTCCGTCTGTGTTTGATGTTGTTCCAGCTCCGTCTCTGCTCAGTCTGTGTTGGTTTGTAACTCACGTACAACGGCAACATAAACGTAGCGCAGGATCAAACCTTGTTTGACTAAAATGTTCCGGGAGCAGATTCTCTGTCTCTGCTCTCAGATCTGTAAATGTCATAGAGAGAGCTCTGCCCCGGCTCTGATTTACTGCCCGCACCACTTGCTCATTCCTGTAACACAGCATGGCCATCATACTGATGAACACTGCTCCGTTCAATCAATAGAGGCTGCATCAGCCCGGCCACATGTTTGGGGTGCTTCGCATGCTCAGGATGGTTTTATGTCCATGTGGGAGAAATGCTTTTAGCCACAAATTGCATTTAAGTAAGAGCCCTTCAGAGTCCATTAGGGAGCAGGTCAGTTTGGACAGAACCTGGTTTAGAAGCTCTTCAGAGGGTGCGGGGTCTCCATCACCACCCACCCACCAACTAATCCAAAAACAGACGGCTTTGCTCCGTCTCCAGAGGAGGTGGAGGGGAGATGGGGATTAAATGGAGGTAACCCAATTAAGACAAGGCTGGCGGAGTAAAAAACAGGGATTTAAGAGAAAAAGAGGTTTAAGGTCAAGACGGAGTGAGTGTTGTCCTGTTGTGAGACGCTACAGAGCGACGGATGATGCCTTACACGTTAAGCTCTGTCTGTGAGACCGTAGGTGGAGGCACAGCCAGAGATTTACATGACCAGCACAACTCTTTGTGTTTTGTCATTTCAAAGTGCTTTAAAGATTTTTTTAAGTGCGGCCACACATAACCCACATGTCCTGACCAGGGGAGAACAATGGGGTTCCTCAGTACTTAGGTTGCAATGTCAAACAGCTGGAACAGCTGCGACCACCTACCACCAGCCAGCCAGCAGATTATATACATACATCCACAAACTGTTTAGACTCTAAAATGAAATTTGATGTCTTTGAATTGTTGATTTTGTCCGGCTAGGAGTCCCTAACCCAACCAAAGCCAACTCTTCATCTAATGCCACAAGGTACAAAGAATAAGAGCTTTAACACACTTTAAAGGAACCTGAACCAGCAAGTGTTTGAGAGATTTACCTGGACAATATGTCAAATCTTTTCAACTCAGCCAGGATACAACCATCAGATGCTGGTCTCCACCCTTACACCAGTCAGCCCACTTTGACTCTGCTTCGCAGACCATTTCCACAAACAAAACAATGAAATGTGCTGCTGGTATTAAAAACTCAGAGAAAATCCAAAGATAATCACTTTACAGTGACAGCACAAGTTTGCCATGAGCGACCTTCAACAACCATTGACAGGGTTGTTAATATTAAACCAGCTGCTGAAGCATCGACTTGGTGAACGTGTTTAGGTGTTTGTTCACAGATCAGATTCTCTGAGCTCAGACTCAGATTTTGACTGGTGTAAATATGAGACTATACTTGGGTTCTGGACACAATGGGACTTTTAGGGACGTGACCTGGGACTTCTGGGAAGCTGTGAAGGACGAGCTCCACCGTGAACCGCAGCAGGCGCAGAGATTCAGACGAGCTATTCTGAGTGAAAATAGTGGTGAGATGAGCTCTAGAGATTCCACACACAAAACAATGCCTGAGGAGATCATCTCCATGATGTGAGGGTTCACACACACACACACACACACACACACACACACACACACACACACACACACACACACACACACACACACACAGAGCATCCGCCCACTGCTTTGGAAGCCAACAGCCTCTTCCCTCACAATTGTTATTGTCCCTCTTCAAGAATAGTTCCAGAACATGGTCTAATCCTGGTCTTAGACCTAGGTCTTGGTCCTAGAACCTAGTCCTGGTCCTAAACCCAGCCCTGGTATTCCACCAAGCTCTGGTCCCACATCTAGTGCTGGTCCCAAACCTCGTCCTAGAGCTGGTTCATGTCCTGGTTCTAGGCATAGTCCTGGTTCTAGTCCTAGACCTTGTACAAGTCCTATACCTAGTTCTTGTCCTAGACCTAGTCCCTGGACTAGACTACTCCTGGTTCAAGTCCTAGTTCTTGCCTTGGTCTTAGACCTAGTCCTGGTCCTAGACCTTGTCCTAGCCCTGGTCCTGGTCTTTCTGACCCCTGTGGTCTTTCACATGTTCACAGCAGCCTTAATTAACAAACCTAAAAAAAACATGACCCGAGTCTGAACCGGTGGTGAATTCCTTTAACGAGAGCATTAATTCACCTGGTTAATCACCCAGAGAATCACCTCTGTCGACTGGAAACCAGCACAGCAACCAGCAGCCCGGAGGATGCTGCACCAGTGTCACCAGTTCAGACTGGATGTATTATTACACCATGGTAAAGCAGAAACCAACAGAAACCAACTGGGAACAGACCCTCGACTTTCCAGAGAGCCAGTGTGCAGCATCCAGAGGAGCAAAAGAGAAATGAAAGAAGAAATAAAGAGGGGGAAGAGGAGGAGGAGGAGGAGGAGGAGAAGCTCTGAGCGCAGTTTGAGGTGCGAAGAGTTTCTGCACTCACCGCAGCAGCGCAGCAGACACACGTGGAGGAGGAGACGAGCAAATGTATTGAGGAGCGAAGTCATGGTTCCACTGCTGCTCCTGTCCACACGCTGGACCAGACACGACCGAGGAGGACAGGCGAGAGGAGCACAGGCGAGAAGTGAGGTGCTGAGACGGAGAAGTTCAGTCCGGCACCGCGGAGACTGAGGAGGAGGGGGGAGGAGGAGGAGGAGGGCATCAATTAAGTCTGGGCCCGCCTCCTCTCTCTCTCTCTCTCTCTCTCTCTCGCTCTCTCAAAGCAAAATGTAGGATTTAGCACAGAGTAGTTCACTTATGGACGGTCCTGCGTGTTTAGTACCACTGCCCTCACCCGTCTTTACTAAAAACTCCTATCTGCACTTCTCCTTTACTTCCTGCCCTCAGCTCAGGCAGCCTCAGCCTCCTGTTGTGCTGCAAAGCGCTGAGCTGCCGCTCAGCTTTGGCTAAGTGTCTGCAGAATGAGTGAATGTAGAATAGGAGATCAAAGGTTTTGATTATTCTATCACCAACACATCTAAAGAAGCATCAGCAGTGGAATGTAACTGACATGGACCCACATTAAAGAAGAATATCAATGTTAACACATAAATATCAATATGCATTAATAAGGATAAGCGTTACACTATTATGAGTTATTAATTATGAACTATTACTATCAACAGTTAGACTTCAGTGTCTGTTGTTGCACATTTTGCTTCCTTTCTGTGCAAAAAAGAAAGAAAGAAAGAAAGAAAGAAAGAAAGAAAGAAAGAAAGAAAGAAAGAAAGCAACATGTCCACAGAGACTCTGAGCTCCGAGGACATCTTCACACGTACAAGACACTTTACGCTCGGCTGTTTTTGTTTCACACAGTCCACAGAGTTTTAGCCACAGAGGTCGGTTTTCACAGCAGTTTTCTTTCTTCCTGCAAAGAAAACACACACACACACACACACACACACACACACACACACACACACACACACACACACACACACACACACACACACACACACAAATTGAAAAATGAGTGAATGGATCCACCATGATGATGAAAACAATACATACATATACAGTATGTGTCTGTATGCTGTCCTGTTATTGGAGCTCCCTCTCTCTCTCTCTCTCTCTCTCTCTCTCTCTCTCCCTCTCTATCTGTGTGTGTGTGTGTGTGTGTGTGTGTGTGTGTGTGTGTGTGTGTGTGTGTGTGTGTGTGTGTGTGTGTTCTGGGCTGTGTGGGACTGATGAAGCAGGTGTATTGACCTTGAGGACTTTCCAGGGAAAAAAAATCAACGTGTGAATGTGGAAAATAGTGATACGTTTCCTCTAACACACACACACACACACACACACACACACACACACACACACACACACACACACACACACACACATCCTTTGTTTGCATCTTGATGGGTTCATCGTATAAACTCTCACTCTTCACTTGGTTCAGTTAAAACAATGTGTGTTTCTCTGTCACAGGAAGAAAGAGAGCGTCTGTGAGAGCTGACTAGAACCCAGAGCTCAGTCTGTCCTCCTGCAGGGACGGTGTGCAGCGAAAACAGCCCAGCACAAAGTGTCTTGTATGTGTGAAGATGTCCCCGGAGCTCAGAGTCTCTGTGGGCATGTTTTCTGTTTCTTCCTTTCCCAGAATCAGCTGTTGCACTGATAGTAAGAGGAATGTGCAAATGGAGCACGTCCAGTAACAATAAAGATACTGTTTTCTATTCCAAACCTGAGAAACCAGCATCTGTAGATACGTGCAGGAAGAGATCAGAGAGTCAGTTCTGGATGAATCGTGCAGCATCCAGTCACCGCTAGCTTCCAACCTCTGGGACGAAATGAAAATCATTTAAACATGTTACAACTGCCTTCCCTCCTGCAACTGAGAGACTTCCTTTGAAACTGTGCTTTCTCCACTTTGCAGATTCTCTCTGCACTTTGTCCCTTTGGAGTGAAGATCTGTAGACGCGACGAGTTTAAGAAGCAGCTCCACGCACGCCATAAATAAACCTCTCTAGAAGTTCACTGTTTAATAATAAGACACGTTACGGCTCAGCCTGTTAGCAGCAGTCATGGTGCAAATCAGGAACAAGCAGCAGAAATAATCTGCATCCTCTTCCCACAAAGCAACAAGGAAGCCCTCAATACGACCCAACAAACACTGGGCTTTAAAGCAAGAAGGTGTCTGGTGCTCCCATCAGCCCCTGCAGGGTCACCTTGGCCTTCCTCCTCAGCCTCTGGCTCCTCCTCGGGTTCCTCCTCAGTCTCTGGTTCCTCCTCAGGTTCCTCCTCAGCCTCTGGCTCCTCCTCAGGTTCCTCCTCAGTCTCTGGTTCCTCCTCAGGTTCCTCCTCAGTCTCTGGTTCCTCCTCAGGTTCTTCCACAGCCTCTGGTTCCTCCTCAGGTTCTCCCTCAGCATCTGGTTCCTCCTCAGGTTCCTCCTCCTCCTCCATCAGTTACCATGTAGTGAAGGAGAACAAGCTAAGGAACGAAGGGTGCCAGATAAGGATGAACAGGCACCTAAAACAGAGTGTAATATTCTCCTGGCTACAAACAGGATTTTGAAATAGACTCTGAGGCATTTCTGGTGAGACCTGTGCTCCATGGCCTCAAGGATAAGTCCTCACTCACCCGTTCTAGTCCCCTGGTCACTGCTGGATGCTGGACGACGGATGTGACTGATGAGCCTGGAAATGCTCCAGCGGTGTAGCTGACCATTAATTTGACGTTAATTCTCTTTTCCGTTTGCTTGATTTCACTCCAGTCGCTCCCGGTCTGATGAAAGTGAAGTTAATGCCTGCTGTGACTCCTAATCACAAGTGAACCGGTCTTAATGTGGACCGGCCGACTCTGCTGTGGTTACTTCACCTCGAAAAAGGGGAAAAATCTGAGAGTTTTAAGAGCTCATAATTAACTACGTTTGAGACGCAACAATTAATCCAAGCTCCAGCTCCGAGCTGGAACCAGCAGCAGCTGCACACATGTGTAAAGTCGTATCTCGCACCTCGTATCGGGCAATATTTGGCTTGGACCTCAGCCAAGTCCTCCCTGCGCTCAGAGGCAAGGAAACCATCTCTCATGTGAAATCCATCCACCTCTTACCCGCAAGACCTGATTCTAACCAGGCGTCTTCTGAGCCGGGGTTTTTCCGGCTCCTCGCCCACGTTTCGTCTTCTCTCCTTCAAGCCAGGAGCTCAGTCTCCACCTCGGCCCGGAGCGCTACCTTACACAGTCCACGGGTGTTACTCAACACAACAAAACAGAACAAAGAGAAAACGACTCCTAAAGGTTTGTTTCAGTGTTTCATCCAAAGGCATGAGCACTGTCTGGAAGCCTTACAGGAGCCGCTTGCTCAAAGTGTGGGACCAGGGAAAAGGCTCAAGTTGCTTATAGGGGTTTTACTACAGCTAGGTGTCATTACATGTAAACAATGTGTGTGTGTTTGCGTGTGTGTGCAAGCGTGTTTAATTGAGTCTGAGTTTGGGTCTGCAAAAGAAAACCTGCCAGAGGTTTTTAGAATAGCAAAGCAAAAGGAGGGTTTTCAGGTTTGTTTCCGCAGTGTTAGGAAACCTTTCAGAATCTGTTTGTGAAGGTTTGGGTTCAGCTGATGTCATTTTAAGGTCAATATTCACAAGATTTCATCCATGTAAACATCGCTATCCATGGTCTGTTGTTTTGTTTATTTCCCTATCAAACTGACCTTGTGTGATTCCACGCTGAACTCTAGAAAACAACCGACATGAAGTTCATTGAAAGTGTGAGAAGAGTGAGAGACGTAACAAGGTTTTGCCCTCACATTCCTGAACAGGTCCATCCATATGTTCTGAGGCACCGCGTCAAGTAAAAACATAGGTTTATTTTGACAAAAACATGAGTGTGAGAACAGCACTTACACCTGAGCGGCTCCTGGACCAGATCACTCATGTGTGTGGGTGTTTTCTTGCTGGGTATGACCATTAGATCCTAATTCTGACTCAAGATGCTTTACTGTCATTGTACAAGAACGTTTGACCAGATTCAGTGTAAAATGAGACTTCCAGGGAGGGCATACAGCGGTCCTGCATGCATGCCAACACATGCTTAAAGGAGTCTGTCTGTGATTATAAAACCATAAAATGCTCATGGTTTTACTGCTCGTATTCATACGTTACTGCACGTTAATGTAGTGCTTTCAGAGGGTGTGTGTGCTTTCAGGTTGGAGTACGGCTCGGGAGTATGGTTCAGTGAGGCGTCTTAGAGACGACTGGAATAAAGCGGGAGAAGAAGAAGAAAGGGAGAGTGAACCAAGAGGCAACGCTGGTTCAGAAGTACGACAGGAGGGAGATTTGACAGCGAGCAATCATCTTTTTTTCCTGCCTCCCGTCTCCATTACAGGGCGAAAGAGGGATTTCAGATGGGCTCTGGGATTTCTGCCCACTTCAAAGACTTCTTTTTTCAAGCTCACGACTTTTTCTTCACTCATAGAAAACAGATTGATTTCACAAAAGACCTGCGATGCAGTATTTCTGTGGCCCTGCCTCCCTGACTCTGAGCCAAGACTGGAAGAGACACATGTAGAAGTTAGACCGTGGCATCGCAGGGCAGCGTCCAACACATTTACCTCACACACCACATATTAAATCCCCCAAAATAAAAAGCCCTTATCTCAGCTCCAGCCAGGTTTGGCTTATGGACCACTGTCTCATGCAGTAACAGTTAACCCTGACATACAGGCACAGATCATTTGTTTCAAAGCATCCATGTCTTCATGTCTGTTTCAATGTGAAGATCTTTGTTTTTTTTGTACATTTCAGATGTAACCTGTGTAATTAAGAGCCTTAAACAATGAGGACAAACCTCCCACTTTTAGACTCATAAAATCCAATGATGGTTTTGAGTTTTGAGCTTTGACTGAATAACAGCTGCTTTTTGTTTTGTTTTGCTCTTTTGTTCTGGTTTATTGCTCATTGCTATCTGTGTAAACAGCTTACATGACTTCAATTGACCCTCAGGGACAAATGAGGTTTTTTGAATTGAATTGAACTGGATTGAATAAGCAAATAAGCACATTAGCAACTGCACTAGAAGGAGGTGGAGAGGCAGGGAGCGAGGTTAAACAGTCGCAGTGAAACTAGTTCAGATTCAGAGGTTTTGAAGAGAGATTTAAAAAGAGAATGAGTTCATAAGTTCATGTTTTGAGGAGCTCTGGCTCTGTGTGTGTGTGTGTGTGTGTGTGTGTGTGTGTGTGTCAGAGTGGGGGGGGGGCTGGTACTGAACTTGAGTCTTGTCATGAGCCTCCGTCCGGCATGTCAGGCCCTCGGAGCTCCCCTGTCACGGCAGGTGAGGATGAGTAGCTGACCAGGCCATCTGTCAGGAAGCAGCACATGCTCATCCACACCCTCCCCAGGACTCAACCCCCCCCACCCTGACACACACACACACACACACACACACACACACACACAACCCCCCCGGCCAGCTCTGGGTCAGTCAGACACCAAGAGGAAAATATATTTACATAGACAACTATGTTCTGCATACTGAGGTCTTTCTGAATGAGGTAGCAGTTGGATTACAGATTACAGTTTTTTTCATATATGTTGCAGGGCACAGTAGGATAGAAGGGTGTTCTGGAGTTAACATAGAAGCTATGCAACTCTGGTTTAGACAAAAATGCCTTGAACGCTATTTACAGCTGTTTTACAATAATGCTTTGAGGTATTTCTGCACATTTAATGTTCATCTGATGGAATCAGAGGAGGAACCGGTCTGCTAAGATTAGTCTCTAAGTTGCATTTCTAGATTCAACAACGTATACCGAGGGAACTGTTCACTCCTGAGTGACACGTGCACATTGCATTCTCCACTCCTCACATGTTGTGCTCTACCATATTATTGTCAATGTAAATGTATTCACTGCGTTAACCTCAGTGAACTGAACTGTGCAGCCTGTCGATGTGTTAATGTTGCAGCCTGCAGCAGTTAACAACGCTGCTCCATCCTCGTCCCCCTGCGGTCCACACACACACACACACACACACACACACACACACACACACACACACACACACCCTCGCACACACTGGCTGCTGGGCTCACACAGATTGGGGGGCAGAGTGTTTCACCACGGGGGTGCCAGACGATGTCAGGGGCCAATGGTTTGAGCAGACTCTGTCAGAGGCGAGGGTGGGAAAGTAAAGACAGGACGCCATTCACCAAAAAGTGCCAGGGGGCTTCAAGGACACGCAGCTCAATCTGCAGCGCTGGGTGTTAACAACGCGTTTGTGCTGAGAAAAAAAAGAGATTTATGTCTGTAACATCTTGAAGAAACTTACAGCAATTAGGCTTAATCAAATGTTCTATAATGGGACCCGGAGAAGGACTTGGAGCGTGTTTGTTATAATAGATTGATAAGAAGTGGAAATCTGCTTTGTCCTGTGGCGAGAGGCTGAGGATACACTCATAAACTTTCATTGCAGGGATTTAAAAATGGTTCTCATCTTGATTAAACTCAGGTTTGGGTGTTTTGCTGAGGCCACGTTTCCAAATAGTGCAAGCAAAGCTCATGTGGCAGCAGCAGTGAATCAGCCTGGAGACATTTGGCCGGAGCGCTCTCTGAGGAGGAGAGCAGGGAGGAGAACCTGCCTGTCCGGGCTTCTAATCACACACATTATGAGCATGTTTACAACTGCAGACGTTAAATGTCCAAATGGAGCCTCTGAATGCTGCACGTCACACCTCCTGCCATCCCTGAAGCAGTCACGTCCAGTTTCTATTCCAATAACAGATTAGGAGATTTCCACAGTGCCTCAAAGGGAACTGAGAATGGTTCGGATGGAGTATTCAACCTTTTTCTCTGCTGCATAACAAAGAGGAACAGTGGTTTCATCAGAAATGCCTCAGATGCTATTTTGCGGTGCTTTCACAAACCTATTTCAGGTGTGGGAACATCATGGTGTGTTTCTGCACAGCTGCCATTTCACTGACGCACACCTGAATGAGGCAGGGATGCTGAGTTTGGTCCTGTTTTACATTTGGACAGGAATAAACTGTCCATACTCAGCAAAGCCAAAGGAAAAGTGTTTGAGCCACATTGACTGAAAAGCCTGCAGGAATTAGACCCTTCCATTAGACCCCTCCTTCATCATTTGAAATGGTCAATTCTGTTTTAGGGTGACATTGTGATTCAGCCGTTGGGGCTATGGCTATAGCCTGGATACAGTCCAAAAATCAAAACAAGTAGCTTCATATGATCCATTAGCTCCTCACAAAATCACAGTGCTAACTCCTGCTCTGGCATGTCTTATGCAGCCAGTCTGGTGTATTTAAGACACTGGTGTCTGAAAGTCAAACTATTTGAGAAAGTGCCTGAAATTGAAACACAATGTTGCTCTGAGGCTGAGACGATGAGCGGATGGACGGGTTGATCAGAACAGGAAGCAGCGAGAGAAACAGGTCCAAATGAAACATGACAACAGTGGCACCTGAGCACCTCCTCCTCCCGTCAGCCTGAGGTTGTACAGGCTCCGGAATCATCCGCTCAACAACCCACAGCTTCCGATTAGATTACAGGTGCAGCATGTGTGTATTCTTTCTGTATTAGTGTGTGTGTGTGTGTGTGTGTGTGTGGACATTAGGGTGTGTTGTTCTCAGGCTGTGGGGGTATAAATGAGTTATAGGAGCAGTGGATGCTTTTTTTTGGCTGGGTGGGGGGGTGTAACTGATTGCCCCTCCTGACATTGCTCAGATCGTGTGACAGAGTTCGCCCCCCAGGCGACCGTCGTGTTGCCATTGACCCCTCGCCGTGATTGTTGCCGTGGTTACCGGACGCCTTAATGAGCTAATGAATCACCGCCGCACACCTCGGAGCAGACACGCTGGTGTCTCCAGGAGGGAGGGAGAGGAGGGGAGGAGGAGGAGAAGAGGAGGAGTGGAGGAGAGGGGGGCGAGGCCAGGACACCGCCTCACACAGGGCTTTCTGCAGGGAGCGGGGCGAGGGACCCAGGTGGCCGATTGTTCCCTAAATGTAGTGAATGAGAAGGTGGTGATGTGTGCTCTTAATCAGCAGCAGACAGAACACTTCACGTTCACTCTGCTCTCATTACGAGAACAAGACGTCGTCCACGCTCCACTCACATGATGGAGAGGGTGGAATGCTCCAAAAATCATATTCCATCTGTCATGTGCACTATTCAGCCCTGTCCGGGATGATGCTCGATGTTTGTGGGACATAAATGCAAACAGACGCGTTTAACGTTCCTGGAGTGAGGACGTTTGCCAGTGAAGGTCCCTCCAGGCGAGTCAATACATCATATTTACACTTTGCAAACATTCTCGAACATTGTGTGCGTGTTCACATTTCCTGGACACATTTTTCACATTGAAAACATGTTTTTACCTTTGACTTCAACATCATCTTCCTGCTTCCTTCCTCCCATATTTTCTATTCCCACTGATTTCTATTTTTCTTTCAAGCTTTTTCCCCCATTTTATATATTAAGTCATTTATCTTGCTAACCTGCTTTCTACCTAATCGGCGGGTGTGTGTGTGTGTGTGTGTGTGTGTGTGTGGTGAGGAGGGGGCTGTAGTATTCACTGGGTGACACACCCCTCCAATCCATCACAGTTTATTATATTTGTTTGATTCAATTCGATTGTCCTTTTATTCACCCTGGTCTGGAACTAGTCCATTGTTTATTATGAGGCACTCTGAGCTGCATTGTTTGTATGTAAAGTGCTCCATAAAAACTTTATTCTTGTTGCGCTGGCAGACAAACTCCCTGGCATACAGGCTGTTCTGGGTCCACTCGACTGGATGTATCCCAGCCTGCGTTCTTTAGCGGGAATATTTTGTGATGATGTCACTTCCTCCTGACGTCTGAGGAGCGAGGCTGCAGGAAAAGCTTGTCTTACCTTTGTATCTACATCAGTCCTGCTGGCCAAGGCAAGCAGCCTGGGGCTGTCCTGGTGTGTTCTGTGATACAGGTATTTTAGAACCCATATTGAATACTCCATTGACAGACACAAAACACGTAAAAATGAGCAAAAACAGAGGATTCTTCTCCCACTTATAAATGTGAGGGACATCGCTTACTCCCCCTCTGATGCTAAATACAGTTTCAGTTCGAGTCTTTCTCTGCTCGCTCTCGTACAGCAGCTGCAACGACGCCTCTCGCTCTGTCCTGTGTTTACACGTTTCTGCAGTAATCCCGGGGAAATTGAATTCACAAGGAAAAAAATAGAATCAGGGTCTGAATGGAAGAGTCGGAGGCTTCGGGCGGCGGTGATAAGGCGGCTTTAGCCTCCCCCTCCTCCTTCCTCGGCTCTCAGCTGTTTACAGCCTCGCAGATGAGAAATAAGAGCCCGGCTGCTCGTCTCTGAGTGTTTCTCACGGGGCCCCCCTAAATTAGAATTTACAAAGTAGAAGCAGCATCTTTTAACGGACGAGGTGCGAGACCTTTAGACTTCCTAGGCGGTAATGTGAGATCCTGTTTCTTGTTTGTGCAGAGTGTCAGGATCTCGGGGCCCCTTGAAGCCCCGGCCCCTGGAGTTTGACTGACAGCTCCAAGTGCGGGCACCAACACTATTAACCTCACACCGTTCAATCATCCAATCACATAAAACAGTCAGGTGTGCTGCTCCCAGAGGTGATAACTGCTCACAGAGCTTCCTCGTAAAAGCGGGGGGCTCCGTGTCGGGCAGAGCCGCAGCGCGTAGAGTTTCTGACCTCGACGGTGGCGGCTCGACGATTTCACGCAGCAAGAAAACACGCAGCCCTCGCTTCCTCGTCCTCCGGGGTCTGAGAGAAGCTGCTCTGCTTGACATTTATTACAACTGAACCCCCCCATTGTTTTGTGCTGATTTATGGGTAATCTGCTGGTTCTGCTCCTGATGGCTGCTGTGGCCAGAGTGGTTTTCTTAGCGTGACGTGCACAGCTGCCAGCAGCAGGCATGAAACATACTGTTCTTTGTGTCTCCAGATATGGACACAATATTCTCATCTTAACCAAAACAGGAGGATAGTCTGACTTGGCTTTATTTTTCATGTTGAGTGTTCCAGCCTCAGTCATGATGCAGACATGGAAACACACATGTTGACACATCTGGCAGCTGTCAACTGTTTCTTCCTGTCCAAAACAAGATGGAGACGAGGAAGAAGAAGTGGAGCTTTGGACTGAGGCTGAATCTGGGGCTGTGCTGCTGTAGATGTTGAGGGAGGTGACCAGGATGAAGCTCTGGATGCTGCTAACATGGGAATGGAGATATGTGGAAGGAGGAGGTGAACCAGTGGAGGAGGAGGAGGATACGTACTGGTCTGAACCAGTGGAGGAGGAGGATACGTACTGGTCTGAACCAGTGGAGGAGGAGGATACGTACTGGTCTGAACCAGTGGAGGAGGAGGATACGTACTGGTCTGAACCAGTGGAGGAGGAGGATACGTACTGGTCTGAACCAGTGGAGGAGGAAGAATTATTTGGTATATTACTGTGCATGTAAATACAACCAACCAAAGAGACAGCTGATCAGCTGTCAAGAAGGCTCATCACACACACACACACACACACACACACACACACACACACACACACACACACACACACACAAAGAGAGAGGGAGAGCTTTGTATGAGGTATTTGACCACAGGTTGAAAACATCTTCGCTTTGTCTACTCGTGTTTGTTCACAAACAGACGTGTGATTTGAACAGTCTGGAGCAGATTTGGCACCTTTTCCTCTGGAGGACAGAGACCTGGTGTCAGCCAAATATGCTCTGCATGGAGAGCAGACCAGTGATGGACTGGAGACATGTCCAGGCCGTGTCCCTGGCTCCAGGTGAGTGGAGGACGAGGTTTTGGTCTGTGCTCGAAGCTCTTGTCTTTGTTGGGATGTTCTTTGGCTGTACGTCCACTTCCTATGAGCCTCCGACCTGTGTGAGCCAGAGAAGTCAAACCTCGGGGCCTTCAGCTCGGATCTGCTGCCCCAACCCCCCCGACTCCAACAGCACCACTCACATTCTGTGACTCAGCTGAACGAATACTTCTAGAACGTCACGAGGCGTTTCTTCTCTGTTTTCCTCTTCATCGGTGCTCCGTCACACAACCACAGAAAAGAGGGTGAAGTATTTCAAAGTTTTATGGGATAAGCAACTTTGAGAATTGTGAGGTCATGGTGGTCACACACACACACACACGCACACGTATGTACTGTATATATAGACACAGAGAGAGTTGTGTGCCGCTGGTTTTGTGCTCTTTCATGTGTAACGAGGGCGATTTATTTGGGTTTATATAGAGCCTCTTGTTGCAGTCGTGTGTATCATCGCTGCTGCTTTTGTCTTGTTTGCTTGTTTACACCTCGGCTCAGTGTGGGGGCGCCGGATGCTTTCAGAGGGGAACCGTAACCAGGGGAGACTGGAAATAGTGGTGATCAGCGCTCGCCAATAATGGCTGTGGTGAAACAATGACAGGCCAGGCAAACACAGGCTTTTAAAACTCCTGTTTTCTGCTGCAGGGACGCGAACAAAGGCAATAAACCCCGACGTCGGAGCGAAAGAAGCTTTTCATCAGCAGTGACGTGATTTATCAAAGCTGTGCAGGGTTCAGGGTTTGAACCACGAGTCTGAACAATACCATCGATCTGCTCTAGGAGCTGGCTGGCAGAACAAAGATGGCGACCCAGTCATTCCTATGGAAGTTGCTCGCCTGCTGAAAGTCGTAAAAGGTCTCTGGCTTCCCCGTTTATTTCCATATTATGTGGCCGATAGAGTTTGTGCAGCAGAGTCACTGTGGGCAGAGTGTAGGAGCTATCCTTTTCTGTTTTTTGGAAAAAAATGGAAAAACGTATAATGGTTTTGTATTTACTCTTATCATAAAATAAGAGTTTCTGCTGATTTTGGCTCCTTCTTAAAGTGTCTTTTCTACAACTTATCAGCATTCAGGACAGCAGGAATGAGGCTTTTATGATAAAAATCATATTCCTTTGCTTCTTTGTTAACACCAGAGAACAAGGAGAAACCATCCTAAGTTGCCTTTAAGTTTCTGAACTGTTTTGGGGGCAGATGGAGTTAAGGTGTCCACACTGTGTAGAACCGTGTTGCACCCCTGAGGGGCCGGAGCAGCCGTCCGCTGCAGGGCTGAATCCCTGCAGACGCTGACGTGCTGACTCTGCATCGCAGCATCCTGCAGGTTCAACGTTTTCAATCAGACGGTGACAAAACGTGTTGTGTTTCATTTTTCTTTTGGCTGATCCCAAATTGGCCATCTGGTTTAGAGGAGCGCGCAGTGTGTGTGGGAGTGGGCCTATTGACCCGCCTCATTGCTCATTCTGTGTCCCCTCAGGCCTGAACATTTCCAATATGTGGGTCAAGGACACGTTTGTGAGTGATAGTCTAGGTAAATATGAACTGCATGTTTACTCGTGTGTTCACTGGACGTCTGCGCTGCGTCTCACAGCGTCAAAATGTGGAAAAACATCCAGTTTTAATAACTTTCACGCATGTTCTTCAGTGTGGACCTGGCACGCCTGCAGACCCTCGGGCACGCGCACTGACATCCAGGTAGCTCAGAGCTTTCTTCTCTCATGCTGCACACAACTCCTTTGGTTTGTATCCAAGAGCAAGAAAGTCGGAGTCAGCAGAGTTTGGCTGAGGAGCAGCAGGGGCGTGGCCACAGGGGGTCCTGCCCCCCCCACCCCCCACCCCCCCATCAGAGAGCGAGATGCTGCTCTATACGCTAGGTGTGCTCCAGGCGTCATCGACAAAAAGCTGCAGGTTGGTGCTTTCTGCTGGAAGCAGCAATCAACCAGCAGCAGACAATCAGAGTTCGATGGGAGACGAGTGAGGAGGCTTCATCTGAGAAGAACACACATACTGAGCAACACAATGCAAAATGTAATTAGATGGGTTCAAGGTTTGCAATAGAAACATGACGACTGACTTTGTGTCAAGACAAACCATTAAATCTAAACATTTAAGATGGATTTAATGTGAAAAACAACTTCTTTTAGGGTTAGGGTCAGGGTTACATCATATAGAAGTGTAAAACAGAGCATCCATCCATTAGCATTAGACACTTTGTGCCTGACGGTGCAGCCAGGGTCTGTTGGTGCCTCCACTCAGGGTGAAGGCAGGGGACAATGTTTAAGTTACAAAATGACAGAAGAACAGACAAAATAACTAATAAATGCTACATAGATAAAAGCTAGCTGTGGCAGGTTGAAGAAGGAAAGATAAGAAAGACAGAAAACAAGGATTCTAGTTGTGATTTGAACCTGTTCAGAGAGGAACCCCGTCAGGTTTGTGGTGAATAACAGAAACCCTGCCTCGCTCTGCTTTGTTCTAACCTTTTGGCGCGGCTAGAGGACGAGGTGTCCTCGGGGTCTGAAAAGGTTCATTTGTCACAATGATGTCAGAGAAATATTTGGGCCCCGAGCTGCAGAGCGATTAATCAACCAGAAACGAGTGTTTGAAATCAAAGCTGAGGCTCAGGATCTGTGAGCATCGTGAACCTGGAGTCAGGTGAAAGTCAGAGACGTCCTAGTTCAAGAGCTGTCAGTCAGTCTCACTGATGATCCCAGTGTCCCAGTGGGGCAGCTCACTGGTCAGACTGGGATTACAGCTGTGCTTCCCGGTGTGTGAAACGGACTGAGAAACACTCTCTGCCTCCTCCAAAATGCTGTTTGATGGTCTGGTGTAAAAGCTGCAAAGCACATGGCAGGAAAGTCTCTGTCTGCTTCTTGTGGTTGCTATGGAAACGTGCCGTCCAACCCCCCCCCTCCCCTCCCCCACCGTCCGCTCCACACACACCCCACACACACATTCACACACCCTCCACACCCAAAAGCCAGAATGTGTGTGATCAGCGCTGCAGAGTGGGGGAAGTCCTGGCAGGGCTGCTCCCACTGAGCCGCCTTAAAATAAAGATGAATTCTCTTTTTTCTCTCCCGCTCTGCAGGCCGTGAGCATCTCTCTCTCTCTCTCTCTCCTTCCCCTTCATCCCTCATGCTCTCATTTAACAAGTGGATGTAATCATGTTCCCCTCTTATTAAATATGCATATTTAATTTGGCACCCACTTCATATTTCAAGGGGTGAAGGAGTTGCTGTCGTGGGAGTTAATTCACTAACGAGGAAGGGGAAATGTGTGGATCTCACAGCTGTGCGAGCGCCGAGCTGCCATGTTGTGCTCGCTCGCCCGCTCGCTCGCTTCGCCAGCGCTGATTGGACGCAGACTGTTCCAGTTACACGCTCGGAGCCCCGGGTCAAGTCTGCACCTGCCGGGAATCTTCCGGATCATGTCAGCATCGAGTGCTCCTGAGGTCTTCATTGATTGGCCAGAAAGTGAAGCTAAGCTCACAAATAAACAATGATTTACTGTGACCAAACAAGCTCAATCTGACATGTTTACTCATATTTATCCTTTTTATTCCACTTTAAAGTGAAGCGAGAATGAAAGATGAATGTTACCTTGACTTTCTTGGGTAGAAACCCAACTAAGCAGGAAAGGGCCCCAGATCTGTGCAGAAACAAACCACCATACCACCACGTATGTTAAATGACTGGTGAAACCAGTGTTTCATAGCTTCCATGAGCTCTTCACATGATCCTTCATGGTCCCCTTTAAAGTTGCATTAGTTGACTTTGGGCCACTGGGGGGCGCTGTCAACGTGACCTGAGACAGTCGTCCTCAGGGCTGAGTTCCAAACTCTCCAAAATCCACCAACAATCACTACTCACTAGGACCACCTTACAGCTTGTTGTCAGTCCCAGTCAAATAAAAACTATTTTTATTTGGTTCTCATAAAATTTGTCACAGTATCAACGATAGTTTGCATAATTTATAGATTTAAAGGAGAAAACTCTTTTTGGACATCAATGCAGAATGGAATGAATGTTTTATAGAGTTTATGAAGTTATCCTGGTCTAGTTTCTGCTTTTTCTGTTTCCTTTTTGCAGTTGTTCATTTTTGAATTTCTATTTTACTCCGTTTGTTTTTAACACATTCATTTCCTCATTCATTCATCATCCAAGTTGTTGTGTAAATGAAGACTGAAGAGTGAGCAGCTGCAGTTGCTTCTTGTTTCTTTTTCTTCTTCCAAACACAAAATCAACCTGGTCCAAACCCTTTTTTTCTTTCTTTTTTCATTTTCAAGATCTTGGATAATGAAAGATAAATAAATGTTAAAAAAAAAAAAACATGGGTGGTAGCGGCAACATCTGTCTAAATATTTCAGTTGAACTTCCTCAGGCTTTTCATGCAGAAAACCAGTGAGTTTCCTGTCCTGGATCAACCTCCTCCATCATCTCCACCACCTCCTCCTCCTCCTCCTCCTCCTCCTCCTCCTCCTCCTCTGCTGTCTGTTAATCACTCTGTCCCAGATGGAAGCTCATCAGCGCTGCCCTCCTCTTTCATATTTGCTCCCTGAGAGAATACTTGTGTGTTTCGGACCCACTCAACCAGATCCACTCCCCTCCTCCTCCTCCTCCTCCTCCTCCTGCTGCTGCTGCAGTGGTTCCCAGGCAGGCAGAGAAGGTGAGCACAGATAAGAGGTCTTTATCTGGCTCCCGGAGGGAGGTGGGTTAACTGGGAGGTGAAGGTTTGACATGGCCGCCTGCCTCCTCCCTCCTCCCTCCTTCCTCCTCCCTCCTGGTGCGAGGCTCAGGCTCAGTCCCCGATCCTCATGTCCTTGGGCTCCTTCTCGACGGCCCCCACTGCTCCGGCTTTAATGAGAAAGATGAAAGAGGTGCAGGCTGGGAGAATACCCAGAATGCCCTCCTCCTCCTCCTCCTCCTCCTCCTCCACCTCCTTCTCCTCCATCTTCTACTCACTGTGCTCCTCGTCCCGTTTGTTCAGCCCGGCCTCGCTCTGCCTCACCCTGCAGCAAGAGCTTCACCCAGCTCTGGTGGGTGGGTGGGTGGGTTGGGTGTGTGTGTGTGTGTGTGTGTGGGTGGGTGGGGGAAGTTATGCTGTTAGAAACTGGGAGTGAGGCTGGTTTCCATTTTAAATTTTTCAGGTATTATTCCCTCTGATCTCGTGTGCATATCTCCTCCCATCCTTCAGCTCTTTGTGTTCCGCGGTTCCACTATCAGTATGTTTAAATCATAAAGAAAAGCGTCTTTGTAGAAATTCTGTTTTCTCCCCACTTATGATGAGGAGCACCCACCTCATCATCGACTGTGCCTGTCAAGTTTTTGCGTCAGCTTGGACGGATTGATGCAATAGATCACAAGCAGCTTCATTCACAGACTGAGGCTATGGTGGGTTCGTAACTCTCTTTCTCACAACTCAGATAAATCATATAATGTTAAAAATGACTGTGAACCACCCACAGCCTCTTCCTTGGTCTTCAGGTAGAGGTACACCTGTGGTACCTGACGGTGCCCCTGTGAGCATCTCGGTGAGGTCATGATAACTACAGATTGATGCTCTGGTGCTGTTGAGGTTGCAGTGTTCCTCTTGTTTTTGTCTCATTTTGTTTCCTGGCTTTCTGTGATGCAGAGAAGACAAATTAAAAGAGACCCGGGTTCAGGCCAGGGCCTGAGCCTGGGCCTGGGCCTGGGCCTGGGCCTGGGCCTGGGCCTGGGCCTGGGCCTGGGCCTGGGCCTGGGCCTGGGCCTGGGCCTGGGCCTGGGCCTGGGCCTGAGCCTGGGCCTGAGCCTGGGCCTGAGCCTGGGCCTGGGCCTGAGCCTGGGCCTGGGCCTGAGCCTGGGCCTGGGCCTGGGCCTGGGCCTGGGCCTGGGCCTGAGCCTGGGCCTGAGCCTGGACCTGAGCCTGGGCCTGAGCCTGGACCTGAGCCTGGGCCTGAGCCTGGACCTGGGGCCATGATGTTCTTTCTTTCCGCACAGACTATCAGCGCCCCCTGCAGGAGCAGGGCAGCAGGCGTGAGCCCGTACGTTTGATTCCGTTCTGTGACAAAGCTCAATGAGGCGTGTTCATCTCATCTTTACACGAAAAGCAAGTCTAGAAAAATACCCCAAAAGTTCTCCAAACAAGACAGGAGAAAAGAATGAAAGCTCTGATAAATGAAAGTTACTCAGAGTAACGTCACGCAGAACATGAGTTGGTTCAACCTCAGCGTTTACAGCTCAGTGCTTCCGCCTTGTGGCCAGAGCACTTCAATGCAGATTCTGTTTACTTCTCAGGTTAAATGAAATGAGAAATCCAACGATCTTGGCTTAAAGTTAATCATGATCCTGTCCTCACTCCATTCTTACCATTCCAGGTCCCATTTAATGTCATTTCTTGTTGTTTGTCATATAAATGAAATCAGGGAAAACATTGAACTCAACAGCCACTTTGTTGGAGTGTTTATTCAAGCATTGTCTATGCACTAGAGATTCATGTCAATCTCTCTTGATTCAGTAACACTTTCTGATTGGAGTAACCACCAGATCCCAGACCTGTCAGGTCCCTGAAGACCTGCTGACGCCCGGACCTGCACCACCTGTTGCTCTGACCATCAGCGACACAAACATGAAATCAAACGGACGTTAACACTTGTAACAGGTGGCGAGACAACCATCATAAAGCTAGAGAGCTCTAAAGAGAATATTAGAGCTCCATCCCTCCTCCAGGAAGAGGCGATGGCCTGCCGCTCCAGGCTCAGTCTCATAAGGATTTGGACGTGTCCTGGTTGTTGATGTACTTCTGGTAAACGACGCCCAGCGTGGTGAAGAAGTTTCCCATGAAGAGGACCATGTAGGAGCAGCCGCACATCACAACCTGGAGCACAGAGCAAAACAGAAGAGAATGGAACAGAATCGTCCTTTAATCGTTTCCAAGATATAATACTGGACTATTTATTCTGGACATCCTCCTCATAGATATAGGACAGGTTCTCTGCCTGTGCATTTATTTCACACATGTAGAAGTAACATGAATCTGTTCATCTATCATTCTAGAATTAAAAGCACTCTAATTTGTGCAGATGATTACAGGGGAAACTGTAGACATCCATATACAGTATTTTAGACTGGACGTGGGTGAAGCACCGACCTGCCACTCTTTACACTCCGGCAGCTGAAACATCTTGAAGAGCGTCATGCTGTTGTAAAGCTGCCAGAACTGTGGACAGCAGCAGCATCGACTCAGAACGCACTTTCAACACCTTCCTTCTTGAAAGAATGAAAAGGAGCAAGAGGCGAGGTCACTCACATGGCCGAAGAACAAGAAAGGGAGGAGGAAGGTCAAACCTCTCCACATCCAGGACTGGAAACCCTCTGGAGAGGAGGGGAGAGGAGAGGAGAGGAGAGGAGGGGAGGGGAGGAGAGGAGAGGAGAGGAGAGGAGAGGAGAGGAGAGGAGAGGAGAGGAGAGGAGAGGAGAGGAGAGGAGAGGAGAGGAGAGGAGAGGAGAGGAGAGGAGAGGAGAGGAGAGGAGAGGAGAGGAGAGGAGACACAATAAAGCATCAGCACTGGCATCCTCATCCTCATCCTCATCCTCATCCTCAGCCTCATCCTCAGCCTGAGCTCTCATCCTCATCCTCAGCCTCAGCCTCATCCTCAGCCTGAGCTCTCATCCTCATCCTCAGCCTCAGCCTCATCCTCATCCTCATCCTCAGCCTCAGCCTCAGCCTCAGCCTCATCCTCATCCTCATCCTCAGCCTCATCCTCATCCTCATCCTCATCCTCATCCTCATCCTCATCCTCATCCTCATCCTCATCCTCATCCTCAGCCTCAGCCTCAGGCCTTCTCACCGACTGTCAGGTCCATGTTGTGTCTCTCCCCCAGCGCTCTGAGTCGGTACAAGCAGCCGCTCTGGTAGTAGTACTGCAGGAACTGGACAAAGCCTACTTTGCAGAGCAGACAAAAGGTCCAGGAACAAAAAGGAAGGGAAAACATTTATAGAAGAGTGGAGAAAGTGTTTAGTACCAAGCATGACATGGTTGTTGAAGATACTGACAGACTTTCAGTAGTAAACACAGTAACAGTGAATCATCTTTTACATGGTCCTGGTCAGTTTAGTCTACTGGCTTCATGTGGAGGCTCAGGCTGACAGGAGAACGGTTCATAGAAAGAAAGGTTCAGAACATCTGGAGCACAGTACAGCAGGAGGAGGAGCAGGAGGGATTCTTTACAAAACTGGTCCTATTTCTTAAAATGCTTTTTTTGTCTCTATCTGGAGCTTTAACTTGTATTGGACAATGTATTTGTATTGTCAAGTCTGTGTGTGTAAATGTTTGTGAACTCCACGTCTCTGAGATCATCTGTATAAACACTGAAGAGTAACAGATCATTTGTAATTGTGTAATGCTTCTGACAAACTGCAAAGGCATCTCCCTCATTTTCTGAGTAAACACTGGAGAGCGGAGCGCGCTCCTCTTACTCTGGTACAGGCAGTAGGTGAGGAACTGGTTCCTGAACATCTGGTAGAGGGTTCCTTCAGGCCTGGGGACAAACAACAGCTGGTCAGAGCGGCGCAGCAGTGACAGCGCTCTGTGAGGCCGGCCGTCACTCACCAGGTGAGCATGACTCCAGACAGGAAGGTGGACACGTAGTGGTGGAAAACCCACCAGCCTTTGATCCTGCAACGACAGCAGGTCAGCGGAGCGCCTGATTAGTATTCACTCCAGCTCCTGTTAGAGACAGACAGAGGGAGCCAGGGGCTGCAGACCTGGAGCCGTTGCTGATGAGGATGCTCTCCCGGATGGTCAGGGTGCAGTAGTACCACACCAGCAGGAAGTTAAACAGGGCGTCCAGGGCTCTGACACACACACGCAGCACAGACAGGGTGAGTGCCTCACACACGCTCCATGCAACCTTTTCTTTGTACAAAAATGAAAAGAGAATCATTCACATGTTGATGATTATGAAGTGCAAACACGGTGTTGGGATATTGTCACACTTTAGATGCAGTCAGAGCTTAAGTTAGATGCATTTCTGTACCTCAACGCCTGTTAGAAGTAAACAACAAATAAGGCAGTTCTGGTCATTCTGACTTTC
The DNA here is from genome assembly GCA_029224185.1 of Karalla daura. Taxonomy (NCBI): domain Eukaryota; kingdom Metazoa; phylum Chordata; class Actinopteri; order Chaetodontiformes; family Leiognathidae; genus Karalla; species Karalla daura. The sequence goes on along the minus strand of CM055204.1, from coordinate 20,933,192 downwards.
ACTGTGTGAGATCTGATGCTAATTAAGGAGCACCTGTAATGACAACCTGATGTCATTCATTTAAAACCCTGCATATGATTGTGTCAGGGCGTGTCTGGACACACACACACACACACACACACATTGATACATAGAGATATCATCAACATTGCACTGCAGTGGCTGTCTCACCTGTAGCTGAACAGGAAGCGGCAGGTGAAGGAGAACACGAAGAGGATGACGGTGAGGATCAGTTTGAATTTCTCGTACTCGTCTTTGTAGGCAAACCTGGGGTGGGAGTCGACAGAGAGGTTGAGCTCTCTCACTTAGACTGCTCTGTGCACGTGGAGGTCTGGGGACTTACTTGGACTGTTTGTTGAGGAGTGTGACGTTGACGTTTCCCAGAACTAGAGTGAGGTACAGCCTGAACAGAGAGGTTTTAGGATCACATCTGATGAACATGGCGGACAATACAAAAGGCTGGAAGTGCAACATAAACCAGGAGAGAGAAGAACCGACCCGTTCTTCTTTGGCAGGAAAGCTTCCATCTCAGAGAAGCTGTTTGTTTTCTCTTTAATGGACTCCTCGATTTCACTGATGGTGTCCATTTCCTCTGGGCTTAATTTTGGCGTTGGATGACTTTCTCTGCATCTAATGATGGAAAAAGTGAACTTGAGGTGTAAATCTTAAACAGACTCCAAAACTCATCTACCTTTTAGGTGCACTAGTTCTGCTGAGAGAAAGAGAGTTTTAACTCTCAAGTTTTAAAGACAGTTTCAAAAATCAGCTGGACTGCCTCATTTTATGAAGATATTGCACATTATTTTTACACTTGAATATAAAATAGCAGAGGTCACTATTTGACGATATGCAGAGGAACAGTTACTCCTATGGCCTTACAGTCTACAGTCCACTCACTCCTTCAGCGAGACCGTGAGCTCCCTCAGCTTCTTCCTCTGACGAGCGATCGCTCCAGAACAGCTGTCCTGCAGTTTGGTCACTTCCTCTAGTTTCTGCTTGTACAGGCGATGAGTGTCCTGCAGGTGAAAGTGAGAAGTTGAGTAAAGATTGCAATTTTATTGGAGGAGATGCAGGAAAGCTGGCCAGCGCAGAGTAAGTGGGTGACATGAGTTTGGTAGTGAGTTTGGTAATAAATCATCCGGGATGTCATTTATGTTTAGAACTGAAGAAAAATACCAGATAAGAAGCACATTTCAGAGGAAGGTAACTTCCTAAACCCCGATTGCTATATTTATAAATGAAGACAGATGTGATGTGTTGATTACTGTATGTGATATGTCTCTGGTGTATTTGGACACAGACAAGCTCTTTCCCCTGGGCATGTGACCTTCAGTGACAGTTGCTCAATGATTGTGTTGTAAGCCCCGACACGTTTGGACATCCACAGTTATTTTTATGAAACAATCTCAGACGACACAGGACTCGATGTCTCTTCCAACCACTCAGCTGGTCTTGACTCTTCTGTAGGGGTTTAAGAAACTGTTTAATATTTCATGTTATTAATATGGATATGTGGATAGCTGCACAGTTTCCCCTGTTATCTGTTATTTTTATTTCAGAACACTGAGACAACATTTCTTTGTATTCTCACACATCAACTAATTGATGAAAAAGACCAAATTAGTGATATATCAGCTCCATCCATTACAACTACAAGAGTAAGATCCTGTAGGACAAGTGTCCTAATGTAGATAGATAGATAGATAGATAGATAGATAGATAGATAGATAGATAGATAGATAGATAGATAGATAGATAGATAGATAGATAGATAGATAGATAGATCCAACGTTTTTACTTAAGCAACCTTTAAAAAGCAGGACTACTCCATTACACTGTAAACTTCTACAGTGTAACATTAGTGCATTAGAGTCTGGTTTCAGGATACCGACACAGTTCAATGACACACACACACACACACACACACACACACACACACGCACACACGCACACACGCACACACGGTGGTACGTGGTGCTAGGTGGTATTAGTTTATTACGTATGAGATCGATGGAAACTTTGAGAGGTTCTCTGGGAGGTTCCCATTATGAAATTCTAGTTCTATGCGTATTAGGTGGTGTAGTATGAATATTATATGGTGTTACATGGCGCTACGCGACCTTACATGCTATATGGGTGCTGGAGGGCGTTGTTACGTTGTTATGTTGATGTGACATGGTCTTACATGGAGTTGCATGGTGTTATGTGGGTGTTATATGGTGTTACATGGTGTCATATGGGTGCTATATTGTGTCACATGGTGTTATATGGGTGTCGGGTTGTGTTCGAAGGGTGTCATCTGGGTGCTGGATGGTGAGGCTGGGAGCCCGGACACTCCCACAGGCTGGACTCAGCACCGCTCAACTGACCTGTATTCGCTGATAGTTCTTCTCCAAATCCTCCCATTCGCGCAGACATTCAGTTAAACCCGTTGGACTGAACAACATTTTTTATTCTGACATCAGGAAGTTTGGACTTGACAGATATTCAGGAACCGCAGAGCAACAGTTGGTCGGAGACAAGTTGCGAGTGTAGGGGAACCACTTCCTGTTAAAGCCTTCACAATAAGAGTCCCAGTGACGGGACAGTTGTCCAAACAAATCGGTACAAAGATTACAGAATGGTTGAAACGCCCGTGAGGTCAGCCCGGGAAATTCAGCTTCTTGATTCCAAAATTACGTATTACATTTACATTTGTCAGAGCGATAGAGCTAAATAAGCACGAGGTAAAGCAAATAGTTGCCACATACCCGCATACTTCAGGATCAACAATGTTGTGCTATTATTGTGAAGTTATATCCGGTTTCATCACGGCTAACGACTGGGCTCTTCTCGCTTGCGTCGTGCGTCCTGTACGTAATATTTGGCAACTACTTCGTCCAATCAAATGGCTCTGTGATGACGTGTACACTGTTGGTCCTCCTTCCAGCCAATCAGCAGCAGGACCTTTAAAAACAGTCAGAGAATGGGAATCCTGTGTCCCGAGTTTAGCCTGGCAGGCAACACCTCATTGACGATACAGGACTTAGTCACAGAAATTATTCACGATGTTTAGAGTCCGAACTGCTGCAAAGAGGACAAACAGGCATTTAAACAGCGCAGGTCGATGCCTCAAGACAGTTTCTTTCTGTTCACCCTGTAAGGTAAATTAGAGGGCGTAATACTATAGATGTTTAGGCCTTGCACTGTATGGCCGGAGGCCTGCATATGGAAAGCTACTGTTATGTAACTGTGTAGGCAGGAAAGCTGTGATCACCAGGACTGGTGTGTGCACCTCTGGCAGAGCCATGTATGGACTGAACAGCAACCCGTGACCTTTATTCCTAAATGACTTCAACACAAAACATATTTAGAGAGTAGAATCTGTTCTCATGTATGAACAAATAAATGAAATAAACATTGTTCTTGCTTTTCATGGAATATTTATTCCATAAAGAGAAAATGAGCCACATCACTGCTGTTAGTTCCCTGTTAAAATAGCAGCTCTGAAGTGTCGGTCACTTTATTTCCCAGGGTGTGAAGCTCCCAGTCTGATAGTTGGGTGAGAAACGCTGCGTTTGGCCTCATGCTGGGTTTACATCTCTGCACGTGTGTCCAGGCCCTCTGGAAAGAGCAACAACAGCACCATGAAATCACTCATATTCACATTTTACCTCTGATAAATGTCATTCTCATGAGTTTGTCTCTAGACAAACTCTTTTCTCATCATGAAGTAAAGAAGTGAAGAATAAAGTGTGGGAGTGTGATTTGACATTTATTGTACCATGGCTTCTAGCACAGCTCCAAACAACTCCAACGAGCCATTGAACGAGTCCAATGTCTTATGAAGAAAAAGCTCAATATTCAGAATTCTGAAGGCCATGAAAATGAAGTCAGTGACTGAACTGAAAATGGATTCAAAGTAAACTTAGGAAGAGATGAGGCACAGGTGTGAAAGAGGCTGATCAGCTGAGGTACCACAGGGGACAGGATAGGTCTGACAGTGAATAGCTCCACCTGCCTCCAGCGTGTCTTTGTGCTGGTGCATGAGAAAGGCGATGGTGGCAGCACTGCAGCGGCTTCTGCCCTGATGGGAAACTATCAGGACTCGGGAACCAGCATTGACGTGTGTGTCTGAAAATGACAGAGAGATGCAGAGAGAGGAGCTACAGTGTATCACTTGTAAAACCAAATCATCTTTGAGGCCTTCGGAAAACCATCAACACAACCTATGACCCCCAGCTTCTAATAGTGGGAGTGTGTGTGTTTAATTGACATTAAACTGAAGAAATTCAAGAGTTGATGTCCTCTTCTTCTCCTCAGGTATGTTAACAAGAGGAGAAGAAAACAGACAGAAATTAAAAGTGACATCTACTCTGAAAAATTTTAAGCTTGTTGGGAAAACACTTACCAATAAAAGAGCAGATCCTTTCAAAGCTGGAATACAGATCTGACTCCACTGAGTCTGCCACAGAGATCTCCAGGGTGGTCTCGCTCCCATTTATCGTTCTTGATCTAAAATAATAAAAAAAGGAATTCAACATGTAGCTCCTATGGTTATCTCTGACAGTACTAAAAGATCCAGTCCTGCTTTACTCCACAGCCTCGCTCTCTGAGATGCTGATGATGGCGCTGATCTTCAGGTCCCGGAGGATGCTGGTGTCTGCACCTTGTGCCTGGTCGCCCATGTAAAGCAGCTCTGGGATGACCTCCACCGGGTACGTCTTCAGGCTCTCCAGCTCCTGAGATTGTCCAGATATGAATGAAATTAAATGACAGGGCGAGTCACATTCACTTCCTTTCACACAGGGATGGCAGAGGCTGCTCTACACAGTCCAGCTGCTCAAACAGAATTTCCAATCATTCACACACATTTACACACATTGGGAGCAGTTTGAACTTAAAAAGGTGGAAAAAAATGTATATTTGAATAATTCAGAGATACACAGCTGACTGTCTGAACTATAAAGAGTTGTACTGCTTTGTCGTGACTGTCTTACCGTGATGGTGTACAGGATCTTTTCTGTCCTTAGAAATGGGTAGAGCGCTGAGAAGCTCTGAAAGCCTCCTCTCACTATGTGAACCGGGTGGAGGCTGACTTCAGCGAGGGCCCGGGCGCAGTCAGAGGCTCTGCCTGCAACCACAGCCACAAACCAGCTGTGACCCGTGAGCTTGGGACCTGTCGCAAACTACAGGGAGTGTTACTGTACCCGGTTCCTCCAAGGAGCTGGTGTTGAGGTCGTAGACCACCACGCGCTGCATGCTGTCCACCTCCACAGCCTCAGGCAGCAAGAACGTACCGTCTGAGCCCTGGAGATGGAAGTCTGGTGTTTAGCACACAGAAACACACACTGTAATCCTCAGAAGTGAGGAAACAGCACTCTTACATATATGAATATATGAAAATATACTGCTACTACACTTTCATGCTTATATGGCAATCGCACTTAGGCTTTGCTCTGATTGGCTGTCTCACCTGCCACTCACATTAATGATCACACAACTTTATGTTCCTCGATAAACAACCTAGCTGATCTTTTAAAATCCTATTTTAGCTGTGGGAATATCACATTCTGTTTCTGCACTGATCTGGCGCCCTATCATGCTCATCTGGCAACAGCCACAGACTTTACTGTGCTTGTCTCGCCTGCCACTTGCACAAATGATCATGTGACTTCACTTTCCATTGCTAAACAGTGGAGCAACTTTTTTCCTGAGCTAAGTGCTAACTGGAGTGTGTACACATCCAGTCTTGTATGTTGGAGCCAGAATCACACATTCTGACATTCTGACATTTCACCAGAAAATTCAGCAAACCTGCAGCTTGCTGAGACATTTATTGCAAAAAAAGTATAAAACTGGACAGAAAGATGAGCAATGATACCATTTTGACGTTTTTAGCCGTTATAATGTGACTCGTACTGTAATCTTGGGGTTCGCGGGCATCTAGGACGTTAAAACACAATGCACAAGTAAAGTGAGTTCAAAGTGAAATACAGTGAAGCACGATAGAGTGAACCAGCACTGCTCAGCCTCTCTTACCAATCAAGCACAGGTAGTTGATCTCTGCCAACCTGGACACTCTGCTTCTCTGGTTCAGGAGGTTGTAGAGCTCAAGTGGCTCACACAGCGTGATTTCAGCCATCACACACACAGCAGAAACACAAGAAAACAATGCCGAACAAAGTAGTCAAAACAAGCTCTGCATGACCTGCTGGGACAGACAGAACATCTGTGGATGAGCAACTGGAAACTACAGGTGCAGTTTGTGTGGGTTCTGTTGCTAAGCAACCCAAAGTCTTCCCTGATTGGCTGCTGTTGATGATGCAAGCTCTTAAAGTCACAGCTGTATGCTCCTCAGCCACATGACGAACTGTTTGTCAGTAGAAATCTTCTTTCACATCACTTGTATTTTCATTTATTCCAGCAATATTGTTGTGCAATGTGTATAGAAGAATAGACTGAAATGTCTATATAAATTGCATTGATATATGTATTTAGTCTTCTGCAGGTTCTGGGTTTCAGTGGAATATCTCAACATTCGTTAGAGGGATTTCTGTAACGCTGCAAATGCTCTTGGACTGATGATCCATCCTGACTTTTCATCATAAGCACAAAGCTGAAGTCTACTGTTAGTGCATGTGTTCATTCAGTCTGAAAACATCCCGTAGGTTCAACATTACCACAATGATTTTAATGTAGTGGCAAAAAGTGGGAAATGGATTTAAACAATGCATGTTTCAAAGTAATAAAAGAGTTATACATCCATATTAGGGAGATATTAACACTTAACTTAATATTTAAACATTAAAACAACTATATAGATAAATAGGGCATCCAGACACCAACACACAGACATATACACACATACACACAGACACACACACATACACATCACATACACACACACAGTTTCACACACACACTTGTGTTGTACTTCTACACTGGCTGTGGAGAACAACATGTACTCAGTCCCAGCAGTCCCCATCTGAATGAATGACTGTTCTCAGTCCTGCCCAGAGTCACAAATCATGCTGCTCGTCTGGGACAAAAACAAAGCCTGAGACCCAAGATGAAGCCAGAGGCGGCTCCTGCAAAACCGAAAATAATTTGTTTACTGCTTACGTGTTTTGCTTGCTTCGGTTCAGGTATGTGCCTTCAATTTACTTTGTTTTTTTTCAAAGAAATTGACATTATATTTTGCAGAGAACTAGGGCTGATGTGGTCTTGACATCGATACTGTTATGTTACACTTGAATGATTTTGCGTCTTGTCTGATGTGTTTAGTAACGATAAAACTCATGCACAGGTTACATTTTTGCAGATAATTAGCAGCTGAGTCATGGAGTCATTTTGCTTGTTTTGCTGGTTGCTTTCAGTAATAACACTTTGCTTGTTGAATGAAAGGCTCTTCTGTGTAGATAATGACAATAAACACTCATCCTCAGGATCATCGACAATTACTGACACAGCTGTGCTTTCACAGCAGTAGCTGACAGCTGGAGGACAATACAAAGAACAGGAGGAACTGGATGTTGCTTTTAAAGTTGCATAAGTTGATATAAACACAGATGGAACGTCAACAGGCTGTGAGATCATTCAAAATTGGGCTTATGCATAATTCTGCACAATGCAATGACATGAATGTTGCACCCTAAATCTGCAGTTAAACGGACAAAGCTGTGAAAGTGGATCATTGGTGACTTCACAAAGGTAGCGTTTGTTATGGGGGTATTGGATTGCATCAGACTGTGTGGGTGCCCTTACAGTCTTGTAAGCAATACAGTAATTGTGCCCACGGGCTGTACCAGAACCAGTGTTTTCAGATGTTCAGTTATTTTCAGCTGTGTCTCATCACTGTCCTGCCATTGTTGAGGCTGGCAGCAGAATCACTGGGCAGCTCTGTTTCTGCAGAGCTTGCATGGCATCTGTATTGCCCCCAGTGCTCTTTTCATGAACTGCCAAGAAGGAAATTTGAACAAACAATCCTCACTTTTGTTGGCTCATGCTGGCCCATCCCAAGGACCGACAGCTGTTGCCATGGTAATGTGGGTCTGCCATGCAAACTGGCTGCAGGATGCATCCGTGACGGGGCGCGAAGCCCACACTATATCACTCACTGGAGTTCAGTAAGACGATGACGCTGATTTCCTCAGCGTCTAAGGAAGAACCGTGCACCCCCTGCTTGTCCACAAAAACTAGTCAGAGTTATTGTCTTTGAAACTGAGGAGACTCAAGATTATCAATATCAAATAGTTGCCAGAGATTTAACTGAAATATCAAAATACACTGCATATGATATGCTATACTTGGTAGGTTGTGGCAGACTACTGGTGGTAATTATGTCACAGGTTCAAAGAAATTCTAGACTAAAATGTGAGTAAAAAGAGGAAAAATCTGCCCTAAACCAACCAGCAACCTTCCACATGCAGTCAGCATGTCAACAACTGGTGGTGAATTACAGCAACTCACACTGGATAATTAATTCATGTTTTAAATGTACTCTAGTAAAAGTAGAAGTATCACATTCACCACACTAGTTATGTAAAGTAAGCTCTTTATTTCATCATATCTTATGGTTTCTGTTTAAATACTCTGCTGCAGGAACTTAAGTATCAGAAGAACTGCAAATCTTGATCTTGAAAATTCTTTTTAACTGTCCATGTGTGACTGCGGGCCTGTTTTTACGTCGTGTTCGTGGTTGAAGCAGCTGGAATGAACCAGGTCTCCCTCAGGGATCAATAAGGCAGTTCTGACTGTCTGCAGGTGGTGTGCTGGCAGTCAATATGACCATCCCCAACACCCTGATTCGAGGCACAGTAGGAGGCGAGGCCCTTCTGTCCGTCCGCTACAGCAGCTTCAGCCTCGACATGCCCGTCATCAAGTGGCAGCTCCAGAGGGAGAAATCCATCACTGTTGTGCAGTCCATTGGAACGGACATCATCGGGACGCTGAGGCCCGAGTACCGTGACCGCATCCTGGTGTTTGAGAACGGGACTCTGCTTCTGCACAACCTCCGACAGACAGACGACGGGACGTACGACGTGGAGATCTCCATCACTGACGACAGCTTCACAGGGGAGGGCAGCATCACGCTCACTGTGGACGGTAGGAGGCCAGGCTCCAGCGGACCACCCCGAATCCATCAATCACATATACAGCTAAACCTTTCCCATCACATATTTAGTTTTTGAATATTTGTTTGCATTCATTGCATTACATAGGTGGTTTCAGATGGTTTCTGTAATGCAGATGTTTTTTTGCCTCTTAACAAGCTGTTTTGTCCACTGGCTCTCACCCAGAGGCCATATCCAGGCCCTACATCCACATGGAGTCTTCATCCGTGCTGGAGCTCAGTGAAAACGTCATCCTCAACTGTTCCCATGACAACGGGACCAGGACCACGTACAAGTGGTTCAAAGGCGGGAAACCGCTCACAAACATGACGCGGTTTGTGCTGTCGCCCGACAACAAGCTGCTGACCATCACGCGGGTGTTGATGGCGGATGATGACGTCTACAGCTGCTCGGTGGAGAATCCTGTGGGCAACATGACCAGCCTGCCACTCAGGCTGAGTGTCTACAGTGAGTCACATGATGTGTTGTTGTTGTTGTGTAAACACAAATACAGGGAAAAAAATTCAACTTGAGGCCTTTTGCATCAAATGGGACCTCTCTCCTACTTTTTTCTCAAATTTCCTCATTGTGGGACAATTAAGGGAAAGATTTTTCTTTCTTTACTCTTTCTACAAGTTTTGAAGTAGTTAGTAGTTAGTAGAATGAGAACTTCAAAAAGGGTCCTCAGGGATTCTAACCATTTTATCCTCCATAACTGGACTGTTGGACTGTACAAACTATGGTTTCTTCTCTGAAAATGTGTTGTCTGAGAGTTAATGAGACAAGTATCTATCAATACCCATTTGACTCACTGATATATTCATTGATTTTATGTTTTCACATTTAATCAGGAAGAAGTTCCCTCTACATTATCCTCTCCACTGGAGGCATCTTCCTCCTCATCACTTTGGTAACGGTATGTGCCTGTTGGACACCCGCCTCCAAAAAGTAAGAGTCGCCATCAGGATTTTATATCAGCATTGGAATAGTGCTAATATTCCAGCACTTCAGCAAAACATGAATGTGTTGAACTCACTTTGTGTTCGTTAGGCCAAAGCATCCTGTGAGAAAGCCACTGACAGGCTTTTACGACCACTCTCTGAACTCACCCATCAATCACACAGGTATTTCATTCTCAAACTGATGGATATTCTCTTGAGATGATGCTGAGATTGCTACAGAAACAGAATGTCTGCTGACTATCTGGAGGAGAAGTCTTGATTGTTTTGTCTTTTGCAGCCGATGACAGTTTCCCAAAAACGGCTACGCACAACGGAGTAAACACTGTGACTTCACTTTACGTCCTGCAGCAGAAGGTACCTTCATCACCATTACTATTTCATTACAGAGCAGTGACTCTCTGGGTTCTCCCATTTCCTCCAGCAGTCCTAAAACTAGCAGTAAGACTAATCAAAGACTCCAAATTACTGAAATATCTGGCGTTAACAAATTCTGGCTGGGTGAATAGATGTCAAAACCAATTTAAGATAATCACTGATAGTGATGATGATTATGGTCTGGTCACACCATGAACCTCATACACCCTCATATTGGGGCATAGCTAAACTATTGTTTATTATGTGATAAAAGCACCAAAGTTGGGACACTCTTTGCTGAATATATTGAATGAGTCTGGATATTGGGCCATTGCCTTCCCTACAGCTGCTGTTACATGTTTTCAGCACCACAAATATAATTTAGAGACATTTAAGGTGGAGGAAAAGCTTTATTACAATCTAACAGAACAGATGTAACAGCTATGGCCACTAGGGGTGGCCAGAAATACATCCACCAACACATCTATGACATGTTACGCTTTCATCACCAAATGAATGAATGCTGTGATATACTGAGCCAAGGTGCCCCGCTACAACAAGGAGTAAATGCACCTCTGACTGAGGTGTTTTGCTTTGCAGGGCTCATCCATGGATGATTCGTCCAGCAACAGCATTGGGTCCCTGTCTGAAATAGACAACCCTCCATGCTACAGCAGCTGCCCCAGCTACACCGGCCCTCCCGGCCAGGTGGTGCGCTCTCCTCCCCGCTCCTCCCACAGGTCCACCTGAGCAACAAACCAGCGGCTCAGAGCCAGCAGATCTCAGCCAGCTGGGTTGTGGCGTCAGAGCTCCTCCTGACTCAGCTTCTTCCTGTTTTACAGTGATGTCACCACTGCCTGTTGGTCTGTTGTTTTTCAGATGAAACTTCAATGTAAAGTAAGTTGCTTTTAGGTTCAGGGGCACTTCCTGTGGAGACATGTGAAGGCAGTACCTTGTCAGCTCTGTGGTTGGCCACTGGAACCCAAACTCTGGCACAGAGACCGCACTGAGAGTGTCTAAAACAGCAGTCTGGTGGAAAGAGGCCACTGTGAGTAGAGAGGTTACTGTCCACTGGCAGTTTTCACCACAAGATGGAGGTCAGAACACATAATGTGTTGTTTCACTTCTTCTCTTTGGTTGCAGCTCAACGTGCTGCAGTGTGAGAACATCAGGGCTCTACAAAATCCAGAACTGAACTCACTCTTAGAAAATTAATCCTCAGAATGACTTTAAAAAGTCATGTGGTTCCATGCAGTTTCAGTGTTCAGTCACTCCTCAGATACTCGATTCTTCAGTATAGACTAAATGGCATCAAACAAATTTTAATTGAGAGTTGTTAAAAGTATATGCAACTTACTGTAAATAAATTATATAGAATCAGCTCTTAACGGCCAAAAATACAGAACTCAGTCATTTAAAACGTATTTGATGCCACTGAGTCAATACTAAGAGACTGAGTTTCTTAGGAGTAACTTTACAGTTGTGTGGAACCACTTGACATAACATCTTAAACGTCTTCTGAGGATTTGTTTTTGACAGCAGGAAACATGATTTTGAATGAAAGGATGTAATGAAACAAACCCACAAACTTCATACTTTATTTGGATGCAGTGTTGAGCTTTATATTTCTGTATGACTTGTGTAATAAATATTTGATATACATACAGGTGGCTTGTAAACATCACATGTTAGAAACAACACATGGATTTGACGACGTTGTCAATGCAAACAACCACACAACCAACGTCCTGACAGATAATGTGAAGCAGCAGGTATTTCATCTGGATGACGCAATCACACATTAAAACACACATAAATAAAGTTGTTTTTAATCCCTGATCATCTCTCCACCCACCGATCGGAAGCTGACTTCAACCTTCAGAGGACACTTTGATTATCTGCAGTGTTTGTATTTGGTTGTGTAGTGTGTATTTGCACTGTGTAGTTTTGATGAAACCTCGATTTGTTTCTATTTCTCACATTACAGAGTGTTGGGGTCTGTCTAGAGGATTTAATAGTGTTTGCAGATGGTGTGTTAGCGTTTGAATTTTATACAAACTTTAATAAAATGTGAAGTTCTCCAACCTTAGAGGACGTGCTCTCAGGTTTATGTTTTTTGTTTTAAATGTATTCATCACAAACTTAAAATCCCTGTTTTACTTTTTCTATTTTGACTAAATTATTTTGTAATCTTCTTAACAATATGGCACTGCTTATTCTGCTATGGTTTCTACCAAGCCTATGTATCTGTGCAGTGGATATATATATATATATATGTAAATAGATGGATGTTTTTCCGGATGTTTTGCAACTCAGGGTTAATACCACTATTCATCAGCATCACTATTTTCTTGATTAATCACTTTGTTTGGTTTATATAAAGCCACTTTTCTGCAGTTTTTTGGATAGTTGTTTGAGGAAAGTTTTCTGCTTTGAAAGAAGGAAGTAGGGGTTTGGAGCTGCAGCTAGGGTTGCTGCAGGAGGAATGGAGAACACCTTTGATTCTTCCCACAAATCTGTGCATGGGGACTGCTGTGGATGGTGTCCCCCATGCCAGACATTGTGAGGTCAGAAGTAGAGGACTGTTTTTGATTACAATAGCTGGAGAAACACCTCCTCCTCCTCCTCATCTCTGATCATTTCACTAAACTGTGTTTGCACAGCAGTGTGTGGATGTCAACCTCACACTTTTTACTACATTAATAAATCTCCAGAAGGAGGAGTGAAGGATCCGTCTATGTCAAGATAGAGAAACTGTCTGTGAACAGATGCAAAGGCCTCTAACCTCTACAGCCAGGTACAGCTGATGGCTCCACCGGCCACTCAGAACTGAAGACGTCTTCAGGAATCTACCACAAGTCCTTCCGCCACTCGACTGGCTACAGAGATACAGCTCTGTGGTTAAATGCTACACCAAAACGCCTTTAGCATGTTGCAAATTCGAGCGATCGATTAAAGGTTGCAGCTTCGATGCGAAAACCAGTAAAACCAGTAGAGGAGAGCAACACCAGTTTGCAGTGAACGTGATAGTTTAGAGAAATACGAGGGGCTCCTGAACGCACCGGGGTGGAAGGTGGGCTTTTCTCCTCTTTTGACTCTTTTTGGGGAGGAAGGGGTGAGGAAGGGGTGAGGAAGAGGAGGGCGAGACATTTCCTATTATTTTCCATTTGCATCACAACGTCGAGTCCGGGAGAGGATGCTCCAGAACCCGGGTCAGAACCGAGCTGATGTCTGTGGACGGACACGGATCTGTGCGCTGGATGTAAGGACGCAGTGGACATGGACCGACACGAAGGACATGGAGTAAAATAAGGAGATCATGGAAGAGATGTTTGGGTGAAGTCCTCGGAAAACTCAGCAAGGGAAGCTCCAATGAGTGACACACAGTCCACACTCACTGACAGGTAGGAGAGAAGCTGCCGAGTACAACACTTTGCTAAACTTTTTGTCAAGTTATGTTGGTCGTCCCAATCAGAAAAATAGCAAACTGCATTGCACCAAACCGCATTGGAAAAAGCACTTGTTTAAGGTTTTCTGCGTTGCTGGAAACGCTCAAAACGAGTAGCGGATTAAATGTGATGTTTATCGCTAAGTTTGTTTTTCTAGAGAATTCGGTTGTAAGATTATCATATTTCAAAGAGCAAAAGTGGTATAAGATTGAATATTAGAGAGCAGTCAGTGATAATCTGCGCAGTGTGTGCTTCGTTCAAGTCTGAAACGATCGCCTCTGGAATCCGTGCTAGTAGAAATCAAAAGTTGTATTCTCATAAATAGAAATGTGCCCAATGTACCAAATTAATGCCGAACTGGAAACAAGTATTGCTCGATCTCTCTGAGTCTATTAATTAGCTTTTATTATCTAAGATTATCTAGAAAACCGAAAACAAGTTTAAGATGAACTGATTTTTCTATGGCGGTTGGGTTTTTCCCTGCAGGAACTGTCGCGGTCTTCGGCTTTTCCCTGTTCACTGCAGAATGTTTTTGCTGTTGAGTTGTTCTTCTGCCTTAGGTTTGGTCTCACATATTTACTGGTTGATTCCAACACTTTTGTTGTGCTTATGTAAAGTTATGTTGGTTTTCCCAGACGGGTGGATGCTCAACTACATCGCGCCGACTTCAGTAAAATGTCTTTATTTCAGGTTTCCTGACTTGTTCGTTACGCCCACATCGAGTGGAGGTTCACATGCGATGCTGTGTCGTTCATTTTTATAGTCTGGAAAACTCGGCCATAAAAGAGTTTCTACTTAAAAGAGCAAAAAGTTGTCCAAAGAGTTGGTGTATTGCAGCCCCCATGGTGTGAGAGGATCGCCTCTGGAGTAGGTGTAAATAGAAATTAACAGTCGTATTGTCATAAATGTAAAACTGCTCCATGAACTAAGTGTGCTGGATACAGTCATTTGTTAATGGCTTGGAATCTGTAAATGGACTTCCACTGTCTAGCATTGTCTGGAAATGTCAAAACAAGATGAATATTCACAGATTAATTGAATGAGAATTCTGTTAAGTTCTAATAAATAAAGCAAAACACACATTATTGGTGCTCTGGATTTTCCCAAATAGCTGAAGAATGTTACTGGTGCTGAGTGTGGATGACAGGTCGCCTCCCCAGCCAACAGGGCATTTTTCCTGGAATGGCTCAGTCTTCACCTGTGGCCCCTGAAAGGTCATGTTTTTATCAGAAGCTCCCTCCTCATAACCTCAGGGACCGGATGCTGCGCTGCACTACTGTCCTCTGGCTCAGAGCCTGGTCCCAGATGCCCGAGTCCCAGGCAGTCTCCTGGTCTTCTGCCCTGGCTGGGAGCGGACTGGTTGAACAGTGTCTGTGTAAACACGTCCTCTGGTCCTCATCAGTGGAACAGTCCTGGGCTTCATAGGAAACTCTGGAACTTCCCACAGTGGAACCAGTGGAGATCCAAGGCTGCCACTGCAGCCTCATTATCTTATCTAATAGTCAACGTTCACATTAATCTGTGTACGTCAATATAGATGTGATTAGGTGATCGTATGACTTCCGCTGTATTGATCACAGGAAGCACAGGCTGCAGGGAGGAGATGAAGTCCTGCGGCTCTGGAGCTTGAAGCACTTTGTGTGCCACCTCTCTACAGACCATATGAGGCAAATTGTTTTTGGAAAAAGGTTAATGGTTGACTTTGAGCTTTTCAGATTCCATCCCACATAAGTCACTTGTGTATTTTTACGCTCCGTAATCAGCAGTTTCCTCCGAGGAAACGCCAAAACAAAGGCACACATGACTGCCTTGGAAAGTCAAAGTCATTTGCTTTCATGACCTTCAGCCTGGGGAGAGGACGGAGCCGCTCGTCTGCATTTTTACAAGAATGGACCTCGTTTATATAGTTTTGATTCTCTGTCGTGTTTCCATTGCGAGCTCTCCCCGTAAAGACCATATACAGTTAAAACCCAAACAGGCTGTGGGAGTGAATGGAAAACATTACACACAGCACAGAACACCAAAGCTCCAGCTTTGGCTCCTGAAAAGAAGCCGAGCCGGTGTGGAACAAACCTGTCCAGTGTGACAAGTTCTAGAACCAAGGTGTCTGGCTCGTTTCTGTCCTGGAGACCGTAAGCCTTGCTGGTGACCTCCTACTGGTGCACCTGTAACACCACAGAAAGGTGAATGCTATCTATCAGGGATGTGACAGTCAATATTCACTTTGACCAAGAGGAAAAGGATGCTCTTCTGTATTCTGCTTTAGATATTATAAACCAATTACTTCACTAATCTGAATCCAGTGATGTACCATACTTATCGACACTGTCTGAACATTACTGCAGCAGATGTTCAGCTGAAGTTCAGAGAGCAGTTAATGAGAGGACAGACCTCAACACGTCTGATCTCTGGAGGTGTCACCACTGAAACCACTGCACATGGAAAGATTATGACACTAAAGCTACAGTATGACCAATGCTGATGCTAATGCTAATGCTAATGCTAAAGCTAGGAGCAAGGCATCTGGAGCAGATCAGTGTGACAGTGGGGCTCTGAGTTTATGTTCTGTGATTTTTTTTATGGAGCGTTAAACAATAATAATGCTTGTTGTTTTTTAGTGTTGGTTCTGGTGTCGGTTATGAGAAGCAGGAAGTTACTAGTTAGTAGGAGTCAGTTTTGGTGGGTAAAACCAGTTATCGTGCATCCTTACGTGAATCACCAAACATCAGGCTCTCGTCTGTCGGTGAGTTTGGATTAAACTTATTTGAACTATCGTTTTATTATTTATTATCAGAGTCATGTTACCTGATCCCAGCTCAAACAATCAGAAGGTCTTGCAGCTCTCTGAGGCCACGTACAGGGCATGTGGAGCTGGTCCCAGGCCTGCATTTGACGTATGTGTTCTAGAGGAGGTGATGTAGATGTGTTAGGAGGCAGATAGCAACAAGGCGACGTAAGGATGAGACAGAGAGTCAATGTATACCCACCCCCCCCCGTCCTGGGGAATGTGCTTTAGGTTTCTTATGATCCAGTTCCATCATGTAAACATTGCACTTGTGTGAAGTTTGAGGCTTTTTACTGACGCCTGCCTGAGCTATAAAAAGAGGCTGCAGTTGCCTGGGAACATGGGAGCCAAGTCCAGCAGAGGTTAGGTCACTTCTTGGCTGCTGCTCCTCGGTTTCTAAGTGAGAAGAATTCAGTCTGAGAGCTTTTCCTAACATGAGTGATGTTGCTCTGTGTGGATGTGTTCCTCCGTCTGCCAGGCCCTGAGAGACGAGAGCAGGCATTGTTCCTTACCTGCTCTGTGTGGAAGGTTTCCTGACATCTAGAACCTGCCAAACACATAAAAATGGAAGGATTAAAACATCCTCCTCTGTGTAGGACCCTGCAGCCTTATCTGTGCTGTCAGGAACCAAACAGGACGACTGACTGTGGCTGCGTGGCTGTGTCTGCTGCAGAGCCACCTGTACGTCATAACGTAGTAACAGTGGAGATTTTGCTGTGTGTGATT
>CM055204.1:20868321-20910821 GCA_029224185.1 Karalla daura | reverse complement strand
GGAAGAAGTTTAGTCTCATTTGGATGAAACTGGGGCTGAGGGAGATGGCCAGGATGAAGCTCTGGATGCTGCTATGAAGCAGGAATCTTACCCAGTAGAGGAGGAGGATGCGTATGCTGGTCTGAACCAGCTGGTAAGGATCACTAGTGGCCACCTCCTTCTACTGTCCCATAGTTCCACATCACGGGTAGTAATCCTACTACCCATAAACCATAAACACCATAATCCAATTACTGTCATGTTTAGAGTGAGACCCGTCCATCAGCTGACCAGCTTTGCGGTCCTGGGGTCTTCTGGGGCCTGCCACATACGTAGGGTGAACACTGTGAGGTTGCAGTGAAACTCTGGGTTTTGTAGGGTGGTTTTGAAGCTCTGTGCTGAGCGTCCAGCCACTGAGCAGGACGCCGTCTGTCCTCGTCCCACCGCGTCTTATCTCCCGCTAATCTCCTCCACCCGCAGCCTGAGGAGGCTCCCAGAGCGAGACCTTTCCTGTTCCACATCCGATTCAGTGTTGGAAACAGACCTGAAAGCAGAATTATTGTTCTCAGTGATTCTGGTTCAAGGTCTCACTTTCCACTATAGAAAAATAACCGTTTGTTTCAGCCCTGAATACCATCACCTGACTGTCCCCTCACACCGGGGGCCCTTCACACTCTCCTCTCACCTTAAACCTGTGAAAAAACACATTGAGAACATGTCAATCCACACAGAAATGACCAGGACAGGGATGGGAGAGGGATGTGACCCTGCAGTACTGACCACTAACACACTCTGTTGTCCCAGTTCATTCGATTCATGCCACAAATAAAAGTTTTATCTAAGGGTTCAATGACATTAGAGAAACGCACAATATGTGCTAGATGGAGAACTATTGCTGTGGGACAGGATGTCATGTCATGTCATGTCATGTCATGTCATGTCATGTAATGCAATGTCCGTGCAGTGGAAAAGAACCTTTATTTTAGAAACAAACACTCATGAAAAAAGCATTTGTCTAAAGTTAAACCTACTGTGTATGAAATCCTATCTCATTTACACTTCTTGGACATATTTGTCTGATTCTCGTCCTCCAAGGATAAGATAAGAACTGTCATCATGTCTTTGCACCATAGCCACTACTTCAGACAGGGTTTTTCACACACTGTATGTGTGTATGTGTGTGTGTGTGTGTGTGTGTGTGTGTGTGTGTGTGTGTGTGCCTTCTCACAAGACACTTGTTGCACCTCCTCCTTCCCGTCTCCCTCCTCCGTCTCTTTCTCAGCCCTCTCCCACATTCAGGAAACTGGAGGCACGCCAGGAGCCCGAGTCTCCGTTTCCGGGAATCTGTCCCACAAAGCCACAGTATAGTAAGTTGGCTCTGACGTGGGAGCCATTGTTAAAGAGCCCAGGGCCCCCGTTATTCAGGGGAGGAACGGCAGCACAAACAAAACCCCTCTTGCGGAACGAGTGGGAGGAGCTGCGAGTGGGGGGGCGCTGAGAGGGGAACCTTGGCTATTAATATATGAACTGCTGCCACCAGGTCCCCGTCCCAGCAGGGACACACACTTCAGACTAGTTCAAGCAGGAGCAGGAAGAGGGAGGCAGAGCGTGGAGCCACAGGCAGACCTATGCATACACACACAGGATGTCTGCAATGGGTTAACAAAGACAAGTTCACAAATCAGCTTTTGAAAAAGCATTAAAACCAGTTGGTGTACCAGAAAAACATATATTTACAGTGTATATATGTCTCCTTTCATTATCTTGTCTGTCAAACAGGATTGTATGAGATCTTGTAATGTAGTAGCGTCTGAGGCATTCCTGATGAAACCAGTATCCCATAGCTTCAATGTTAACCCCGGAGAACATGAAAAAATTCACATGATTTTCTCTGTTCTTTGTGCTCCAGGACCTCAAGCATTCCCAGCAAGGACTCGACAGACAAGAAGGCAAAGAATGAGAAGCCAGGCGTCTCCAAGCACGAGTTTGACCCCACAGGTGAGAATCCTCAGACCCGCAGCCTGATGGATCCCGTCTCAGCTGGGACTGGAAATATGAGCTGACCTGGGAGGCTCCTGCTCTCATGTTGAGCTTTCCTCAGTAAATGTCGCTCCAGGTTTGGCTGCCTTTCCTCTGCAGCTTCACAGTGAGCGCTGGCCCTGGCCCGGCCCTCAGCCTGGCCCTGGCCCGGCCCTCAGCCTGGCCCTCAGCCTGGCCCTCAGCCTGGCCCGGCCCAGCCCTCAGCCTGGCCCTCAGCCTGGCCCTGGCCCGGCCCTCAGCCTGGCCCTCAGCCTGGCCCTCAGCCTGGCCCTCAGCCTGGCCCTCAGCCTGGCCCTGGCCTGGCCCTCAGCCTGGCCCTCAGCCTGGCCCTGGCCCGGCCCTCAGCCTGGCCCTCAGCCTGGCTCTCGGCGGCTCCTGGAGAGCGTTATCTCTGCAGGTTCATGTGTCCGTGCATGGCTGGACGTCTCTCTCTGAGCCGGCCTGCCTGGCCCCGGGCTGCTGGGGGGGGGCAGCACTCAGGGACGAGCTGTTGAGCTGGTTGCCTGGTTGCAGCCTCGACATTAATCCTTCCTGCCCTTTTCTTCAACCCTCGAGTCTGGAGGCTCCTTCAAAAGACCACCAATTATCCACTCAGGAGGAGGAAGAGGAAGAGCAGACTGAGGCAGATAGAGGCCGGCTGAACTTCCTCTGTGGCCACAGGAAGAGCGTACAGAAAGAGTTGGTTCACAAACTGGGTTGAACTGGGAGCTGGAAGCTTCCACTGGTCCCGTTACTGGTGTTTAACAACCGTCTTGGTGACTTATGAAGTAATGGTGGTTTACTGAGAATAAATTACAGTATTGTTCCCTCTTATCTCAATTCCTTCCTCAGCTGCTATAAACGTGGCACTAGTGTGATTTCTTTACTCCTCAAGTGTTTAAACTACAGTCTGTACATAGTTCATATCCACCCAGTTTACAGCCCTCCTATGGTCTGTCTGGAAATGTACATCCCATGTGTAATTCAGCTTTTTATATCGTATTGTATTTATTCTCTTATATCTAAGATAAAATAGTGTAGTATATATATAGATAGATAATATATCTTAGGTAAGATAAGTACTTTACTTATATAGAGAAATTATTCTGTTCTACAATACATAATGTGTAGTTTTTGCCATTATCTTTCCTGCTACACAGAACTGGTTATAGTCCAGTAAATAGCCTTTCTGTTATGTGGCAATAATATCACGAAGGGTGCGCGTTGGTCACATCTCTAGTTTTCGTGGGAGCGAGCTTCTATTTTAAAAGCTTCTCTGTTTCTGCTTCTTCATTTGTCACTTCCTGCGTGGAGCTTTCCCACCAGCGGCTGCTCGGCCAGAGTCACTCTGAGCCTGAGATGCAGGACTAGACCTCCTGACGTCCTCCCCCGGCTGCCTGTGGTCCTGAACACGCCTCAGACTGGCAGCACAGACAAAGACACTCAGTCCATGCAAATGATTGAACCTTGGATTTGCCTTTCCCCTTATGGTAGAATTTGTATCTGTGGGGGCTTTACTTTTCTGTTTGGACCAAAGTGTGAGAAATGAAGTGTGGTCGTCTTTCCTCCTCTTTAGTCGCGTTTGTGTGTGTTTACTAATGGCAGGGCTGGTCCAGCGGTGTGTGATAATCCAGAGAGATAAAAATGGCTTTGGGCTGACTGTAAGTGGAGACAACCCTGTGTTTGTGCAGCTGGTAAAAGAAAGTAAGACACACACACACAGACACACACACACACACACACACACACACACACACACACACACTGTCTTATGTCCTATTTTTTGCCCTGAACTCAGTTTAGTTGAAGATAAAAATGAGAAACATCTAATTTTATCACAATATCACAGTTCAAATGATTTGTCCACTGCAAAAAAAGTCTAAAAACAAGATAAAAACACAAAGTGTGAGGGAAAAGCTGAAGACCAGTGACATGATGCTGGGCTGTGCTGCAGATGGAGCTGCGATGCGAGCTGGAGTGCAGACCGGGGATCGGATCATCAAGGTGACTCCACTCTGACCCACAGCCCTGAGCATCAGTAGCTCCTATGAGCTGGTTGAAGCAACTATAGTTTTTCTATTTTCTATTCTCTCTGTGTCTGACAGGTTAACGGGACCTTGGTCACACACTCGAACCACATCGAGGTGGTGAAGCTGATTAAGTGTAAGTTGCCCCCCCCCCCAGGCCTCCATGTTGGGAGCTCCTCTGCTCCTGACACTCACATGCTGCCTTTCAGCCCTGTTGCTGTTCAGACGTTCAGAAGAGGATTTGCTAACGAACACAAGGAGGCGACAGTGAACGCAGCCCAGGTGGATCTGGATCTGGATCTTAATGTCATGAATCTGATTGCTATACTTCCTGATAGTGATTATAAGTCTACCCCCCCCCACCCCCCCAACATGCAGTTTTCAGCCTGACAGAATCAGGATCTTGTGGAGCTGGACTTTCCCCATTCTGTGGAGTCTCAGCTGACAGTGACGTCACGCCACATGACTGCGTTTCTTTTGGATGTTGTTTCGTGTGTTTTGCCTGACATCTCTCTGGTCTGTGGCAGCGGGCTCCTATGTGGCCCTGACGGTGCTGGGGAGGCCCCCGGGCCTCTCTCAGGTGGCCCTGGGGGACGACAGGGAGGAGGAGGACGAGGACGAGGAAGAGGAGCCCGTGGGGGAGGGGGAGGAGAAGGAGGAAGGAGCGGAGCCTGCCACGTCCTCCTCGCCCTCGACGCCCCACTCGCCTGCGCTGCGTGGGGAGCAGAGCGCCCCCGCTCCACCCAACGGGGTGAGGAGGGGGGGGGGGGCGGGGGCGGGGGGGGGGGGGGGGGGTCATCTGGTTCTGACCTGACTCCTGAACTAACCCATCATAGGAACTGAGGACAGGCTCAGTACTGGTTATGAGCCTTTTAAAGGGGACCCAGAATGAAAAGTTTGTACCTCGGCTCAGGAGATAGTTGCAAAGTTGTGAAGCAGGGAACATAAAGTCACATGACCATTGATGTGAGTGATGGAGCTAACGTTCCACAGCTTCTGTCACACACTGAGCCAGTCTACGTCCTCCGTAAAGACTTCATAGACGCTGAACAGAGCAGCATTCAGCAGCCCAGGGGATGAATCCTGAGTTTCTACTCAGGTCTGAACTTTGAGTTGAATTTTAAAGTGAATACAAATTTACATTCAAGGATTGTAGTTAAAATCTATTGAAATTTCAAGACATTCACATGAAGTGTTTAGTTGTAGAGAACAAAGCCTTACAGTATTTTGAGGTAACTGAGGAGTTGGACTCACTATACATGTCATCGCTGCACTTACCAGTGAATCCTCATTCTCTTTTTTTATTTCGATTTCATTCTGACTCTTTCACTTCTGCCTTCACGGGTTCAGCTCATGTCTGTGACAGGCATTATTAGATGTCGTTGTGTCTCTTTCAGCTCATTGTTTCCTCTTTGCCTTCACTTCTAGGCTGAGAACAAAACCCTGCAGAGCCTGCGAGGCGACGTCCAGCAGAAGACGTGTCCCAGGGAGCTGCAGGAGCTGCAGGTGCAGACAGTCTCACGCTCTCAGGGCTGCAGGGACTTCACAGCTGGATAGAGACACAATCAGTCTGATGCTGGAATGATGATAGGTGTGAGTTCAGCTTGAGTTTGAGCTAGAGGAAGTAGAGCAAAAAATCTAAGTCTAGAAACAATGGTAAGTACCATCCATGGAACAAGTCATTTATAATTGTATGAATTAATTAATCATTGTTAAGTCATTTTACCTTTATTTATTTTAACTTATGTTGTACAACGTGATGGTGAAAGAAACACATTCCACAGGATGTGTTTGGTCGAAGCAATGTTTGCTTTGACCTAATGAGCTGAGCAGCATTGATCCGAGAGCTTCTCCTGGTCCAGACAGGATGACGTGATCGTAGATGTTGTGATGTCACACTGCGTGATATCTCCAGAACTTTCTGCCTGTCGCTTTAGAGCTGAGGTCCAGATAGATCCAGTGTTGCTCCTTCATGTGCGGGTGGGGACAATCAGGACTAATTTTCAGATTTAATGATGCAAAACGAAGGGAAATCTGTGTGATTACCTTATTTCAGTGTGTAGTTGCAGTGAATTGAATTCCTCATTTCAATTTCCATTCTCAGTTCGTTTTTCAGTGAGATCGGTTCAGGTCAAAGCCACACACAGGAACTGAACAGAGGCCGAAACCCCAAATTCTACAATTTCCCTGTCCAGGTTATTAATCCTGATTGTATGTGTGCGTATGTGTGTGTGCGTGCGTGCGTGCATGCATGTGTGCGTGTGTGTGTGCGTGTGTGTGTGTGTGTGTGCCCTGCTTCAGGATGGAGCTGTAGCAGCAGACGAGGGGGAGGCCACTCCGTCCTGGAGGAGCGATGGCGGCCCTGACGGCCCCCCCCCCCACCACCAGCAACTCTGTGAGTGTGACACACACACACCTAACAGACTGACCAGGTTTCTCTGTTTGTGTGTCTGTGCATCTGCGAGCTTTACGATGCACAAATGCAGCTGTTTGCAGACAGTTCACAGCAGGCCAGTCATGAAAGATAATGGGGCTGGAGTTGTTGTGTGATTCCAGCGGGAGGTGAAACTGTTTGTGCAGTGGGAGGTTTGTGCTGTGTGGTGGATCAGGTGCTGCTGGCGGTGATGTGAAGGCTATAGGTTGTGTGAGCAGGGAGGATCTGATGGTAAATGCCACAGGAAGTCTTTTCCCAAAACGGCTGCTTACCCAGACTGCTTTGTAATAACAACCTTTTTAATCACAGCGTCTATAAATAGGGACGCAATGGTGACTTCACAATCTCCGGGGATTTCCCAGTGTTCAGCACCAGACTAAACAATCAATTTGGCTTAAGTGTTGTGTTGTTCTTTGTGTGTATTAAAACGTGTGTGTGTGTGTGTATTAGCTACACAGCAGCCCCCTCCCAGAGAGTCCTGGCAGGAGAGAGACGCCCTGTCAGAGCCCGGACGTCCGCCGCAGAGACGGCCTCCATCTGAGCCCGCTGTCCGACACCGAGGACCCCCCCGACATGGTAACACACACACACACACACACACACACACACACGCACACACACACACACACACACACTCACAGGAGCTGTGATGTTGTGAAATGTGGCCTGTTGTAGCTGCAGTTAGACGTTAAAGCACCAGTCAGATGAGGACGTGTCATAACCCTGCTCCTCACTCCCCCAGGACGCCAGTGCCCAGTGCATTGTGGGTAGCCCCCCCTACCTCCTCAACCCCCAGATCATCGGAGCAGAGGACGACTACTTTGACTCCCAGCAGGAGCAGGTATGTGGGAGCGACGGGTGGTTTTCTGTATCTGTGTGAATCATCGAGACAGGAAAGCAGCGTCACCATCACAATGACTTCATTTCAAAAGGAAGTAGCAGAGATCGCTCTGACGACAGTAATAAAGGCAGATAAAGACAGTTTGACTCTAGATAGCTGCAGCAGTGAGGTAGATTAAGTAGAGTGGACTGTGATGACTGTGCTCCTGTCTGTCTGGGTCAGATCAATGGCGAGTGCAGCTCCTTTCAGAGCGTAGACCTGCTGAAGTCTCGACCCGCTCACCTCGCTGTCTTTCTCCACCATGTGGTCTCCCAGTTTGACCCCGCCCCTTTGGTGAATATGCACACACACACACACACACACACACACACACACACACACACACACAATAAACAACAGCACCCACACTCTCCTTTTATTCAGCATCGTTTTCCACTTTGTGCCTCAGTGGTTTTTATATAAATGAAAGCCGAGAATGGATCCTTAAAAAGCTAATTTTGTGATTACCAAGAAATGTCTCTTGTTTCTATGTGGTAAACTCTATAATAGATCTTCCCTCTCCCAGCTCTGTTATCTCTACGCCGACATGCACAAGCAAAGCAGCTCCAAAGAAAGTCGACGCTTCTTCATGGAATTCCACTCGCTCTTCTTAGATCGAGCAGCCGTGCGTTTGTCTCCTTCTCATCTCTTCTTAACTTCTCTCACTCCTCCAATGTGTTGTGTATATTCTTTGCACATCTTGATTGTTGTAACTCTTTCTTTTTCCGGATGCTTTTTCCCAGAATCTTAAAGTTCCTCTGCCTGAAACGGTTGCATCCGACTTAGGTAAGAAATAGAAAGACACTGAATCAGTCTCAGATTTCCTACATCCAATGACACACAACATACCACAGAGTTGCAGTAAGATGGTAAGTGTGTGTGTGTGTGTGTGTGTGTGTGTGTGTGTGTGTGTGTGTGTGTGTGTGTGTGTGTGTGTGTGTGTGTGTGCGCAGAGAAGCGGAGGCTGGAGCTTCTTCCAGAGGAGCTCTGCAGACAGTACACACAGCTGCTACAGGACACGCTGCTGCCAGACCTGCACAAGAACCTGGAAGATTTCCGGTAAATGTCACAACAACCTCGGCTTGTTCTCTGAGGAACCAGAGAGCAGAGACACTGACACCCACCACAAACTGAGAGCCAAACTGCTGCACTCAGTCCTCTGCTTCACTTTCCTACTGACCTGAATGTGGAGGGTGAACTGTGAGGAGGCAGCAGGCTTTACATCACAGTCATATTTATCGCTGCATCCTGCCTCAGATTCACCTGGAGTTGAGCCGCTGGTTCAAAATGAGAAACTAGCATCACTGAGGATGTGATGATGTTTTTGGCCTACATGTTGTACAGGATGTTGTTATCCTCATGATATGCAGTTCTTTATATCTGTGTGTGTGTGTGTGTGTGTGTATCTGTGTGTGTATGTGTGTGTGTGTGTGTCTCCCTCACACAGGCAGAAGCGCAGCATGGGTCTGACGCTGGCTGAGGACGAGCTGTCCAAGCTGGACGCAGAGCAGGGCAAAGACACGCTGGAGAAGGAGTGTGTGTGTGCCGAACACATCCTGTCCAAGATCGAGGACATACTGTGAGTCTCTGAGCACGCACGCACACACACACACACACACACACACATGTGTGCATCCTAACGTCTGGACGCTGTCTGTTGCAGGTTGGCGTCACAGCCAACTGAGGAGGAGAAGTGGTAAGACACACAGGCAGAGTGAGCCAGATGCATGCTGAGTAATGTGTGTGACATGGACGTGTCTAGGAAAGCTGTGGAATAAAAGCTTTGATGAGCTGTGCTACGGCAGGCTGTCCAGTGAACCTGCCTTCATGTCCCAGCCAGACCATGCAGTATGTGATCCTCACCTACATGAAGCACCTCGGCGTCAAAGTGAAGGAGCCTCGCGGCCTCGAACACAAGCGAGCACGCATCAACTTCCTGCCCAAGATCAAGGTGGAGTCCCGGCCGTCTGTCCGTGCTTTCCTCTGTGTCTAACGTCTCACACTCACTCACACTCCTCATTTGAATGAACAGAAGAGCATCAGGCCAGAGAAGGAGGGCGAGGAGAAGGTGAAGAAGCCCCGCTTCCCAAACATCCTCGGCCCGCCGCGCCGGCTCAGCCGCGTGGACTCCACCTCAGGTCGGATTCCTTTTCTTCTTCAGATGGTTAAACCGAGGATGAACTGCTACCCTCCCAGCTTCAGTTGTACAGCAGCCAGCTCCAGAAGGACAGCACAGTCTGCAGCAGGTTTTCAGTTTGTGGTGAAATGTCAGTGTCTCTGCTCCTGGTTCCTCCTCAGTCTCTGGTTCCTCCTCTGGTTCCTCCTCAGTCTCTGGTTCCTCCTCTGGTTCTGGCTCCATCATATCAGGCTGGATGTGGAGCTTCGCTCCATATCTGCAGCAGAGCTCCAGTTACCACTCAGTGGAGGAGATCCAGCTGAGGAGCTGGGCTGGTTAGAGGGAACGTAGAGTCTTGTGATCACTCTTCAGAGGAGCAGGAGAAACAGCAAGTTAGAGTCTCATTATGAGGAGAGATCGGCATGAAAGGAGCACATCTGTGCAGGAACAGAGTGGAATATTCACACAGCTAAAAACAGGAATGTGACAGGGCTGAAAGCAGACTGAGGCATTTCAGGTTAAACCAGGATTTCATAGCTTCTATGTTACACCAGAGAACATGAATAATCAGGAAACGTGTGTGTGTGTGTGTGTGTGTGTGTGTGTGTGTGTGTGTGTGTGTGTGTGTGTGTGTGTGTGTGTGTGTGTGTGTGTGTGTGTGCAGTGGGTAGAGCCGTGGAGCTGAACAAGCAGCGATCACCGAAGCAGCTCCCTCAGCCGACCTTCGGCATCCCTGAGCAGCCCGACTCCTCCTCCTCCAGCAGGGGGAGCAGAGGGAGTCAGCCCAGTGAGGGGTCCGACTCCTCCAGCCAGGGTTTGTCCTCGGCCACGTCTCCCACACACAGCTCGCCCACCGGACAGACCTCCGACACCAGTGGACAGGACTCCGACTCCAGTGAGAATCCCTCCTCCTCCTCCTCCTCCTCCTCCTCCTCCCCGCACAGACTGCTGACACACCCTGGGGGTGTCCAGTTCTCATGCTGTCCTTCTGTCTCCTCAGACCTGTCTCCGTTCTGCGTCCAGCCCAGAGCGGGAGAGGGTCTGCAGCCCGGAGAGCACCAGGACGGGGGCTCCTGTCCCACCAGCCCTCAGTTCGACTTCAGCCCCTCCAACCTGGAGCAGCTGCAGGAGGAAGACCAGGAGGCCTTCAGGTGATGGAACCCACCAGTCTGATGAGGGGGGGGGGGGGGGGGGGGGGTGGATGGATGGATGGATAGACAGACAGATAGACAGATCTTTTTTTAACAACTTTTCTGTTTTTGCAGGGAAAACATTACAGAACTTGTCTCAACTAGAATAAAATCCAGGTCGTCACTGCACATTCTTTCTGAGAAACGTACTGTAGTGCAGTGAGACTAAGAAAACGTCTTGTACTGTACAATAAATGAACAACTCATGATCAACATCACACACATCCTCAAGAAAGTGTCAATATTACCCAGCAGCATCGTCTTAAGAATCTACTCAGAGTCTAGCATCAGTTCGTGTTGTTATAGTCTGTTTAGTTGTGTGATTAGTTGACCCCGTCCTTAAAGATGCTCATGTCTGAGAGTGTAGCGGGTGTGATGCGTGTGAGTAACGGCGTCCGGCGCTGTGCAGCAGGCTGGAGTGTGCGGTGGCGCCCCCTGAGGGGCAGAGCGAGGATGAGCAGGCAGAGTGTGAGGAGGACCCTCTGAGCTGGCAGAGCGCCGTCAGCCGCGGCGTGCTGGCCAGCCTCACGGCCCAGGAGATCGAACGGCAGGAGGTGATCAACGGTGAGGCCCCGCCCCCGCCCCCGCCCCCGCCCCCGCCCCCGCCTCTACTGCACTGCACTACTGCACTGCACCACTGTACCACTGCACTACTGCACTACTGCACTGCACTACTGCACTGTATCACTGCACTACTGCACCACTGCACCACTGTACCACTGTACCACTGTACTGTACTATTGCACTACTGCACTACTGCACTACTGCACTGTATCACTGCACCACTGCACCACTGTACCACTGTACCACTGTACTACTGTACTGCACTACTGTACCACTGTACCACTGTACCACTGTACTACTGTACTGCACTACTGCACTGTACCACTGTACCACTGTACCACTGTACTACTGTACCACTGTACCACTGTACTACTGTACCACTGTACCACTGTACCACTGCACTACTGCACTGCTGTACTGCACTACTGTACTGTAGTGCAGTTTGAACCAGGGGACATTACTCCTGCTACACTATAACATATACACTGTAACTTTACTACTACAGTAAAGTTTGATGTTAAAGACTACATGTCGATAAAACCAATGAATGTTTTTTGATTTCAGTGACTTTCACTCCTTCACATGATAAATTTAATGTAGCATCCGGTTTGCTTCCTCGGTTCATATTCAGGAATCTTTCTCTTCAGTTATGAGCTTTGTCCAGCTTTGGCATGAAAATGATTCCATTCATACTGTGTGTGTGTGTGTGTGTGTGTGTGTGTAGAGCTGTTCTACACTGAGCGTGCTCATGTGCGGAAGCTGAAGGTGTTGGACAGTGTTTTCTACCAGAGGCTGAGCAGAGACGCCATCCTCCCCTCAGACGACGTCAAACACATCTTTGTAAACCTGGAGGAAATCATCCAGCTGCATGGTAGCACGCACACATACACACACACATATTCACACATACACACATCAACACACACACACACACACAGATCAACACACACATATCAACACACACACACACACACAGACATCAACACACATACACACAAGCATACATCAACACATGCCATATCATCATCTTCTTGTTTTCTGCTTCTTGGTTTTTATACATACTCAGTGTGTCTGAGCAATTTGAAGTAGTCTGGTTCCCTCTCCCTCCTCTTCCTTCTCCTCTTCCTCCTCTTCCTCCTCCTCTTCCTCCTCCTCTTCCTCCTCTGTCTGCTCCTCAGTTTCCTTCATGGAGCAGATGGCAGCGATCAGGAAGAGGAGCGACACGTCGGTGATCGGTCAGATCGCAGACGACCTCCTGGCCTGGGTAACGAACTGTTTCAACTTTGATTCATTGAGTCATCATTCATCTATTCACCTGCAGCCTCACGATAAACCCTCTCCTCAGATTCACTGGTCAACTGCTGAAACACAACAAACACAGTTACCCAGGGTTGGAGTAAAGGAGAATATGTCCATACGTAGGATAAGAAATGTGATCAACTGTATCAAATAAAGATCCCGAGCAGACATGAAGACCATGGTTCTGTGTGTTGATGTGTTGGCTCCAGTTCAGTGGTGAGGAAGAGGAGAAGATAAAGAGAGCGGTGGGAACCTTCTGCAGCAACCAGCCGTCTGCTCTGGAGCTCATCAAGAGCCGGCAGAAGAAGGACCAGAGGTTCACGCTCTTCATGCAGGTCAGATCTCACAGGGGTCCTCTGCTCCAGCTGGAGGAGAGTAGATCTCACAGGGTTCCTCTGCTCCAGCTGGAGGAGAGTAGATCTCACAGGGTTCCTCTGCTCCAGCTGGAGGAGAGCAGATCTCACAGGGTTCCTCTGCTCCAGCTGGAGGAGAGTAGATCTCACAGGGTTCCTCTGCTCCAGCTGGAGGAGAGCAGATCTCACAGGGTTCCTCTGCTCCAACTGGAGGAGAGCAGATCTCACAGGGTTCCTCTGCTCCAGCTGGAGGCTGGAGGAGAGCAGATCTCACAGGGTTCCTCTGCTCCAACTGGAGGAGAGCAGATCTCACAGGGTTCCTCTGCTCCAGGTGGACATGCATTTAAAGCATATTTTCTTTGTTATTATATGTCCTCATATTTATCTATGTGTACAATGATAAAAAAGGCCATGTGTGGTAACATTGACAATTGAGGATCAAATTGAGATGCATCCCATGATGTTTCCTCTCAGCCTCCACTGATCTTTTTATGGAGTTTCCTCTGGTTTTCTCCCTCAGGAGGCAGAGAGTAACCGGCTGTGTCGGCGGCTGCGGCTCAAAGACATCATCCCAGTGGAGATGCAGAGAGTCACCAAGTACCCGCTGCTGCTGGACAACATCGCCAAGTACACGGGTACGAGCAGAGCAGAGACTGCTCCGGAACCAGGACTCAGCTCCTGATTAGAGCAGAGATAAGGATGCTCAGTGATGGGTACCTGGAAACCTGTGAGAGTTTCCTCTCACTTTCTTCTATTTTTGTCCACCTAAGCATTGGTTCCTGCTTTTTTCACTTTTTTTAAACCATTTTCCCACCTCAATGGAATCAAAATTAGGAATCACAAAGAACCAGAATAGGAATCAGAAATGTTAAAAATTCAAGCAGCTTTCAGTGAAGGTGTGATTCTGTTCCCACAGGAGACAGCGAGGAGAGGGAGAAGGTG
Source organism: Karalla daura (assembly GCA_029224185.1). NCBI lineage: Eukaryota > Metazoa > Chordata > Actinopteri > Chaetodontiformes > Leiognathidae > Karalla > Karalla daura. The sequence continues at coordinate 20,897,018 of CM055204.1, read as the reverse complement.
CGTAAAGCTGGAGAGTGCTGCAAGAAGATCCTCAACCACGTGAACCAGGCGGTGAAGGAGGCCGAGAACAAACAGGTAGGGACGACTGCACACAGCCACACAGCAGAGCAGCTCGTCAGAGGCCTGACCAGCTGTGCGCTCTGTCCACAGAGGCTGGAGGATTACCAGAGGAGGCTGGACAGCTCGGCACTCAAGCCCAGCGAGAACCCTCTGATCCTGGAGCTGAAGGTAGCGAGTCCTCTGACTGTTCCAGGATGAATGTTCTGACTCCCGCTGACTGTTTTTGTCCAGAGCGTGTTGGTCCTGTTGTTTCACACTCTGCTACATGTTCTGATCTGAACTAGAATAAGATTTTATCTGGACTAAGAAGCTACCGTGTACCATGCTACCAAGCTACCATGGGATTTCTTTAATGACCCCAACCTGAATGAGGTCAATCAGACTGAGACATGTTGAGTAGTCCAGCCTCAGTCACACCATGTAGAATGGGAAACACCTTCTACACAGTAGAAATGTTGAAGCATCGAGACACATTCAGCAGCTGTCCACTGTTTGAAGACACCTCCTGGCTCATGGCCAAAACAAGATGGAGACCAGGAGGAAGCTGGGGCTGTGCTGCTGTAGATGTAAAGGGAGGTGACCAGGATGAAGCTCTGGATGCTGTAGATGTAGAGGGAGGTGACCAGGATGGAGCTCTGGATGTTGTAGATGTAGAGGGAGGTGACCAGGATGGAGCTCTGGATGCTGTAGATGTAGAGGGAGGTGACCAGGATGGAGCTCTGGATGTTGTAGATGTAGAGGGAGGTGACCAGGATGGAGCTCTGGATGTTGTAGATGTAGAGGGAGGTGACCAGGATGGAGCTCTGGATGTTGTAGATGTAGAGGGAGGTGACCAGGATGGAGCTCTGGATGCTGTAGATGTAGAGGGAGGTGACCAGGATGGAGCTCTGGATGCTGTAGATGTAGAGGGAGGTGACCAGGATGAAGCTCTGGATGCTGTAGATGTAGAGGGAGGTGACCAGGATGGAGCTCTGGATGCTGTAGATGTAGAGGGAGGAGACCAGGATGAAGCTCTGGATGCTGTAGATGTAGAGGGAGGTGACCAGGATGGAGCTCTGGATGCTGTAGATGTAGAGGGAGGTGACCAGGATGGAGCTCTGGATGCTGTAGATGTAGAGGGAGGTGACCAGGATGAAGCTCTGGATGCTGTAGATGTAGAGGGAGGTGACCAGGATGAAGCTCTGGATGCTGTAGATGTAGAGGGAGGTGACCAGGATCGAGCTCTGGATGCTGTAGATGTAGAGGGAGGTGACCAGGATGGAGCTCTGGATGTTGTAGATGTAGAGGGAGGTGACCAGGATGGAGCTCTGGATGTTGTAGATGTAGAGGGAGGTGACCAGGATGGAGCTCTGGATGTTGTAGATGTAGAGGGAGGTGACCAGGATGGAGCTCTGGATGCTGTAGATGTAGAGGGAGGTGACCAGGATGGAGCTCTGGATGCTGTAGATGTAGAGGGAGGTGACCAGGATGAAGCTCTGGATGCTGTAGATGTAGAGGGAGGTGACCAGGATGGAGCTCTGGATGCTGTAGATGTAGAGGGAGGAGACCAGGATGAAGCTCTGGATGCTGTAGATGTAGAGGGAGGTGACCAGGATGGAGCTCTGGATGCTGCTGACATGGGAATGGAGACATGTGGAAACAAATATAACCAGATGTTGTCCGAATATTCTTAGATCATAGAATAGGACAATATTAATATGTCAAGAAAACTGTATTGATCTCTGGAGGGAAAATAGGATTACTCAAAAATATAATTAGAAATATATAGTACGTGTTAAGTAGGTAATTGTAAACATAAAGTGCTAAAATAATAAACTGTGGTGGAAGTGTGTAAAATCTAAAAATGTCTGGGTGGTATACGCTGTACAGTCACAGTATATTGCTGTGCATGTAAACCCATTGTGTTCTGTTCTGAAAGTTGATTCTTGTGCTGCAGAGTCTGGACCTGACCAAGAGGAAGATGGTTCACGAGGGACCTCTCTCCTGGAAGGTCAACAAAGACAAGACCATCGGTAAAGAGTGTCTGCAGTACTTCATTATGAGGGACAGTGAATGGAGTGGGAGTAAAGGGTGTAAATCGTGGCCTCCTCCTGTCAGAGCTCTACACCATCCTCCTGGAGGACATCCTGGTCCTGCTGCAGAAGCAGGACGAGCGTCTCCTCCTCAAGTTCCACGGAAAGAACCTGGCGAGTGGTGCCGACACCAAGCACATCCTGAGCCCCGTCATCAAGCTCAGCACCGTGCTGGTCCGGCCTGTAGCCACAGGTGAGAGCTGCACCTGGGAGGACCAGAGCCAGGCCCTGATGGCTGCCAGGCCACTGTTGACATGGTCCTCATCAGAGTGTCCTACTGTGCTGTAGTACAGTAGTAAGGTGGTGCAGGAGGTGTGGGGGCGAGGGCCCACCTCCCTCGCTCTTTCATCCCTTTGACTCTCCTGTGGTTCATTCATCTGCTTGTGTAACGATCTCTGACCTCTTCAGACAACAGGTCGTTCTTCGTTCTGTCCATGTCGGACAACGGGGCCCAGATCTACGAGCTGATGGCTCAGACGGTCTCCGATCAGAGAGCGTATGTACCCGCCCCCCCCCCAGCCAACCACCCCCCCAGCCCCCTCGTCTTCCTGTTGTCTCACCTTGCTGTTCCACCTCCGTCCCTGCAGGTGGCAGCGCCTCATCACACAGTGTGCTGAAGCCATGAAGGCCAACCCTCGGAGCAGAGGCGGCCCCACAGCACAGTCCCAGTGAGTCCAGGACACCCTCACACACACACACACACACTTGCTTCAGGTTTGTGTGTGGTTCTCGTGGTGACCTGAGTGCCTTTCAGGGCCGAGCGTGACGCTGCAGAGATCATCAAAGGCAGGAAGGATGCAGACGGAGCATCAGGACGCTTCAGCCCCTCAGGTAGCTGCCGGAACCTTGATGAATAAAGAACGTTGCACTTTAATATTAAACACACATATAATAATAATTTAATGTACACACAAAGGTCACAGTAGATGCAGCTGCAGCCCCAAGAGAATTGGATGAAAACACATCAGGATTATCTTTCTATGTTTGTTTTTATTTTTTTGAACTTATTTATTCCATGTAGTTGAGAAGATGTCTGTAGAATCACAGTCCACTCAGGTCACAGTCCACTCAGGTCAGCTTCATTAGATGTGACATATGTGCTATTCCACCTTACATCCATTTTAATGGCCCAGTAAAAGCGATAGGCGTTCTCTCAGTCTGGATCAGGATGAAATGATTTTTTTGAGTTTAAATCCAAGTCTGAATCCATCCCAGACAAAGACGCCGCCTCTTCTCCCGACGTCCAAGCTCCACGCAGCATGAACCCGTTTGAAGGCCTGAAGTCAGAGGACGAGGAGGAGGAGGAGCTGGCGGTCAGGCCGGGGGAGGAGGAGGTGGAGGAAGAGGAGGAGGTGGAGGAAGAGGTGGATGAAGCAGAGCTGGAGGCGTTCCTGGACGGGCAGCTGGGAGACACGCTGCCCTTCCTGCAGCAGGGCTCCCGTCAGGGCATCGCTCTGGAGAACCAGCAGCAGGACGCCCTCGCTGCTCCCACCTGCAAAGGTGAAGAGGCTCTCAGGACACGTGAGTTCACCCCAGCTGAGCAGACACCTCAGTCAGTGGAGGCAGTAGAGGAGTAGATGCTTTTCCTCCAACAGTGAATTTGACCGACGTTGAGGGTGGGACAGTAACACTCTTTGCTCTGCTCCAGTGGCGATGCTGAAGCAGGTTCTCTTCAACCACATGATCAGCAGAGAGGAAGAGGAGGCGGAGGAGACGAGGCAGAGCGGGACAGCATCCGAGGAGAGGCGAGCGTCCGCAGGTTCACAGAAGGAAAATGCTGGAGCCACTGAGACAGCCGAGCGAAACGGTGAGAAGACGTCTCCCTCTGTCTGTGCTGAGAGAAGCTCCTCCTCCTCCTGCAGGGGCCTCCTGACTGAGGCTCCATCATAAAACAGATTTGAGAAAGTGGTTTCATTCTGGAAAAGTTCAGAAACGTCTGTCAGGGTATATCCCCAAACATCAAACTATTCCTCAGCAAATTTGAGCAGAACTGACAGCAGTAGCTACGTTTACATGGACAGCGATGTTCCAAACTCTGACCTTGTTCTGAATGAGACATTGGATTCTGGTGTGTATAATGGGCACTGGTCCCCAGCCCTTCATCACAGCATCACAGACCAGTTTATTATCAGACTGAGGGGTGTGTGTGTGTGTGTCTACTGGCGAGTTTTTGCCTCCAGTAAACAGACTTGACCTCGCTCCCCCTGCTCTGCTCCTCTCTCCATCCAGGCGGGTTCCTGGTTCTTGACTTCTCCGGCGGTCCTGAGGACAGCAGCACAGATGACGATGGGGGAGCGGGAGGCGACGTGGGCATCGACATGAGGAAGCTGCTGTCCTCCTCCTCGCAGACAGGGGGCAGCGGCGGCCCCAACCTCAGCAGGCAGCTCATGACCCACCTGCGCCTCCTGCAGGCCGACCTGCAGTACCTGAAGGTCCCGCACCCGACATCCTCCACCTCCCTGAGAGAGGCTGTGCTGCTTCGCTCCACCTGGTCTGGTCTGGGGACCACACTGAGTTCCGCTGTCTTTTCTTTCTGCTTCCAGGAGGTGGAGACGAAATACAACGAGCTGCAGCAGACACACAGCACCACGGCCCGAGAAGCAGACGAGCACAACGGCACGTTCCACTGCTCGCAGACGGTCGGACCCATCGACTGATCCTCTCTCTCACCGGGCAGAGGACCTCAGAGGAAACTCCCTGCTCTGCCGCTTCACGAGCCAGGCTTCTCCTCCGTGACGGAGGCTGGAGGTCGGATGGGACTCTCCTCGCTTCAACTGTAATCACTTAAAGTATCTTAAACACTGGAGATGTAAAGTAGCAAGAGGACCTGACGGACAGCGAGGGAGGAAGAGGAGCGTCGTGTCCGGACACATCCTCGACTGACGGAGCACATTTGAAGGCAGACTTCCTCCCTCATGGAAGAGTAAAGGGTCTTTGGTGGCGCTTCTATTGAGGTTGAAGAGGAGAAGTTGCTTTAGCTGCAGTTTCTGGTCTGAATGGTTTCTTATTGGCCTCCAAACACATCATGGCTCATGTGCAGCTATAACCGGAGCATTCGGACTGACTGGAGTTCACTAACCTCAACATGTCGAAGCCAGACCAGGACTAGTCCGTTTGCTGCCAACATTCACAACCAGGCGAAGAGTTAAAGGTTTCACTGAAGCAGAAGAGACCTGAGTGAAGTAAATCAGCTGTGCCTTTCACTTTCTTTCGATTTTATCTTGAAGACTTAAAGCATCACACATCGAGCATTTTAGCGCTGATCCTGCCGTCCCAGGTAACATGTCCACAGCATGAAGGAGAACACAGAGAAGCCTTTTCATTCAGCCTCGGCCGAGCTGAAACTTACCACAACATGCATTATGCTTTTCAATTCCACAGAGTTGATATAAGTCATACAAGAGGCCTAGCCTTAGCCTAGCTTAGCATAGAGCTGGACCTGAGCAAGAACAGCCAGGCGACGGTATTAACTTGGTAGCCGCCCCCATGGATCAATAAAACACCTGTCTGTCTGTCTGTCTGAAACCTTCGATTGTTTTGGTTCATTCTATGTGTCTGTGCGTCTTATTGTAAACCACTGAGCTTTACAGGTTCAGTGGAGGTGTATTTCTGAGCTGAGCCAGGCTAGCTGTTTCCCTCTGCTTCCAGTCTTTGTGCTAAGCTAGGCTAACGTGAGAGCCACAGCCATCTCCCAGGCCTCTCTTTGCAGATGAACTTAAAATGTTTTTTTATTTTGGGTCACAAATAGGCTTATTAAGCATTCCTATATTGTTTATTTGCTGGTTTTCTTCTTCATTTGTATGTAACACAATAGGTGACTTTAAAATTTCCTTTAGCACCTGAATGTAGCATAACATAGAACACAAACACAACTGCCCCACTGTTTGCTGTCGAGGCAAAACCTACAGCTGTAAAAAAAAAATTAAAACCTATTCACATGCTGTTTGTCATCACACACACACACACACACACACACACACACACAGAAACTATTGAATGTGCACGTGGATATTCCAGAATTTAGCTTGACTGCAGATGTTTTCTTTTTCCACTTGTGGTTCCACCTTTGTCCTTGTTTCCCACCTGCCTTCATGAGTGGACTGATTGATTAACCCGAGTGCAGTTTCTTCACCTCGTGCATGTTATCAAACACTAGCGTTTTGATATTTAATACGACAGTATTGTACGGACATTTTCTCCAGGCTACAAAAAACAGAGGGGAGAAGAGAAGAAGGGTCACAGAAAGAGCCTGATGCCTTCAGGTACAGCCTCAGAGATACACTTCACTGGTTGGACTGAACACAAGCCACTAGACTGCACAGACTCAAACCATTCCCGAATGAAATATACAAAAAAGAATCACTGAAAAAGAAAGAAAAAAAACATTGTAAAGGAATATAATGTGCAATTATGACTGTATAATCAAAAGATGAATGTGTTGCCGTGTTTTTTATTGTAATATTTTAACACACTACTTAAGTAGAGGTCAAGTACCGGCACTGCATAAAGCTGTTCTAAAGAGGTTTCTATCTTCTTGAATTCATTAATATCCATCCATCCATCCATCCATCCATCCATCCATCCATCCATCCATCCATCCATCCATCCATCCAACGGTTACAGTGCAGGACTTTCCAAACACGTACTTGGAAAAGTACTTTGAGAATCTACGGAGTTTGGGGTAATGCACTTCCTGCTTAGTTTGACCCGTAGCGACTGTAGACAGACACAACAATGTAGAGCATTACTCGTGGGAGAGGTTCACCTTTTCACACAACAGCTTTATTGACCATCTCATTGCTCTCATGGAACATTAACATCTCAGTTTGTAGCGGATGAAGTAAACTCGGCTTCAGAGGAATGAGGTAATGTGGAGAATATGGCTGATGGCTATGAGGACAGATGAATCGCAGACGTTTCCTCTGGTAGACCTGGTGTGAAGTGTTCTGACATCAGGTGACAGGTGTTAACTTCCTGTCTTTGATTCCTGACATCTGCTATGAAAACGTAAAAGAAAGCTCCACCTACAGACCGAAACCTGATCTGTCTACAAAGCACACGTGGTGGTCTGGAGAAAAGCGGGTTTGACACGTCGCGTCTCTTCTGCATGGTGAGCGTCTCTGACAGGAACAATGAATCTGAGCGATGAAAGGAAACCACCCGATGGACAGGGTTCACTGAAAACAGATTTTGTATTTTTTTAAGTGTTAAGTTACAAAAAAAAGTTTGTGTCAACCAGAACCGTGTGAACCATGACGTCCCCAGCAGCATCTGCACAGATGCTTTCACATCAACAGAAGCTTTTCCTAAAACTCCTCTTTGCCTGTCAGCACAGCTATGAAGTGTGTCTGGAGACCGTGTTGAAGAATGACACTAGAACCAGAGTCATTTGCATTTGAGGCTCCATGTTGAAAATGTAAAGAATGAAAAGAGTCTTCAACCCTTGGCCCTCCTTCAGAGTCAGTCTGTCTTCTGCACGCTCGTGTCCTCCAGTCTGAGGGTGTCGCGCCACCTCTTGTACTTGGCCCTGCTCTTCTTGTAGCCAAACCGGGCGATGTCCAGCATGAACACCCAGGCCAGCCCGTACATGGCCACGCCGCCCAGCTTCATCACCAGCGTGGTCCTGGGGGACGTGAGCTCGCAGTAGAACATGACCGTGCCCACGCCCACGCGCACGCTGGCGAACAGCAGGATGAAGAGCAGGTCGACGGCGTCGCCCAGGAGCCCGTCGTAGCGGCCCAGCTGCCGCAGGAACCAGCGGCTCTGCAGCAGCGGGTTGGTGAGCTCGCTGCCGAAGATGACGGCGCAGGTCTCGCAGCCCGACACGCCCATGGCCAGCGCCAGCAGGATGCCCGCCACGCTGGCGGCGTGGTGCGCCAGCATGAGCGGGCCCTCGCTGCCGTTCAGGACGCACCAGCACAGGTCGAAGAGGAAGTAGCCCAGGCAGACGGACAGAGAGAAGTTCTGGAGATCAGTGTTTTCTGTGCCTGCAGGAGAGAGAGAGAGGGAGAGACTGTTTGGAAGTGTTGCTGGACTCATTTACTCTAATCCAGCCTCACTAACAACATCATTAGACTTTATGCCGATTTGTCTAATAGATGCTGAAATCTTTTGTACCCCCACACACACACGTTTCTTTTTTCAACTTCTCTCTCTCCCCCTCACGTTCCCTCTGTTCTCCGTTTTGTCTTCACTCTCTTCTCTGTCCCTCCCTGTCTCCCTTCCCTTCCTTTCCCTCTCTCCTCGTCCGTCTCTGCTCTCTTCCTTTTTCACCTCTCTTGTCTCTCCTCATCTATCCTCCATCTCTTCTCTTTCATGTTGGATCATGGACGCCATGTCCCTGGAGTCTTTGTGTCTGTCTCTCCTCCCAGAGCTGGATCCCGGACCCTGTCCCTCACCGCGGCCCTCTCCCTACTGTTGCTACTGTGGACTCATTCAGCCTCAGACTCAAGTCTCAATTGTTAACCATCAACCAATCGATCAATAACCATCTCTTTACATTTATTTGCTCTTGCCCGCCTGTCCATCCAGGGTGACCCCCTCCTCTCTCTCTCACTCTGAGGTTTCTTCCATTTTCTTTCCTGTCAGGGTCACTACTTTGTACATATTGTTTGAGATGATGTTTGTTAGGAGCTGGCACTGTAAAGAAACAAAAGTTGAAGCCTGTGACGGACCTGCATGTGTGAAGGGCCAGGGTCCGTCTATGAAGACCACGTAGGCCGTCAGCAGCACTATGAGGACCCCGTGGATCAGGGTGACGAGCCGACAGTTCCACTCGGGCCCGCGCTGAGCGCAGGTGCAGCAGAAGAGCAGGTAGAGGCAGGACCAGCCAATCAGGCTGCAGGTCACGTCCACCACTGTCATGGCTGCCTGTGGGGACCAGTGCAGAGTGCAGCCGCTACATGTCATAGAATCTGAATGACTTATCAAACCAACAGGGTCACTTCGTCTTACATTTACTTTTTTATTGCATATCATTTTATTCTCATTAGATCGGGTTTCCCCCCAGTCCAAGAACATGCAGGTGTAGGTAGACTGGAGACTGTTAATTGGTGTGAATGTAACAGTGTGTGTGCTGATATCTCCTCTATCGTGTATTCTAAAAACTCCATTAAATCTGTGAATATGAAGTGACACCTTGTCCTGGTTGAACAGGTTAAAAACAACAGCAGTAACTTATCTCACTGTAGATAAATGACCCTACGTTCTGTATCTGTGAGTGTGTGTGTGTGTGTGTGTGTGTGTGTGTGTGTGTGGTACCATAAGGAAACACTGTGATTCTCTGTGCTCTCTCACCTTGTCTGCAGCTCTCCTCAGTCGCTCTCAGGCTCAGGATTCACCCACGCGGCCTCCATCGCTGTTCACACTCCACGTACAGGCATAGAGGCACAAATTCATCACACTTTTCAGTGGTCACATGCTCGCCCTGTCAAGATGACAGAAATGCCATGTGCAGGCTACTGTAGACAGTTAGTGGATCCTTTATCCCTTCCCCCTGGACCTCAGACCTGATCCTCTTAAGGGATTACAGTCTCCTCTGCAGATACCTGCTTTTAGACGGGCCGGGCGGTGCAACCCTGCAGCTGAATCAAAATAAAAAGACATTAGAGTTTCCCCAACACGTATCCGAGCTGCAGCGTGTTTCGATGTAGAGTTGTATTCTTTAAATCAGATCAAGGAATATGGTAGAGGTTTCTGTCGAAGATTAACTCCAGCGTGAGTGAGATTGTGCGTGTGTGTGTATTTGTGCACGTAAAGATGTGTGGCTTAATCCCTAACTAAAAGACTCATGCACAAACATGCACAAAAACCAAAAACCCTGAGAACGCTGAGAATTACACTGGAATCTGTTGTTCATGCTTCCTTGACTCAATTGTCTGAAGCTTGTAGTTGGTGTAAATAACCAATTTATTCCAAAATGACTGAACAGTTCTAAAATTGCAAAAACCACAATGTTTCTCCTCTCTGACAGTTTCTTGTTTGTAAATCAAAGCATACGCAGTGTGAAAAGAATGATTCAGAGATCTGAAAGTCTACAGGGGAATCAATGACGTTGGTTGTCATCACAATGTGCTGCATTTAAAGATGATTGTAGAACGAAAAAAAAGACAAATTCAGAGTGAATTATTTAAAATGCATCCAAGCTGTAAAGTAGGAAGCTGCACGACAGTGAGTTGATAGAAGTATTCTAGCAGCTTTCAGCGCCATCTAGTGGCTAAGGAGCGGAACCACAAGTGAAGCCAGGTTAACATGAACACCAGGATTGATTCATTGTCCTCATTAAAAATGAAGCTAAGAATCATAAAAAAGTTCCTGATTTTGTTGTGACGTTCTTTTCGTGTTTCTGTGTTTTGTTTTGTGTAATAAACCTTCACTGAGAGCTGGAACACTCCAGAGGAAACTGTTTGGTTGATCCTTTATTGAGATGTAAAGTTTGATTAAACACAGACTTTAACGTTCACATAACCCTTTTGTCTAAGAATGAAATCAGTAGCTATACCAACAGAGGTAATTGATCAACTGAATTATCTTTGACAGATTTGTAAATCCTTGAAGAGATGAAAGAGAGAAAAATTGAGCAAGAATTGTGAGACACATATCTACAGTTGTCACCTGAATTCAATTCAATGCTCTATACTTCAGTTTATCTCCTTAAGTAGAAAATCAGCTGATGATCATGTGACTAAAATCTTTTGAAGGTGAAATCATAACAATGAACTACAGAGAAGACACCAGTTCAGTATTGACTGTCCCACATGTTACACATGTTACACACGTGTTCTCACACAGATTCTGGATTCATCAACACAACAACATAAAGTCTGTTTGGCCCAAAATGGCTTCAGCTCTCCTGGATTCACCAAACATACAGTTTGTGAGTGAAATTAGAGATTCCTGTAAAAATGTCCAAAGAAGAGAAACAGACTGGTAACACACTCACACATGAACACACAAACACACAAGATGAGAGGACGATGAAGAGAAGATGGGAACTCAGGATTTAACCCTTTAACCCCAAAATGATTGGTCCAGGTCACAGAACTCAGCTGTGTCTCCAGCAGCTTTCACCCAAAGTCCAGCATGGAGCAGCTGAGTGAAGGAGGTCTGGACCCTGTGGAGCAGGGTCATGGTACCAGAGACGCTATAGAAGGACAGAACACCTGCTCTGTGGTCCAGGTACACCCCCACCCTGGAGGACTGAGGATCTGAGACAGGAGTGCTGATGTTGTTGTGATGAAACTCATAATTGTGATCTACAAAACGTAAAGCCCAAGATTTGTGATTAGCACCAAGCCCATATTGTTTCCAGTCTCCAGATCTGCTGATGGTCTTGTAGGTGACTGCTACACGGACTCCTCTCCCTCTCCACTCCACCTCCCAGTAACTACGTCCAGTCAGACTCTCTCTGCTCAGGACCTGCCAACACTCAGTGAATCTGTCTGGATGATCAGGATAAGACTGAACCTGAACTGTGCCTGTTGCTCTTCTGTTCACCTCAGATAGTAACAGCCGTCTATGAGCTGTGTTTGGATCCAGAGTGAGTTCACATGAATATTTCAAGAAGTCCTTTCTGGTCCTGGGCTCTGGAGGTGGTGGCAGTAGAACATCGACTTCAGCCACTGCCAGTGAGATGTTTGTCCTCTTCTCTGTCAGAAGGTCCTGGAGTCCATCTCTGAGCTCTGCCACAGCTGCTGTCACGTCCTCAAAGTGTCTCAGAGAACGGATGGAGATGCTGGAGGAGTCTCCAGACTCTGTGGGTGGAGCCAGTGAGGAGAAGCTGAGGAGGAACTGTGTGTGATCCTGTGTGTGTGAGAGCTGCTCCAGCTCAGCGTCTCTCCTCTTCAGCTCAGTGATCTCCTGCTCCAGCTGCTCCTCAAGCTCTTTGACTCGACTCTCTTCACTTTGCTGCTGGGATCTGACCTGCTGCTCCACATCACGCTCTCTCTTCTCCAGGAGACGCTTCATCTCAGAGAACATCTTCTTGTTGCTCCTCAAGGTTTCATAAGCAGAGTGACTGAGGTCCTTCAGCTCCTTCTGGAGCAGCTTCACATCTTTCTGTCGGTGCTGGACCTTCTGCTGGATGTGTTGTCGACTCAGCTCCAGCTCTCTCTGCCTCTCCTTCCTTTCTGCTGCTACTGACACTGTGTCGTGGCCTTTATGATCATCCATGCTGCAGACGAGGCAGATACACTTCTGATCAGTACGACAGAACATCTTCATCACCTCCTCATGTTGAGGGCAGATGTTCTCCTGGAGCTTCTTGGAGGGCTCCAGCAGCTGGTGTTTCTTCAGCTGGTCCACCTGGTAGTGAGGCTGGAGGTGTTCCTCACAGTAGGACACCAGACATCTCAAGCAGGACTTCAGGGCCTTCAGCTTCCTCCCGGTGCAGACATCACAGGCCACATCTTCAGGTCCAGCATAGCAGAGATCAGCAGGAGCAGCCTGGAGCTCGGTCTTCTTCAGCTGCTCCACCACAGCTGCTAACATGGTGTTCCTCACCAGGACAGGCCTCGGGGTGAAGCTCTGCCTGCACTGAGGGCAGCTGACCAGTTTCCCCTCATCTTCTTCACCCCAGTGGGTTTCAATACACTTCATGCAGTAGCTGTGTCCACAGGGAAGAGTCACTGGATCCCTCAGCAGATCCAGACAGATGGAGCAGGACAAGGTTTCCCGGTCCAGAAGAAGAGGTGTCTGCGCCATTTCAGCTCTCAGAGACAGTGACTGTTTAAGTTTCACTTTCTAGATACCAAACCAGTCTGAGCTCTGATCTACAGACTATGTGTGTGTGCTGCTACACTTCACCACATGTTGGCTCCACCCTGCTTCAGTTTGTAGATCTGTGGGGGAGGAAACAGGAAATAAATGTGTGGACGGAGTCAGATGACAGTGGGAGGGAGGAGACAGGTAGAGACGGTGGCTGTGACTTCATTTTCTCCTCTTCATGAATTATTTTATGAAGTACAGCCAGGTGTATAAGAGTCACACAAGATCAGAGCGAGAAGAAAACAAATCAAACATCCAAGACAACTAAACCTCAACAATCAGTCCTCACATGTGATAGAAAGAGCAGCAGTCAAAGGACTGACACAGAAATGTCAGAAAAGGACAAAATCCCACTGTCTTCAAATGATATAGTGAACAGAAGAGGAATGGAAGTGAATATAGATTGATATATGGGAGAAAAAATAATGAGCAAAAAGCATGTGGTCTACCAGAAGGTATGAATGAAAAACTGCCCAAAGTATCAAATGGTGAAAAGTGCAGCAAGAGATGACACATTTTTCTCAGTTTTAAAGTTGAAATGAAGTTTCTACTTCAAAGAATTGCTATTCAGTTAATGGTTGTTGGGGGTTGAAGAGTGAGTTATTTTCTCTAGTCTTCCCTTTCACATTACTATGAATGAGTGTTCATACACTTATAATGGTGAGAAAAATCATAGCAACCGTCTCCCGGTCAAGTCTCATGTTTTGTAGTACATAGGATGTGTGTGCTCCGTGTCAGCTCTCAGAGGCAGCGAGTGTTTTTAGTTTCTTCCTTGGACTTTCAACTTGTTTAACACTGTGCGTGCAATGAGACTTTGAACCAACGCCTAGAAAGGTGGAATCCTGACACACAGGTCTTTACTGTTCATCTGAATGGGAGGGAATGAGGAAAGAAACCTGCGGGCTGATAACTGCTGACAATGAGTGTTAGGAGCTAATGAAAACTGCTGAACTTGTTTTTATTTGACTCTTCATCTGGAACATTCACAACACAAACAACCATGGCACTTAGACATCAGCAATCAGTGCTTACACATGTTGGAATGAAAGGACAGACACAAAATGACAATTAAGTATAACATTGTGCTGAAATCATTCAATTTGATTACGTAAAAAGATCCTCTGTTCAGGCGGCTGTTTCTGATGCTCCATTCTGGTGTGTTATGTGGCGTAAAACTGGAAAATGCCTGTGAATACTGAGGAGCTGAAAGTCATGTCTGATCAAGAGATAAACTGAGAAAAACAGCAAAGACCTACAGTCTATGTAGCCATGTAGCTGTAGTATGTAGGACTAGTTTCACTGCAAAAAGATGGCTGAAGATGGGAGAATAGTAATAATAATAATAATAATAATAATAATAATAATTGTGAAGAAAGTTGCTGACACAAAGAGCAGTAGTTCATTAGCGTGAATGCCTTCATCATTTATAATAATAAATATAAATGTTTAGAAACATCAAAATAATGTTGAAACTCCATTTCACGTTAAGATAATATATTTGGCAACCACCATTACCACCTAGTGGTCAAATAGTGGAATTAAAAGTAAAGTCTGATTAGTTTAGATGAATTAGATTAGATTAATATTAATGCCAGCATTTATTAGTGGCAGTCACTAAACATTTAGCAAAGAAATAAGTAAATATTTCAGATTTGTGTTGTGATATCAGGTAAGTTTTAAGGTTTGAAGCTGGAACACTCTGAAGACACTGACTTCATCATCTCCACTGAACTGAAGACCAGAGGAAACTGTTGGGTTCATGATCCTTTATTGAGACACAAAGTTGGTTTAATTTCTGGAAAAATGTCCAAAGAAGAGAAACAGACTGGTAACACTCTCACACATGAACACACAAACACACAAGATGAGAGGACGATGAAGGGAAGATGAGAACTCAGGATTTAACCCTTTAACTCCTGAATGGTTGTTTGAGGTCACAGAACTCAGCTGTGTCTCCAGCCCGGTTGAGCCAAAGTCCAGCATGGAGCGGCTGAGTGAAGGAGGTCTGGACCCTGTGGAGCAGGGTCATGGTCTCAGAGACGCTGTAGAAGGACAGAACACCTGCTCTGTGGTCCAGGTACACCCCCACCCTGGAGGACCCAGGACCTGAGACAGGAGTGCTGATGTTGTTGTGATGAAAGTCATAATTGTTGTTTACAAAACGTAAAGCCCAAGATTTGTCATTTGTGCCAAACTGAATTTGTTTCCAGTCTCCAGATCTGCTGATGGTCTTGTAGGTGACTGCTACACGAGCTCTGCTCGCTCTCCACTCCACCTCCCAGTAACTACGTCCAGTCAGACTCTCTCTGCTCAGGACCTGACACCACTGGGTGAATCTATCTGGATGATCAGGATAAGACTGAGGTTGACGTGTGACTGTTACTCTTCTGTTCACCTCAGATAGTAACAGCTGTCTATAAGCTGTGTTTGGATCCAGAGTGAGTTCACATGAATATTTCAAGAAGTCCTCTCTGGTCCTGGGCTCTGGAGGTGCTGACAGTAGAGCATCGACTTCAGCCACTGCCAGTGAGATGTTTGTCCTCTTCTCCATCAGAAGGTCCTGGAGTCCATCTCTGAGCTCTGCCACAGCTGCTGTCACGTCCTCAAAGTGTCTCAGAGGACGGATGGAGATGCTGGAGGAGTCTCCAGACTCTGTGGGTGGAGCCAGTGAGGAGAAGCTGAGGAGGAACTGTGTGTGATCCTGTGTGTGTGAGAGCTGCTCCAGCTCAGCGTCTCTCCTCTTCAGCTCAGTGATCTCCTGCTCCAGCTGCTCCTCAAGCTCTTTGACTCGACTCTCTTCACTTTGCTGCTGGGATCTGACCTGCTGCTCCACATCACGCTCTCTCTTCTTCAGGAGACACATCATCTCATGGAAGATCTTCTTGTTGCTCCTCAAGGTTTCATCAGCAGAGAGACTGAGATCCTTCAGCTCCTTCTGGAGCAGCTTCACATCTTTCTCTCGGTGCTGGACCTTCTGCTGGATGTGTTGTCGACTCAGCTCCAGCTCTCTCTGCCTCTCCTTCCTTTCTGCTGCTACTGACACTGTGTCGTGGCCTTTATGATCATCCATGGTACAGACGAGGCAGATACACTTCTGATCAGTGCGGCAGAACAACTTCATCACCTCCTCATGTTGAGGGCAGATGTTCTCCTGGAGCTTCTTGGAGGGCTCCAGCAGCTGGTGTTTCTTCAGCTGGTCCACCTGGTAGTGAGGCTGGAGGTGTTCCTCACAGTAGGACACCAGACATCTCAAGCAGGACTTCAGGGCCTTCAGCTTCCTCCCGGTGCAGACATCACAGGCCACATCTTCAGGTCCAGCATAGCAGAGATCAGCAGGAGCAGCCTGGAGCTCGGTCTTCTTCAGCTGCTCCACCACAGCTGCTAACATGGTGTTCCTCACCAGGACAGGCCTCGGGGTGAAGCTCTGCCTGCACTGAGGGCAGCTGACCAGTTTCCCCTCATCTTCTTCACCCCAGTGGGTTTCAATACACTTCATGCAGTAGCTGTGTCCACAGGGAAGAGCCAAAGGATCCTTCAGCAGATCCAGACAGATGGAGCAGGACAAGGTTTCCCGGTCCAGAAGAAGAGGTGTCTGCGCCATTTCAGCTCTCAGAGACAGTGACTGTTTAAGTTTCACTTCCTTGGACTCTAAACTCATTTAACACTGTGCATTGAGCTTTTGAACCACACCTAGAATGGTGGAATCCTGACAAACAGGTCTTTAGACTGGGAGGCGGGCACTGATGTCACATGGTGTCTGCTCTGTGAGACCTGAGTCCACTGTTGTGAGTTAAAGTGTAAAAATTGAAGTTTGCTTGCAGGAGACGGCGAATGCATGGTGACTTATAGAGCGATGACGCATTAGTGTGAATACATTAGATACATTAGTGTGAATGCCTTCATCATTTATATGAATAAATATAAATGTTTAGAAACATCAAAATAATGTTGAAGCCGATTGTATTCATGTGCAATTTTGGGCTCTGAAGACACTGACTCCATCATCTCCACTGAACTGAAGACCAGAGGAAACTGTTGGGTTCATGATCCTTTATTGAGACACAAAGTTGGTTTGATGCAAAGATTTATCATCCACATCATCAGGTCGTCTAAGAATAAAATCAAAAGCTATACCAACAGTGGTGATTGATCAGCTGAATTGTCTTTGACACAGATCTATGAACCCTCGAAGACACAGAGGGAACAATCACAGCAACATGACAAAGATACATGTCTGCTGTGCGAATTCAAGGGAATAAACTTTGATTTGCAGCATCTTCACTTCAGTTTATCATCATCTGATGATCATGAGACTAATATCTTTAAAGTTCAAGCTGAAATCATAACAATGAACTACAGAGAAGACACCAGTTCAGTATTGACTGTCCCACATGTTACACATGTTACACACGTGTTCTCACACAGATTCTGGATTCATCAACACAACAACATAAAGTCTGTTTGGCCCAAAATGGCTTCAGCTCTCCTGGATTCACCAAACATACAGTATGTGAGTGAAATTAGAGATTCCTGTAAAAATGTCCAAAGAAGAGAAACAGACAAGACATACAAGATGAGAGGGCGATGAAGAGAAGATGAGAACTCAGGATATAACCCTTTAACTCCTGAATGTTTTTTTGAGGTCACAGAACTTTGCTGTGTCTCCAGTCCAGCTGATCCAAAGTCCAGCATGGAGCGGCTGAGTGAAGGAGGTCTGGACCCTGTGGAGCAGGGTCATGGTACCAGAGACGCTGTAGAAGGACAGAACACCTGCTCTGTGGTCCAGGTACACCCCCACCCTGGAGGACAGAGGACCTGAGACAGGAGTGCTGATGTTGTTGTGATGAAACTTATATTTGTTGTCACAACATAAAGCCCAAGATTTGTCATTGCCTCCAAACCCACACTGATTCCTGTCTCCAGATCTGCTGATGGTCTTGTAGGTGACTGCTGCACAGACTCCTCTACCTCTCCACTCCACCTCCCAGTAACTACGTCCAGTCAGACTCTCTCTGCTCAGGACCTGCCAACACTCAGTGAATCTGTCTGGATGATCAGGATAAGACAGAACCTGAACTGTGCCTGTTGCTCTTCTGTTCACCTCAGATAGTAATAGCTGTCTATGAGCTGTGTTTGGATCCAGAGTGAGTTCACATGAATATTTCAAGAAGTCCTCTCTGGTCCTGGGCTCTGGAGGTGGTGGCAGTAGAACATCGACTTCAGCCACTGCCAGTGAGATGTTTGTCCTCTTCTCCATCAGAAGGTCCTGGAGTCCATCTCTGAGCTCTGCCACAGCTGCTGTCACCTCCTCAAAGTGTCTCAGAGGACGGATGGAGATGCTGGAGGAGTCTCCAGACTCTGTGGGTGGAGCCAGTGAGGAGAAGCTGAGGAGGAACTGTGTGTGATCCTGTGTGTGTGAGAGCTGCTCCAGCTCAGCGTCTCTCCTCTTCAGCTCAGTGATCTCCTGCTCCAGCTGCTCCTCAAGCTCTTTGACTCGACTCTCTTCACTTTGCTGCTGGGATCTGACCTGCTGCTCCACATCACGCTCTCTCTGCTCCAGGAGACGCTTCATCTCAGAGAACATCTTCTTGTTGCTCCTCAAGGTTTCATAAGCAGAGTGACTGAGGTCCTTCAGCTCCTTCTGGAGCAGCTTCACATCTTTCTCTCGGTGCTGGACCTTCTGCTGGATGTGTTGTCGACTCAGCTCCAGCTCTCTCTGCCTCTCCTTCCTTTCTGCTGCTAATGACACTGTGTCGTGGCCTTTATGATCATCCATGCTGCAGACGAGGCAGATACACTTCTGATCAGTGCGGCAGAACAACTTCATCACCTCCTCATGTTGAGGGCAGATGTTCTCCTGGAGCTTCTTGGAGGGCTCCAGCAGCTGGTGTTTCTTCAGCTGGTCCACCTGGTAGTGAGGCTGGAGGTGTTCCTCACAGTAGGACACCAGACATCTCAAGCAGGACTTCAGGGCCTTCAGCTTCCTCCCGGTGCAGACATCACAGGCCACATCTTCAGGTCCAGCATAGCAGAGATCAGCAGGAGCAGCCTGGAGCTCAGTCTTCTTCAGCTGCTCCACCACAGCTGCTAACATGGTGTTCCTCACCAGGACAGGCCTCGGGGTGAAGCTCTGCCTGCACTGAGGGCAGCTGACCAGTTTCCCCTCATCTTCTTCACCCCAGTGGGTTTCAATACACTTCATGCAGTAGCTGTGTCCACAGGGAAGAGCCACTGGATCCCTCAGCAGATCCAGACAGATGGAGCAGGACAAGGTTTCCCGGTCCAGAAGAAGAGGTGTCTGCGCCATTTCAGCTCTCCGAAACAGGAACTGTTTAAGTTTCACTTTCTAGATACCAAACCAGTCTGAGCTCTGATCTACAGACTATGTGTGTGTGCTGCTACACTTCACCACATGTTGGCTCCACCCTGCTTCAGTTTGTAGATCTGTGGGGGAGGAAACAGGAAATAAATGTGTGGACGGAGTCAGATGACAGTGGGAGGGAGGAGACAGAGACAGAGAGAATAGCTGTGACTTAATACTCTTGAGGACTTTGATGACGGCCGATGGTTTGATGGCTGCTGTGTTTAAGTGTTAAGTGAAATGCATCTGACTGCTGGCCAGTTAATGATAACTAAACTCTTTGCTACTAAACAGTTAAAACAGTTCTAAATAAATTTGTCAGGAGGGGATACAGGCAGCAGATGGAGTATCTAACAGATACAGTGGACAAATTCATATCTGCTCTTATTCCTGCTATACTGGTATATTTTATTTATTTTCATACTGCACTGTTAAATGTCCAGCCAGCACATTAAGTGTTTCCTCACGGACAGTTTGAGCACAAAAAGAAGCAAGTATACAAAAAGAAATGACTGATTGATTGAATTCCTTTCAATATATACATAGATAGAGTTTCACAAACTGCAGACAAAGAATAAAGACTTTGGAAAGAATATCTGCTGCTTTGTCAGCTCATGAATTTAGGGAAATAAAAAAATGAAAAATAAATTTTTCAGAGAATGTTGATCATCTTCACCTTATGTCGTTGCTCTTGACAAAGCAAATAAGACAATGATATTGTGCTTGTGTGAAAAGCTCAATGACAGAGAAGAATTCAGGTCAACATATCAATGTTGATCTTACTGTGACACATGCTAAGCACCCGCTCTCCTCGACACAGCTTCTGGATCAACATTAAAGTTGGACCATAGACCAGCTGTTCTAATGCTACTGGAGAACTCAGGATTTAACCCTTTAACCCCAAAATGATTGGTCCAGGTCACAGAACTCAGCCGTGTCTCCAGTCCTATAAATCCCGAGTCCAGCATGGAGCGGCTGAGTGAAGGAGGTCTGGACGCTGTGGAGCAGGGTCATGGTACCAGAGACGCTGTAGAAGGACAGAACACCTGCTCTGTGGTCCAGGTACACCCCCACCCTGGAGGACCCAGGACCTGAGACAGGAGTGCTGATGCTGTTATGGCAGAACTCATATTTGTTCTTGTAACAACGTAAAGCCCAAGATGTATTATTAACTCCAAGTCTACATAGTTCCAGGTCTCCAGATCTGCTGATGGTCGTGTAGGCGACTGCTACACGGACTACTTCTGCTCTCGACTTCACCTCCCAGTAACTACGTCCAGTCAGACTCTCTCTGCTCAGGACCTGACAGAGACCAGTGAATCTATCTGGATGGTCAGGATAAGACTGAGGTTGACATGTGACTGTTGCTCTTCTACTCTCCTCAGATAGTAACAGCCGTCTATGAGCTGTGTTTGGATCCAGAGTGAGTTCACATGAATATTTTAAGAATTCCTCTCTGGTCCTGGGCTCTGGAGGTGACTGGTCCACTCCAGCCAGCATCCCTGAGATGTTTGTCCAGTCTGCAGACTCTGTGGGTGGAGCCAGTGAGGAGAAGCTGAGGAGGAACTGTGTGTGATCCTGTGTGTGTGAGAGCTGCTCCAGCTCAGCGTCTCTCCTCTTCAGCTCAGTGATCTCCTGCTCCAGCTGCTCCTCAAGCTCTTTGACTCGACTCTCTTCACTTTGCTGCTGGGATCTGACCTGCTGCTCCACATCACGCTCTCTCTGCTCAGAGAAGCTGTTGTTGCCCATGGCCACATCAGCAGAGTGACTGGGAGAATCCACCTCCTGGAGCAGTTTGAGAGCTTTCTCTCGGTCCTGGACCTTCTGCTGGATGTGTTGTCGACTCAGCTCCAGCTCTCTCTGCCTCTCCTTCCTTTCTGCTGCTACTGACACTGTGTCGTGGCCTTTATGATCATCCATGGTACAGACGAGGCAGATACACTTCTGATCAGTGCGGCAGAACAACTTCATCACCTCCTCATGTTGAGGGCAGATGTTCTCCTGGAGCTTCTTGGAGGGCTCCAGCAGCTGGTGTTTCTTCAGCTGGTCCACCTGGTAGTGAGGCTGGAGGTGTTCCTCACAGTAGGACACCAGACATCTCAAGCAGGACTTCAGGGCCTTCAGCTTCCTCCCGGTGCAGATATCACAGGCCACATCTTCAGGTCCAGCATAGCAGAGATCAGCAGGAGCAGCCTGGAGCTCAGTCTTCTTCAGCTCATCCACTAGGGCTGCTAACATGGTGTTCCTCACCAGGACAGGCCTCGGGGTGAAGCTCTGCCTGCACTGAGGGCAGCAGTTGTGTTTCCTCCCATCTTCTTCACCCCAGTGGGTTTCAATACACTTCATGCAGTAGCTGTGTCCACAGGGAAGAGTCACGGGATTGCTGAGTAGATCCAGACAGATGGCACAGGAGAAGGTTTCCTGGTCCAGCTGAAGACCTGTCTGCGCCATTTCAGCTCTCCGAGACAGTGACTGTTTAACATTCACTTCCTTAGAAACCAAACCAGTCTGAGCTCTGATCTACAGACTATGTGTGTGTGCTGCCACTCTACACCAGACGTTGGTTCCACCCTGCTTCAGTTTGTAGATCTGTGGGGGAGGAAACCAGGAAATAAATGTGTGGACGGAGTCAGATGGCAGTGAGGCAGATAGAGGAGTAGACAGGAAGAGCCGCTGGATGTCACTGTTTTTCTCCTATTTATGATTTCTTTTTTTCATGTGGAGTTTGAGGCAATTCCAGGGGGTGCAGTGCATGCAGAATCACATATTACATTAGAAGAAGCTTCAAGATTCTATATATTGAGAGTTTACTGACTTGTGAGTTTACGGGTATACAATACTTAATAAAACATATTGTCTGTTTTTCTCTTTCAAAGCCTGTAAAAGACCTTTTTTGAGTATCAAATACAAAATTGAAGTTTAAAAGTGTGTACTTTATTTATTTAGATGCAGTGTAGGTGATGAAATAACACAATCCTTTCCACCAATATGAACACCAGACTATGACTAGAACAGGAAGTGGCCAGAGGACAAAGGAAACATTAACGCAGCATGTTTACTAAAACTCTCAATCTGGTAGGGAAGCACCCAACAGGGCTAAAAGGCTCTGGAATAGAATTTAAGGAATAAGTGTTGGTAGGGTTTTAATAATTATTATAGTCTTTAATTTTCTGTTCTTTTTTCCCTCCACTTTTGCTGTTGTTTACTATTTAAGATATACTGTAGATTGTCATCAGTTTCCGGTTTGCACTCCAGAGCAGATGGTGGCAGAGTCGGATCCTCCTTTAAACCCGAAGAAGAAGAAGTGAAGAGAACCATCGAAGAAGAAGAAGCGTGTTTCCCCTGCCTGGGTCAGTTCGCCTGTCATAAACACGCCGCATTGACTTTGGAATATGTGATAAATGTTTCAGCTAGTTGTCATCTTTTTATCTGCAGCTCAAGCGAACACTTCAGCTCGTGGAATACACAGTCGAAACGGCGGCATTTTGACGTAAAGGTAAGAGCTTTGGCACTGGAAAGAAAGCACGAAACTCAATTTACAATACCGGTAATTTAACATTCCAACGATTATTGTCAAACTTCCATGTTTGTTATATTGTCTTTCATTACCTGGAGCGAATCATTTCGAGCCCTGCGGTAATTCGGCATAGATTAATGATATTTTATGCCAATTTACATAGAGTAATTTGAAGTACTAGCATTGTTGATGTCAAACAGCAGAAGCTTTAGGTCGTCAGCGATAACCTAGACGCGACCGAGCCAGTTAGTCTTGAGGTCTGTAAAATGTGATAAATAATTAAGTTTTCGTTCACCAATATTATGCCGAATTGATTAACAGACGATTGTCAATTTTATAACTCTTTAACGGTGTCTTAATTCTCTTGTTTTGTATGTAAAAAGGTTAGTTTAGCTTTATTTGCCAGAATAAGTGAACAGAGTTTCGCCTTTTAGCATATTTCTGTCACCTGGCACCAAACACACAACAGTATAACACAAACCTTCTGAAAAGAGAAACTAAAATCATTTTGAATTATTCAATGAATGTTTAATGACCGGCTACATTTTGTATTATAGTAATAGCCATTATTTATTTACATGATGTTTGAGATCCACCTGCAGTAGTTTTGCTTGGTTATAAAATGTGATGAAAATTGTAAAAAAAACAAAACAAAAACCCAACAAAAAACAAAAACATGATCACAACAAAGATAACCACATTATTTTCCCTTCATCAAAACAGATGTCAGAGCGGCTGCTCATGTCATCAGGCCAGACTAATAGAGAATGACCTGATCTGCAGATCTGCTGGTGTTTCTGTGTCTTGGTCTGCAGGATGGCTGCTCCAGCGCGGCGCCTCTGCACTCGACACATGAGCACAAGGCTTCACGTCTGCGGCTACGCGACCCTCGGCAAAGCCTCCAGACCCCAGGAGAGAAGCAGCGCGGGCCCTGTTTATCAGTATGTGGGCGAGCGCAGGAGGCCCAACCACAAAGTGTTTGTGTGGGGCTTCAGCTTCACCGGGGCTCTGGGTATCCCCAGCTTTGTGGTGCCGAACAGTGGCAAGAAGAAACCTCGCAAATACCAGATGACCCCCTACCGCCTGGAGACAGAGGATCAGGTGAAGTCAGCATTACTTCACTGAACTTCATGTCTAGTCTCCCCATCCATCCCTCACTCCATCCATCCATGAGTGCCATTTTGAGAGTGTTGGTGGAGTTTCTCTTCACCTTTAGACAGGTCTACACTCCATCACAGATGAGCCTCCAAATCAACCTAAACATGCTTGTCTTTGGACTGTGGGAGCACAGAGGAATACATGGTTAGGCAAACAGTGCAAGAGATTCAGTTTCATATTCTTCACCTGTTTCATGAAATAAGAATAAAAGCCCTTGAGATATAATCTATCATCTACATCTTTGGCCTTCCTGGATCGATTGGTTGAACTGGACGAGGCCAGAGGACAGAGAGGGACAGTCTAATGAGATAAGTAGTAGACTATATATATATATATATATATATATATATATATATATATATATGTATATATATAATATCAGGAATTGTTTTTGTAAGTGTGGCCTACACAGTATCTCACCTCCCAGCGAGAAGGGCGCTGGCTCATATCATAGTCTGTTTATGTGTTCTCTCCATTCTTCTGATACAGTTCTATTGTTTCCTCTGATGGTCCAAAAACATGCATTAAGGTCGACTGGAGACTCTTCAAATTGCCCTGTTTGAGAAGAGCACCTGTGTTGGCACACTATGGAGAGATGTAAGAAGATATCTTCCTCCTCCCCTGCAGATCACCTCTGCTGCCTGTGGTTATGGCTTCACTCTCATCGCCTCCAGGACCAGAGACGTGACCAAA
This sequence comes from Karalla daura, assembly GCA_029224185.1. Lineage (NCBI taxonomy): Eukaryota > Metazoa > Chordata > Actinopteri > Chaetodontiformes > Leiognathidae > Karalla > Karalla daura. Next base: position 20,872,393 of record CM055204.1, on the reverse strand, counting down.
GTGTGGGGCATGGGCCTGAACAAGGACTCTCAGCTCGGCTTCCAACGCACACAACAAAGCCGCTGTAAGACGCATCCAGTCCTCCTGCCTCCCTCTGCTCCACTTGACCGGCTGTGAACTGTGCCATATATGTTGTCTATATGCTTGTTTGCATACAAGCAATAGTTCTTGTGGAATATAAGCCACATTTCTTCTTTTTATTTCTACTTTTATACTCCAAACAAACCTGACCTGGCTGAATAGATCTGCACACACAATTTTACTCTGGACTAGACATGTTGATCCAGTTCCACTTCTCAAAAAGCCTCTGCTCTGTAGATGTACAACTAGTAAAAGTGAAGCGAAGAGAATGAAAAGTTTTCTCAATCTCTGTGGCTGAAAGTGGCCAAGGCACCTTAAGGCACTCTGTTACACCATTATGTCTTAGTTACATACATATGTGCGTGTGTGTGTTGTGCACTGCAGACCAGGGCTATGACTACGTGCTGGAGCCGTCCCCGGTGGCTCTGCCTCTCTCCCAGCCTCTGCAGACCAGAGTGCTGCAGGTCTCCTGTGGCCGCGCTCACTCCCTGGTGCTGACGGACCAGGAGGGAGGTGAGAGGCTCACACAGGACTCTGCACCCCAGGCCACACCAGACCCTCACCCTCACCCTAACCCCACTTTCACTCACTCTCACCCTCACCCTCACCCTCACCCTCACCCTCACCCTCACCCTCACCCCAACCTCACTCTAACCCTCACCCTAACCCCACTTTCACTCACCCTCAACCTCACCCTCACCCCACTCCCACTCTCACTCTCACTCTCACTCTCACTCTCACTCTCACTCTCACTCTGAGAGTGAGTGAACCTCATCTTTATTCTTCTGTGTCGTTCTTTAGCTGCAACCTAATGAAGGTAAAACCAGAACCTGACCTGCTCCTGTCTGTTCCCTCCTGCAGTTTTCAGCATGGGCAATAATGCTTACGGCCAGTGTGGCCGGAGGGTCGTCGAAGATGAAGTCTACAGGTGCACACACATGCACACGCACACACGCATACAAACACGCACACACACGCATATTCACAGCTTCACAGATGACGCTTATTTCTCTCTCTCTCTCTCTTGCTCTCTCGCTCTCTCTCTCTCTCGCTCTCTCATATGTTCGGACAGTGGCAGCCACGTCATTCACAGGGTGGAGGGCTTCGACTGCAGGGTCATCCAGGTGAGTGGGTCTGAGATGACGGGCTAAACTAACGTCTTACAGGACTCATCAAGCTCCTTCGTCTCACCCCAGACCTGCCCAGTAATGCTCAGGTCTGGTGCCTGGACTGGCCACTCCTGGAGTACCTAGACCCCCTTCACCTTCAGGAGCTCCAGCAGGAATTGTTTCGACCATTGGAGCAGTGTGATGTGTAATGACGTTGGTTTTATTGCACTTTTAAGGTGCAAACCTGGAGTAACAGAACTGTCCTTTGGTCGTGTGCAGGTGGCATGTGGACAGGACCACAGCCTGTTCCTCACCGAGGCAGGGAAGGTGTTTGCGTGTGGATGGGGAGCAGACGGACAGACGGGTCAGTGCAGTCAGTCCTGAAGATGACAGTTGTATAGAAATAGATAGAAACAGAGTGTGTGTGTGTGTGTGTATATATATATATATATATTGCTGCATATATATAGCTTTTAACATTACTATTCCTCTTCTTAGTATTATTATTGTTATCATTAGCATTGTTCTTACACAGTGTCAACATTCCTCTACCCCCTCCTCCTCCTCCTCCCCCTCCTCCTCCTCCTCCTCCACCCCGCCCCGCCCCCCCTGCAGGTCTGGGACACCATGACGTCGTCTCCAGGCCGGTGGAGGTGGGGGGGGACCTGTCGGGGGCGCGGGTGCAGCAGATCAGCACGTATGGAGACTGCAGCCTGGCTGTGTGTGCAGACGGACATCTGTATGGATGGGGCAACTCTGAGTACCTGCAGCTGGCCTCAGTGACCGAGGCCACGCAGGTGAGGCCAGATGTTGACCTGCTAGTCGCTGTCCAGCTCCCACTAACACGGCTGCTGTGACTGCAGCTACTGCACGCAGCCCAGCTACGCACCTGAAACGTTGCATTCTGAAAGGAGACCGAGAATGAAAACAAACAAAGGAGCTTCTGATATTTATAGGGCGGCTACAGGGATAGGTCAACCATTGAACCCTCCACCTCCAAAATACTAGTGGGAACCTGCCTCGGTTCAGGGCTGTAAGTTTCTAGTGGAGTCAGTGTCTCTGCTGCTGGTTCCTCAGCCTCTGGTTCCTCCTCAGGTTCCTCCTCAGCCTCTGGTTCCTCCTCTGGTTCCTCCTCAGTCTCTGGTTCCTCCTCTGATTCCTCCTCAGTCTCTGGTTCCTCCTCAGCCTCTGGTTCCTCCTCAGTCTCTGGTTCCTCCTCTGGTTCCTCCTCAGTCTCTTGTTCCTCCTCTGGTTCCTCCTCAGTCTCTGGTTCCTCCTCTGATTCCTCCTCAGTCTCTGGTTCCTCCTCAGGTTCCTCCTCTGGTTCTTCCTCAGTCTCTGGAACAAGCTGAGGAGCTATGCTGGTTGGTTTAGGAATGTAGAGACTTTGAGGTGTCTGAAACCTTTGTCCCAGAGCTTCTTTTGTAAAAGGAGAAAATGGTTCCTCCAGCGTTCTGTGTGTGCTGTGAGGAGATGTTAGGATCTCATTGTACTGTTTGCTCAGTGGTGGGCGTCAGGAGTCACTCGTCTCTCTGCCGCTCAGATCAGCTCCCCTCGCCGTCTCCCACTGGAGGGCTGTGGGAGGGTGGTCCAGGCGGCCTGCGGAGGAACGCAGGTGGCTGTTCTCAACGGTTCGTAACCACACACACACACACACACACACACACACACACACACACACACACAGACACACACACACACACACACACACACACACACACACAGAGCTGATCAGCAGTTCCACACCTTCTGACCTGAAACTCTCTGCAGCCGCACTCTGCTGATGCTGTGCTAATGAGAGCTGAGTCAAGGCCAGACGCTCGTTTCTGCCTCTAATGGGCTCTTTTCACGCCAGAGTTCATGTTCAGAGCTCAAAAACCATACGAGTCTCGGAGCCGGAAATGAGTTCTAATTGGCTCTAAAAATATCAGTGACGCACTTTATCAACTTGGAAAATCGCAGCTTGTATAGTGAAATACTCCAGCAGACATTGACCTCATTATTCATTTCATTTTAATGATTTTTCTATAGCTACTTTCATTGTCTTATAGTCATTATACAGTTATAGTTTTACAGTTGTATTTCTTAGTTGTATTCCTATCACTTTGTTCCACATTTATACTACAAATTGCGAGTGTGAGATGCTGTTTCCTCATTATTTCTGTGCATCTGAAACTACGTGTCCTAAGCTATGTGCCTGTCTGGGGTGGGGGTGTATTATCCAGCTGTTTTTACTGTGTGTGTGTGAGGTGTGTGTTATGACTGAAGCCTGGCTGTTGTGGCTCTCTGGCCCGCAGACAGAGGCGAGGTGTTCGTCTGGGGCTTCGGGATCCTTGGGAAAGGTCCCAGGCTGGCGGAGTCGTCCAAGCCGGAGAGGATTCCCCCCACGCTGTTCGGACGCTCCGACTTCAACCCGTCCGTCTCCGTCTCCAGGATCCGCTGCGGCCTCGGCCACTTCGCCGCCGTCACGGGTGAGGGGGCGGGGCTCAAAGCTGCTCCAGGCCTGGCTTTGGTTGGGTGGGTGGAGTCTGGTGTGAGCCAGCTGGTGTTACTGTGTCTCCAGGTGGGAGAAGGAGAAAGTCGTTTTTCATTCAGAGATAAAGAAACGGGGTTTGCTCACTACTCCTTACTTGAAGGAGGAGAGAGGGAAACATAAGACTGATGAACTCTGTCTCATCCTGTGTGACGAGCTGAGAGTGAAGCACGCTGGGCAGCCAGTTCACGGTCCAGTCAGGTAGCTCAGTCTGGGTGGCGCCCAGCAGAGCCTGCTCCAGGCTGACCAGAACAAAACCAGAACCAGACCAGAGGCCAAAGACGTGTGATGCTTCCCTGCAGATGGAGGAGAACTGTTCGTCTGGGGGAAGAACCTGAGAGGGTGTTTG
>CM055204.1:20823321-20863321 GCA_029224185.1 Karalla daura | reverse complement strand
TTGAAGGTACTAATGTAGTAAGCTGGAATGTCAGCTGTTGCCAGGGGTTCTGATATCTGAGCCACGATGCCACACTCATCTGCAACACATGGAGGCTTTACCATCAACGGGTGGAGGCCAAAGCTTTGGATCTATGTAAACTAGCAGGACTAGACAGGAAGTCCAGGGACTTTATGTTTATCTTGTGATCTGAGCAGAAAGTAGGAATGACATTTTGACAAATTCAGTTGGAAAAAAGTCACTTTCAGGAGTGCAGGTCATGCTCAGAGACCAGTGAGACTTTTAGAAATGGAAACTCACCAAATCCTAAAGGCTGCCCCCCGATTCGAACCATCTTCCAGAGCTCTCCTGAAGCACTGGTGAAGAGCACGTTGTTTGGAAACCTTCAACGTCAAAGCACAAAGAAATAAACAGATTAGAGCTCAATTACTTTCTTGATTGACAGGAATCAGGTTTTCCTCCTGCATCCAACTATTCAAGGGGCAGCTAGCCTAGCCCAGTGGTTGTAGTGGGGGGGGCAAAGGACTGTCTAAAAACAACATAAAGACAAAATCTGAGGTAAACAAAAACCTCAAAACAAGTGAAATCAGCTGTTTTTATTTCTTGAATTGTGCATGATTTTCCATTAAAGTGTTAAACTGAACACTTAAAATAAGAGCGGAACTCTTTAAACAACTATCTAACTGTCTAATGCTCATCTATAAGAATCTAATCATTTGCACCTTCGGAGCGGAGACGTGCACCAAACGGAGCCCAGATCTGGACAAAGCTTTCCAGCAGCAACGTAACGCTGCTCTGTTTGTAATCTGCTCTTTGTTCTGCTGTAGATAACAGGTGGCGGCCGCCTGGCACGGCTCGCTCTCTCTCTCTCTCTCTCTCTCTCACACACTCACACACACACACACACACACACACACTATGAAGCGAGCTGGATGAGAGTGAAGTGGGTGACCCGTCCCTCTGAGGCAACACGCTCCGTCTTACATAAACGTGGGGACGAGGCCAACTATGAAAACATGATGGAAGTCTGGCCCAGTTCCTCCTGCCACCTCCACCAGGCTGCAGGACACCACTGACCCTCATCTGGGAGAGAGAGAGTGTGTGTGTGTGTGTGTGTGTGTGTGTGTGTGTGTGTGTGTGTGTGTGTGTGTGTGGGATTAGAGACTGTGAACCCTAACCCCTACACCTGACCCACAGTGTGACCCTAAATATCCATACTTCAGATTCCTGCTCTGGGATTGAGTCTTATTAAAAACATTGAGATGTAATCTATCAATGCTACACAAAGATGAAGCTGCAACTTTTCAGTTTTTAATAATCTAAGAATAGGAAATGGATGTAGTGGTTTTTGCACTGGTTGATCCTGGTCATCACTTCTGGAATGTTTGGCTCTTGACAGTGTGGTGGGGTGATGCTCTGCACCTCTGAGTGGTCTGCTCGTCCATGACCAGCGAGATGTATCCCTCGATCAGGGAGAAGGAGAAGAAGCGGATGTGGCTGGAGTCCTCTCCCGACGCTCCGGGCTCCTTCGGCCTGAAAGCAACAGAAACAACAACGTGACAACTGTGAGGGAAACCCTGGACAGACCAGCCCAGGTACACCCTCGCCTGGCCCTGTCTGCACACCCGGCTGACTGACTGGATCAACCAACACAAACTGGCTTGTATTTACATAGATGTTTATAACCTGAGCCAGCTCATGTATTCTAGCGTACGTCCTCTAGTCTCCTCTAGCTGTGCACGCGTGGCGTCCTCACCCTCCAGAGTAGAACATGACGTCCATGAGCAGCGTGGCCACAGAGGGCAGCGTGTCCGGGTCCAGGCTGGTCACACAGAACATGTTACTGGGGCTGGACAGAGGGTGGATGATGGGACGGGGCACTGGGACACAAGACGAAAAGAAAAGAATTACAGCTGGAGAAGGTGAAGCAGAGCAGGCAGGTGCAGCCCTCCCCAGCCCTCCTCAGACCTCCCCAGACCTCCTCCGGCCTCCTCACCGAGCTTGGGCTTGACGAAGCCGTTGGTGACTCCCAGGTTGTGGGCGGCCACGGTCTCTCCGTTGACCACGCGCAGCAGAGTGAACTCAGAGGACAGCGTGTGCATGACCATGGGCAGGTCCCCGCTCTCGAACCTGTGAAGAAACTCACCCTGTAAGAGCTGATTCTAACCATTCACACACCACACGGCAAAACAACAACAACAACAACAACAACAACAACAACAACAACAACAACAACAACAACAACAGGAGACAGAAGCTCATGGAGGAGTGAATCCCAGTCGGTGCAGGTTCTCCATGGAGCCTGGGAGGAGCTCAGGTTTGTCACAGATCATGAGGAAGTGAAGGTTCTCCACACCATCAAACACAATCATCCTGATGTGATTTGATCCTTGAAGCATCATCTGGGCTTTGGTCTTTGCTGATGACGAGGCAGACGTTTAATGCTAGTGATCATTTAATGAAAGAATGAAATGATGATTCAGTAATGTTACAGACGTGATTTAACACCAGAACAACAGTCTGCTATCTCCCTGTTTTCCCCCTCTGTCCCCCCCCCCCCTCCCTCTGTCCCCCCCCCCCCCTCCCTCTGTCCCCCCCCCCCCCCCCCCCCCCGTTTTCCCTCAGCTCCACTTCACTCTCAGCTGGAGACAATAGTTATTCAACACTGAACGCAAAGAAAAAGACTGAAAACAAACCAAAAAAGTCAGAGCTCTGTCTGTCTGTCTGTCTGTCTGTCTGTCTGTCTGTCTGTCTGTCTGTCTGTCTGACTGACTGTCTGTCTGTCTGACTGACTGTCTGTCTGACTGTCTGTTCAACGTGGATCAGGCTTTACCACTTTATGTAACAATGGATCTAAACAGTGAACACACACACACACACACACACACACACACACACACACACACACACACACACACACACACACACACACACACACACACACACACACACACACACACACACACACACACACACACACACACACACAGATCTGGAGCTGCTCTGCTGCTCTGCTCAGGCTCGTTGATGCAACCTGACACTGTGAAGAGGGAGAGGAGCACGCAGACTTGTGAGTCTTGGTTTTGGGTGTTTCTCGTCTCTTCTTATCTAATGTGCTGTAATGAGGATCGTGGGCAGGAGCAGCCCGGCCTGGACACAGGAAACGGGCTCCACTGATACCTGGAATTCCAGCAAGAGGCTGAGCTGCTGATCCCCTTTATGTAACAGATTTTTCAACATCCACGCTGTTTTTTTCTTCTTTTTTTTCATTTCATAAACATGCCAGAGCGGCTCACAGGAGCATGTTTTTCCAGCTTCAGTCTGAGACAGGCTTTCTCCTCAAATCAAAGCGCGTGTGGCTGTGGACGGTACACTACAATCCGAGGTTATTGCTTCTTCCTGTCCGGCTGCGTGAGGACGTAAACAGTGGTGTGGGCCGCAGGTTTCATGATGGAGCAGAAGAGCTCAGAGAAGAGGCTGCAGCTGCAGCACTGCACAGCTGAGGAGCAGCTCAGTCATTCCTTCACAAACCCATCCATCAGGAGCCACTTTCCCACCCATCTCACCTTAGAGCTACAGTTCTTCACCTACTGTAGAAGCTCAGGAACAGCAGAGCTAAACACTGACGCAGGTAAGGCAGCGCCACCAAGCAGACCTAGCTCACAGCTGTCACTCTGACAAGATCCGCTACCTTGCTGCTGTTTGAGGGGGAAATAGTGAAGCTTCATCCTTTATTAAAGGAATGTTGTGTGGAGGGGAGTATTCATGGTTATGAATACTACCTTCTCCTGAAATGCCTCAGATGCTTTGAAGACCTTTTTACAAAGTGTGCTGTTTTTTGCTCAGATCTGACGCCCTTTCATGATTATCTGGCAACCACACGTAGGCTTCACGTTCCCTGATAACCGGCAGCTTCGATGCAGCCTGGATGCAGCTTTGGAGCACACACACACACACACACACACACACACACACACACACACACACACACACACACACACAGCCTCACACGTCCAGCCTCCCAGCCGGCCTCTGCTGAGGCCCACTCACCAGGATGAAGTCGGTCTGATAGGTGGACAGCATGAACACAGAGATGTTGTGGTCGGCCAGCGGAGCGATGACCGACTTGGCGATCTTGGTGACGCCGATCGGCTGCGAGTTGGAGGCGTTGCCGCCGCCCGACACCACGTTGAGGGCCAACCAGGTGGCGTCGGCCACGCTGATGTGCTCCGACTGGGGCAGCTCTGGGATTGGACGGGGAGAATGATGTCACAACAACACCTGGAGGCTTTGAGAGGATGAAACGACTCCTCCACAAACAGGACATCATCAAGCAACGAAATAAAGGTGTTGGCATGAAAAAGTTACTAAATTCATTCATTGACATATGTGTGTATCTGCGGCAGAAAATAAACAAAATCTCATTTGTTTTGCTATGAGTCGGATTATGGGATTATAGGTGATGTTATAGGTGATATTTTGCTTTGTGTTTATGTTTTGAAATAGGGCTGCTAGGGTTAAGGTTAGGGTTAGGTTAACCCTATCAAAATAATAATAGAATTAACAAGAAATCCTCCCCTATCAACCCCTGGTTAGTGCTCTGTGAGAGCAAACAGAGCTTTGCTTTTATTTCATTCAACCACTATTTGTACAGAGACCTGCTCCAATCATACAAGCATACAGCACAGGTGAGTGAGGACTTCATCTTGGCCTTTTAACACGTTTTTAACACTTCTCCAACATTCCTAGATGATTGATGGAGGGAGCAAGTATCTGATTAGACAACTTTAAAAATAACCATGTGCAGCTGAACTAGTGACTCACAGTTTGGAATAAACTGAGAACAAACTGGGAAGCTGTAGTGAGCCATGGGCATGAGAAAATACTTCCAGATTTTCTTTCTGTTCCACTTCCTTTATTTTACCATGCGCGCACGTACACACACACACACACACACACACACACACACACACACACACACACACACACACACACACACACACACACACACACACACAGAGTCAGAGCCTATATACTGAACCCTGTCATCAACAATTGGAGTTTTTCATTATTTTCTATCTCTCTTGAACTAAACACTGAATGAACATTTGGCAGATTAATTAATGGAGGATCAAACTAATTGCTTGTTTCCAGCCTGATACTGATTAAAAAGCTAATTAAAGCATCAACAAACAGCAGCAGCAGCAGTAACAGCCTCCATACAGTTCCAGAGTGTGGCTGTGATTTGACTCCACCCTGAAGGGATGCTGAGCTGGAATGTGACCTGGATCTGGAGGTAGTGTTGTTCCCCACTGATCAAATGGAGGTAGATAAGTTCACCTTATTCCATATAATATATCATGTTCTCTAAGGTGATAGCTTCACATCATACCATGAAGACGTTATCTTGAAATAGCTTCAACATGAAAACATCCTATTCTGAAATAACACGATGATTTCATGTTTCATTTCTTCTTCAGTCATGCTCAGTAAGGACACTTAAGGTAACATGGCACAGATCCATTTTTCTGTAAGCTGCCATACAAATCATTTTAAGATACGCACATACATTATTACACCTAATAATAATGTACATGAATCCAAAGTCATTCTGAATTCATTCATTTACGTACTGGCCCTTTAAATGTGACTGAACTTGAATTCACACCTGGGTTTTGCAGGTGGGCACTTGTCTGTGTGAAAGAGTGAGACTTTGTGTGAGTGACTTCTGGACTTTGACAGTTTGGTCCGTCGTCGTCAGACCAGGAGAAAATACCTGCGGCGGTTACGCAACACGCCGCCCGCCGTCTCCAGGGCAACCGAGGAGGGTCGCCCTGGAACACGGGGGGTAATGACACGGACCGGCTCAGTCGGCCAACCGCAACACGCCTGCCGTCCCTAATGACAGCGTGTGCTCAAACACAGCAGCTCCAGGCTGCAGGTTACACAACGGCATCTTCTTCCTGAGGAGAAATCTACGGTTGCCACAGAGACTCAGAGCTGCAGACCTTTGAAGCCTTCCTCGTCCACGATGATGGTGTAGTCCTCCGGGGTCTCCGTCAGGCTGAAAAACTTGCACCTGAGGGAGAGAAAGAGAGAGAGAGAGCAGATCAGAGCAAGGACAGAGATAGAGGGAGGAAGAGAGAGAGAGAGAGAGCAGATCAAACCGAGAACAGAGAGAGAGAGAGACAGAGATAAATAGCAAGAGAGAGAGAGAGAGAGAGACAGGGAGAGAGAGACAGAGACAGAGAGAGACAGAGAAGAGATCTGGCGTTTGAGGCTCCATCTTTATGGACCCTGCAACCTTCAGGGTTGTGATTTGCAGTCTCAGAGGAGATTTATGAAAACTTTATGAAGACTTCAACGCAAGACAAGTCATCTGTTCTTCAGTTCTTTTATATACGTGCAAAAAAGATATTATAACAATTTATGACAATAAAACTACATAAAGATGTTAGGTCAAGTGGTTCCACGCACCTGTGTTAACACAGTTGGATGGAACCACCTGACATAACATGTTTAAGTCCTTCTGAAGATGAATAGAATAGAATAGAATAGAATAGAATAGATGAGAGTATATAGAATAGATGGCTTTAATCCCCCACAACAAGGAAATATTAAGCAACATAGCCATAAAGTGGTCAGTAGAGGTAGTCAAAAAAAGTCAAAACACAAGAAACAGTTGAAGAATACATTCTACGTACTAAAAATAGCAATAAAAGGCAACACCAATGACTGAATGACTGAATGAATGACTGAATGACTGAATGAATGACTGAGTGACTGAATGACTGAATGACTGAGTGAATGACTGAATGACTGAATGACTGAATGAATGAATGACTGAATGAATGAATGAATGAATGAATGAATGAATGAATGAATGACTGAATGAATGAATGACTGTGGTCTACTAGGAGCAGAGCTGGGCCTTAAACAGTCCAACAGCAGGTGGAAGGATGGGCCTGAGAAATCTCTCCTTCACACACCTGTGATAAAGGACTCTATATATAAAGAGTGAATAATATGCATTTAAAAAAGGAAAGGGGACCTAGAATGGTTGAAATGAGTTTCATCTTCGTTCTCTAGAGTTAATATAGAAGCTATGGGCCACTGGTTTCATCAGCTTCAAACTGCTGCAGGGGTGTGGTGATAACATTTTAACATAAACAAACATAAATAAGCTTCCAGAGCTGTGAGAGGACGTTGACTGACAGAGTCTAAACTAATCCTCATTCACTCATTCAGTAAGACCAGCATCACCTTGATACGTCCACACCTCAAAGATCTTCAGTTTGCTGCTACAGACGACTGGAGAAACCAGGAGGCTGATTCTAGAGAGTAGAACCGGTGTCAACCTGCGTTGTCCCTCTATCAAACTTCTCGTTTGCAAACTGTCTCCTACATGTTATGCATATCAGACATGTGGCTGTGAGTCAGGCAGAGCAGTGTGTCCAATGCAGGACAAACAAGTGTTTAGAGACGTAAGCTGCTTCCGGAAAACCATTCAGACCGGATCTCTCTCTGCTGCCTCGCTTGTTTTTAACCATACATGAGACCTGGGAGCAAACAGAGCTGGCCCGGGCCGGGTCCAGGACCAGGACCAGGACCAGGACCAGGACCAGGACCAGGACCTGGACCAGGACCCGGACCCGGACCAGGACCAGGACCCGGACCCGGACCCGGACCAGGACCAGGACCAGGACCAGGACCAGGACCAGGACCAGGACCAGGACCTGGACCCGGACCAGGACCAGGACCAGGGCCCGGTCCGGCCTGGAACCATGTCCAGTGGACTCTGCTGAGCACAAAGCAGCGCAGTGGAAAAACAGCACGCACAACACCACTGTGATAATCACGTCTTTGCAGGGCAGCTAATGAGCGCTCGCACGTCACATTTGGCTCAAAGGTGTGAAAAACAACAGAGGAATAACAAAAAAAAAAAGAAAGAAAGAAAGAAAAGCTGCAGAGAGCTCTGTGAGGGAACGCTGGCCTCTCCTCCACTGGTCACTGTGACCCCCAGCAGCCGTTTCAGGTGCTGGGTAAACACGCTTTTACATGTTTTATCTTTAACGGTATGATCTATTTATTCAAACTGCTTATCAGTTTATCAGTATGATTTACTGCTTTGTACTGTTGTACACACACACACACACGCACACACGCACACACGCACACGCGCACACACACACACACACACACACACACACACACACACACACGCACACGCACGCACACACACACACACACACACACACACACACACACACACACACACAGGGGAATTTAGAGTCTCCAATGGACTAAGCATACATGTTTTTGGACTGAGGCAAGAAACCTGAGTCATCACACACAGAGGTTATGAGATCGCATCCCTGTCTCATTCATTTCATTTCTGTGTGGAGTATGCTGGACAGATGACCAGACTGACTGATAGATCAATAGATCAATAGATCAATAGATCAATAGACAGATTTTCTCCAAGTATACTGGTTTCCGCCAAAAATCCAAAGACATGCATGTTTTTGGATTGACGCTAAACTGCCCCTATAGGTGCAGTGTCTGTAGGTGTGTGTGTGTGTGTGTGTGTGTGTGTGTGTGTGTGTGTGTGTGTGTGTGTGTGTGTGTGTGTGTGTGTGTGTGTGTGTGTGTGTGTATTATTTAAAGCCGGAGTGATTGACCACATCATTATGAACACTAATCAATGACTTGTGGTCTCAGTTCGTTCTGGCAGCGTTTGATTGGCTGTTCCATCCAGCCAATCAGAGCCACCTGCATCACTCACATACTGTGTGTGTGCGTGAAACTTCACAGGAAGTGTGTAAATGAGTGTGAAGAAGTGCAGACCAGAGCCCTTTAATCTGACTCACATCAGTAGACGAGCATCCTCCAACATCCAGAATCTTCCTTTGGGGATAAATAAATACTTAACTTATCTTATCTCACAGATGAAACACACATTAATATGTTATGCCAATGGACTGGCTCTAATAGCGTGCTTTTCTTGACTTCATGACCACTTCAAGCATTTTACAGACCCGTCTCAAAGTCTCCCTTTGAAATTCCTCCATTGTGGGAGGAATAAAGACATACTCTACTCTGAGTCACTCATTCATACACTGGTGGCAGAGGCTGCTCCACACGGTCCACCTGTTCTACCAGCAGCCTCAAGCATTCACACTGATGACAGGACAGCATCAGGGCAGTTTGGGCTCCAGTATTTTGCGTCTACACATTGATCAAACCACAGATGTAGCACTCTCCACCACTGTGCTGTGTTGCACTGAGCAGACTTGTCACGACTGTCTCATTAAGGGGCTCTGGTGCAAACCCCACACGTCTTCATCTGCCACACTGCCACCACACAGCCCCGAGCAGCTGACTAGTCACTGATCTGAAATCAAGGAACTCTTCACCTGAAAAGCAGACAGTGACGCAGCAGCTGCTCCTGGGGCAACACCTCTGTCAGCAGACCTGCACGACTGGCCAGGAGACACCATGTTATCGCTGCCTCAGTCCCCTAACGAGTGAGAGTGAACGATTCCTGGTTTATTTCATCCTGAAGATCTTTGAGGTGTGGACAAAACAAGACAAAACAAGGCGCTTGAAAACTTCATGCTGGCTTTTGTGAAACACGGATTATTATTACTTTTCCAACATTTTACAGACAAAGCAATTCGTCAAGAAAGTACTCAACAGGTGAACTGACCAAAAATATCATGTCTGACTGCAGCATTTTTTAAGCCAACCTAGAATCGTTGCTAACATAGAATTCATGGGGCAGTGGTTTCATGAGAAAACACTATTTCAACATCTGGCATCCTTTCATGCTTATCTGGCAACCATATAGAGGCTTTGTTCTGATTCTCGCCTGCCAGTCACATGAATCATCACAACTTTATGTTCCTTGCTAAACAGCATAGCTCCTCAGCTTGTTCTCCTTCACTAGGTGGTAACTGGAGCCTGATGTGTTGAGGCAAGAACCTGAGAAAGAACCACGGACTGAGAAAGAACCTGAGGAGGAACCAGAGACTGAGGAAAAACCTGTGGAGGAACCAAGAACTGAGGAGGAACCAGAGGAGGAACCAGAAACTGAGGAAGAAATAGAGGAGGAACCAGGGACTGAGGAAAAACCTGAGGAGGAACCAGAGACTGAGATCTCTTCATTTACTGCATACCTCAAAAGAGTTATGCAAAGGGTTAGGGTATGGCATGGGGGCAGACAACCAATAAGCACAAAGCACAACTGACCACGACACACTGACCCCCCCAACAAAGAGATTGGGTAAGAGCTAGGGAAATAGCATCTGAAGCTTCTCTGATGAAATCAATGTTCCATAGCTTCTATATTAGCACCAGAGGACAAGGATGAGAACCCCATTCACCCACTCCACAGTAGGTGTGTCATTCCTCAGTACAGACTGATGTCACTAAAGTTGGACCCTAATGAACACAGTGTTGGGGTGATAGAGAGAGGGAGAGAGAGAGAGAGAGAGAGAGAGAGGCCTGTAGTGATGTCACCGAGGAGCCATTTAATCCCAGTCTCCCCAGTGCACATCCACCTCACAGCCCCCAGCTGCTGCGAAGTTTGCCTCAAAATATAGAGAGGGGAAAAACAGGCTGCACACACACTCTTTCTCTCTCTCTCTCTCTCACACACACACACACAAACACACACACACACACTGGCGTCCACCCAGCTACAGATGGCACAAAGCTACAAAATGACACTACAGAACAAGGACAGGCCTGAAAACTGGTGGCAGAGAGCAGACACACACTCTGGTGCTGACACACACACACACACACACACACACACACACACACAGAACAAAATCAAACTGCGTTGAGAAGCTGCATAAAGTAGCTGGAGCTGAGCTGAACACAAGCAAGTAAGCACACATACACCCACATACATACACACACACACACACACACACACACACACACACACATACACATACACATACACATACACACACACACACACACACAGGTCTGTGCAGCCTGACATTAGAGGCTATCATGTTAACACCTACAGCTGTATGTGTCTATGTGTGTGTCTATGTGTGTGTGTCTATGTGTGTGTGTGTGTGTGTGTGTGTGTATGCTATTCGTATGTGTGGGAAGTTGCATACCTTGTTTTGGAGGCCAGGAAAGCGAGTTTAATTAATCCATGAGTGCAGATCTGGATCCCCTCTTTCTCTATACTCGCCACTTTCAGGCTGTGCTCTAGAATATGAAGCTCCATCTTTTACGTCTTCTCATTTGAGGAACCGCTAAAACGTCAACAATAAAAGCCTAAATACGCTCAACTGAGATGCATAAATAAATAAATACACGCACACGGCAGGCTAGGGCGTTTTAAATAGAGAAAGAAAGAGACAGAGAGAGGGAGGCAGGGTGGAAGAAGGAAAGCAAAGAGGTAAAAACGGACCTGCTGTCAAACCTGCGACGGAACCCCTCACCATCCTGGTCGGGGCTTTTCAAAATAAGACGTTGACGTCACTGAGTCGAACCTCGATTCATAAACAGATATGTGTATTTTTTTACATTCATCATGCAATTGATTTGTATTTTATTGTTTTATTTTATTTCCATTTTTATTCCTGTATTAGCAGCCTATTTTAGCTCGCGGGTTGCCTAGCTCTGGCAATGATTTTCATGCAAACAGTGACGAATTAATGAAATGCCTTATTCATTTTGGAAGTGTTTGTCAGTTTATGATTGACCCAGATTGGCTCTTTCTACAAAGCTAAAGCAACATTAACATCAGCTATACTTACCATTCTGCTTACTCCATTAGTGTTAAATAAAAGTAAAAGTATCAAACAGATAACTGTAATAAATTATTCATTATTTGAGCCTTATTTGAGCCAGACAAACATCCTATTTATCCGGGAGTAGATCACAGGAAGAGTGAGTAGGCAAGACACTCGTCTTTTTATTTGGAAAGCCACATTTCTAACACATATGATAATCACAGCATTTCTGACTTTCACTGTCATCCATATTGCCTCTTCAATTCTTCAACAAAGCTGGTTATAGTAGTCATGAACAACAACAGAGCAGAACAGAGGAGCTCACCATCGTGTTATTTTTCATTTGTTTTTATTTTATACGCTGTAGCATAAATCTTGTATATCCATGGATTAATCCATTTGTCAGTGGTAGATGTTTATATTTTAATCATTTCCACATGATGGATTTCTTACTGGATGCCTTTGATATAGCACGTAGTCTTCTGTCTTAAATATTCTATGTTCCTGATCCTAAATCACTCAAATATATAAATGTCACATTTGAATGGAATACTTACACCATATACAGTCTTAATGTCTTTGTAGATCTCTTTCAAGTAAGCTCTTATCACCTGAAAGTGCCAAAAGATATGAAAGTCGTTAGCTCCATTAGACACAAAGTGTCCCAAAAGAATCCCGGCTGTTACTACTGTCTGTTACAATGTTTTTATGTCGACAAACGTAACTCACGAATGACTGATTGAGAAGTTGTATCCCGTGCTTTTAATGTGAAGGCAAGGCGGAAGCGGCGTGGTGGCCAGCTTCCTGCAGCTTGCCAGGCCTGTGACTGGGAGCTCTGAGCTCCGCTGTTCCCCATGTTTGCTCTCCGACTGGAATAGTTAGCAGCTGCTCCGACTGAAACAAACAACTTGCCATTCAAACCGAGGGGGCGGGGCTTCGACAGAGCAAGGCATTATGGGTGATGTAGTTCTCAGGCTTTTTGTAGGGACAGGAACCACAGGAGCAGTTTGCAGGCCAGTGTTCATGATTATATGCACCCAAAACTACACCCAAAAAATGTTCAAATCGGCATGTGTATGGTGATAATTTGCTTTTAAACCAAAGAAAAAAAAAGACAATATTTTGGTCTATGTAAACCCACTTATTGTCATGTTCAAGAAAGCACTTGAAGATATTTAAAGATTTGTGAAGTATAGACTCATCGGTTTAAGTTTTTCCAGTGTTCTATTGTCCAAGTCCTTGGCTGACGGCAGGTGTGGTCCATTGCTACTGTAGCATCCTTCTCCTCTGATATCAACATCAACTGTTCTCTGTAAACCCTAGAGACAGTTGTGTGTGAAAATCCCTGTAGATCAGCGGTTTCTGAAACATTCAGACTGGTATTAACAACCATTCTACGATCAAAGTCACTAAAACTAAACTTCAGCAGCTCATCTGGACCACGCCTTCATGCCTGAAGTAATTGAGTTGCTGCAATGTGACTGATTAGCTTTTTACAGTGTACCCAATAAAGTGGTAGGTGAGTGTGTGATAAACATTCGGTGTAGATAATATAAACCCAAACACAGATTAATTAGGAACTGATGTGAAGGATGAACAAAGAAAAGTCGGAGGTGCAGCAGCTGCTGCAGGGCGACCCGTGTCGCTGTAAACACACATAATAACCATTATTATGTTATTAGTGCTGCTCTTTGTGAACTGTCACCTGGCCTCGCTCTGCTCCGGCCTCAAGTCAGCAGGTGTGTTTGCACGGAGAATGTCACCGAGAGACGCAGCTCCAATTTAGCAATCACTTCCTTCTGTTGCCATGGTAATTAGGGAAAGTTGGAGAGCGGGTTTAGTCACCTCTTCTTCTTCCATCCTAGCCTCAAGTCCTGACCTAGCTGTGGAGTATGGGCTGTGCTCCGGTACTGTGCACACCATTCACACGTACTCACACCTAGGCGCCTAGAGGACCTAGAGTCTCCAGTCCAACTCCTCCAGTCACACTGTGGAAGGAAAGCAGAGTATGTGAATCCCACATGGGTACATTTGGCTGGGATACAAACCAGTCACCTTTTTGCTATGAGGCAACAACACTAACCACTGAGCGACCATGCGGCCTCCAGAGGAACAATCCACTTACAACCCATTTGTTTCTGGAAGCACAGCGATGTTTTCTCTCATATGAAGAGCATTAGAATAGAGTTTCTGTCCTTATCACACCAACCTTCCCACGACTTGGTCCCAACTGTTTCCAGTTCGGCATTTGAAGCCTCAGCGTGATGACACTCCCAGACGAGGGCATCGTTATCTGTCACAGAGGAGCAGTGGTGTTAATTGTCGCTCGCTGAGGGCCTCTGCTGCTGCAACATTTCCAGCCAACACTCTAATTGTAAGAACAATTAGTAAGAACGGCCCACGACAAAGGATTAATGAAACAAAGACACAACGCGCAGAGTCTCCCCAGTGGCTGACGGCCGCGCTGCTCATCTTCAGATGGGATTTCCCTGCCAAGATAAATAAACAGAGAAACACAACAACATTAAGAGCTTATTTACTCCTCTGAGGAATCTTAAGTCCTCCAACACAAATACCCAGATAATTTCACATTGTGGCAATTATTGCAGAAATTATTTGAAATGTCACATGAAGCACAGGCTGGTTGATGATCTCCTCTTTGTTCTGTTTGCTGCTGAATAATCCTGAGAAATAATGAGGTGGTTTTCTTTTTATCTCCCATTATTCTTTATGTCCTCATTGTTCATTATGGTACAAGCGCTCCTCTGGATCACTAGAATAAAGCAGAGAACATGAAGAAGATGCAGTATGAGGACAGTCTGACCTGTTAGTGTTTCAGACATTCCTTCAGCTGCTCTCATTCTTGTGTCTGTAGCTATTGATTGGGTAGAAATGGAAAAACAGACTCACCCTTACAAAGCATTTTTGTGTTGTCATCACTGCTCTGCTCCTTGTCCTTGGTATGACATTTCATATTTTATCTAATCACCACAAGGCAGCAAATCAACCTTGGAATAGAGAATGGATTAAAAACCAAGTCAAGTCTTAAAGCCAGAGTCCCTGAGAAGTCTGAGCAGCCAGGTTTTACCCTGTGAACCCTCTGCTTTACACATCAACAGGACGAGAAGACAAGAAGAAACAGATGTGGCAACAAGAGAAATGCAGCTGCACATCACAGCAGGTATATGAGGAGTCCTGCTGCAGCGCGACCAGCAACCTTCACAGTGGAGGAACATTAAAGAACAGAGAATGAACAATTCACATTTAGCAACAAATCCTCAGGTTCTTCCTCAGCCTCTGGTTCCTCCTCAGTCCTCCTATGGTTCCTCCTCAGTCCTCCTCTGGTTCCTCCTCAGTCTCTGGTTCCTCCTCTGGTTCCTCCTCAGTCTCTGGTTCCTCCTCTGGTTCCTCCTCAGTCTCTGGTTCCTCCTCTGGTTCCTCCTCAGTCTCTGGTTCCTCCTCAGGTTCTTACTCAGGTTCTGGTTCCTCCTCTGGTTCCTCCTCAGTTTCTGGTTCCTCCTCAGGTTCTTACTCAGGTTCTGGTTCCTCCTCAGGTTCTTCCTCAGTTTCTGGTTCCTCCTCAGGTTCTTACTCAGGTTCTGGTTCCTCCTATGATTTTGGCTTCCACATATCAGGCTTCCTGGCATCCTGTTACGCTGTTTAGCAAGAACCATAAAGTCACATGATCATTCATCAGTAATCATGAAAGGGTGCCAGAATTTTGCAGAAACAGACCATAATATAATAATAAAAATACTATATAATATGTAATAATAATGTAACAATAATATAAACAAGCTATGGTCAATAATGAAACCATTGCTCCTGCTCCATCCAGCCACCTATAGGTCCCCTTTAACCTCCCGTCTGTGCAATGAGCCGTCATCCTCTGCTGCAGCAGAAGGACAGGAGGAAGTGTTTGCTCTGTGGCTTTACACTGTTTATCCATCACCACTCTGTGACTCTACCTGAGTCTGAACCAGAAATAATAAAGTCAGGTGCTGTGAGTCACAGACGTGGCCTCTGCTCGAGGACCATCGGAGCCGCGTGTTCCATCTAATGAAGTGAACGTGCAGTGAGGAGAGACTTCCATTCTTCAGCAGAGTGCAGGTTCTCCTCTGAAGCCTGGAGCCAGCGGAGCCTCAGACGCAGGCATGCAAGATGGAGGACTGCTCTAATCTCTTCCCCGTGACCCAGACGAAATCCTGAGAACAACCCGGGTGTTGGCAGGACTCAGCCCACGTCTTAGACGTAGCTCCCTCCACCTCAACACACAGCTGATCTGTGCAAACACCACTCCACACGGATGAATGGACTTAGTGCGCCCCGGAGAACAGAGAATACCAAAGCCTGTTACTAAACCGCAGACTTACATAACCATCAAGTGCAACTGTTCATCAAATGTGAAACGTGACAAAAAGTTTGATGAAGTCAACAGACAAGAAAACAATCTGGCTTTAGTGAGTTTTGGTTCCTCTGCACTGAACTCTTTGAAACTGTGTGTATAGACCTGCAAAGATTTGTACAAAGCTCATTAACTATTATGCCAAAATAACACTGAAAGATGTCCTTTGTTCCACAATTTCTGTGTTTCTCTGAGACTGTTATGATATTAACCTGGGTGAGTTGACATTGACTGTGTTTACAAAGACAACTGAAAATTATTCTGACTCTTTTGGCAAAGGTCAAGAAGGTCATGGAGGTCAAGTCTGCAATGAGCATCATTCAGACTGAGACGTGTGTAGTCCAGCCTCAGCCATATGATGCAGACATGGAAACACCTTCTTCACAGTAGAAATGTCTCAGCTGGAGACTCTTTGATGCTGATATTGATGATGTGAATATCCAAAGTGATGCGATCATATCCAAAGTGAGATGGAAACAAGGAAGAAGGGGAAGAATAAGGCAGTGATCCTGTAAATGTTGAGGGAGATGAATAGAATGAGGTTTAGGATGGAGAAGCATGTGCAAGCCATGCTGCTTCTACTTTCCCATGTTTCCAGATCATGACGGAGACGATGAGGATCCATACGTGTCTAGGGATGTAATGAGGGCATGACATTGTTGTAAACAATCAGCCTCTACAAACAACTAATACGAGCACCATTATCAAGCTACTGCCACATTATCAGACTCCAGACTGTGACTGTCAATATAGCTGTAAGCACTGTGTCTTCAGGCCAGCTCAGTGGAGAGATGACATTTAATAGTCAAAAAAAAAACAAGTCAAATGAGCGTCAATGTGTTTTCCCCACCAAACAACCCCGTCTGCTCAGCAGCTCCTCCAGGAGCCTTCTCCAGTAATTAATAGTGAATGAGCAGAGGAGCTACACCTGTAATTTCCCCCCGGCGTGTTTACAGATGCAGCAGGAGTGGCTGCAGCTTTCTGCCGTTGCCATGGCCACACCTGGCTCAGCGCTGCGCTCCTCAAAGCAAATCACCAGCTCCATGGCCAGCGCTGTCATTTACCAACACTCAGCAAGCCCTGCTCTTATTTACAGGGCGCATTCATCAAAGCCGGAACAGTCCACTCGCAACCTTTGAGGCCATTGACAGAACAATGACGTTATGAAAGCCAGCATCTCATTTCATTTTCTCATTTTTATTGTTAGTTCAGACTGCTTTTTGTCCACTTGTCAGACTGATGGTGGGACTCGAATCTTGCTTTCATTTCTTACGTCTTACCAAGACTTGAATCACGAAATGCTGTCAAACTCAGAAACAAAATGCCAGCTCCTTGGTTTCAGGATATACTGATAAACAGTACCTCGATAATAGTTCATACATCTGAATGCTTTAATGCTTGTTCGGTTCATTTCCTCTCAATCTGATTTAATCTGCTAAGATTATACATAAATTAACAATGATTCCATGGAGGTGCTGCCCCCTGGTGACTGCAACTCAAACTAGCGCCCTAACTAGCTAACATAAACCATGAGAACTGTATTGACCTTTTATCAGAACTCTCAAAAAAAGAGATTGTGTCGTTGCCTTATTTTAAAAATGTCCTAGTAGAATATGTGAAATGTCACTGAAACCAACCAGTAACTGGAGATTTCCTTTCTTTGAAATGATTATACTTGATTTTCATATAGTTTTCCCTCATATTCATGCATGTGTGCACATATTTATTGTTCTTTTTCTTCTTTGTTTTTTCCCCTTTGTTTTGCTGCTCTAACAATGCAATTTTCTCTACTGTGGGACTATGATAAATAATTATATGACCTTTTTATTTGAATCACCGGTCGTAATCATCCAGTGATGAGTTCCTCAATTCATTCATGAAAAACCAAGATGAAAAATTGAAAAAACGAGACAAGGAAAGTCACAACAACCTTCCCATTTAGAGAAGGGTTAAAATATAATTTGAGACAATGCATTTACAGTCATACATTCAACAAACCAGAATAATGCAAACAAGTGCCTGAGTGTTAAAAAGGAACCAAAACAACAAAGGAGAGATTTTAATTCACATCGAGTCACGCTTCCAGATAATCAATACAGCAGCCAAACAGGCAATGCGATAGTGTTCAAAGGTACAAAATGTTGTCCAGAAGAAAGACAGACTCATAGCATAATCTTAGAGCATCCACAGTCGTGTGTTGTTGTTTTTTTATACAGAAAAACAGTATCAAACATTAGGCAAAGTCATCTCATGACAAAACCAAGAACATATGCATGCAGGTTTGTTTTTTTTCCATAATATTGAGCTTGCATACAAAGGCAGACATTACAAAATCAAAATCACAGGTTGGTTGTATTCATTACATATTCATCAGAGAGAGAGAGAGAGAGAGAGAGAGAGAGGGAGAGAGAGAGAGAGAGAGAGAGAGAGAGGGAGAGAGAGAGGAGTCAGTATATTGAGATGCCATCATATTTTCACAGCCGGTGTGTGCCGCACAAATCAACGTGGCCGAGGAGGCTCGAAGCACTTAAAGGAAAAGGGAGAGATGATGGAGGAGGATGACATGCAGTAAACGTCTCTCTCCACAGCTCTGATGATGTTTCTTAAAGGGGACCCAGAGTGGAGTATTCGTCCTGGTTTAATCCTGTGTGGCCTCACGTGCTGTTTTACAACACTTACACCTGTATGTTTAGTAACGTGGTTATCACAGTCTGTTTCTGCACGGTTTGGCTGCCCGTTAATGCGCGCATGAATGGTGACGTGACCTTACGTTGGAGCTTTGATATGTTGGAGCCAGAACCAGAGGAGGATCCAGAACCAGAGGAGGAACCAGAGGAGGAACCAGAGACTGAGGGAGAACCAGGAGCAGAGACACTGATTTTTCACCACAAACTAAAAACCAAACAGCTGCAGACTCGTGGTCCTGTCCTCATGTCCTCACCTCCCTGAATGGAGGCCGGTTTATCTGTGTCACCTGCAGTACTCTGCAGGTGGGAGGTGGTATGGTTTCTTTCACACTTTACATCACATCATATTTTTACTTTCTGTTTCAAAATTCTAGATAAATAATTGACTGAGGCTTTTTTTTTTTAACCTGCATCTTCGGCCAGGTCGTTTTTTTTTATTCTAGGTCCCCTTTAAAAATCACATTGTCAGTGTATTAGCTGTATCAACACTGTCTCAGGGGGAGGAGACGAGGAAACAAAGGAACACGAGGGAGGAACCACTACGTCCGAGGACGAGGACCAGGATCTGGAAGCAGACGTGCTGCTCGGTCGGACTGAGAGGCTGTGACAGCCTGGCAGGGATCCCGCTGAACGCGACACGACCATTATTTCTGCGTGTTGCCAGTCAGTGCACGGACCCGGGGGTTAGAGGAGGGATGGGTGCCGGGCGGGGGGGTGGGGGGGTGGGGCTGTGGTGGGGGGGGGCATGCAGAAAAGGTCAGCGTGTGGAATCAAACTGGTGAAAATCACGAAAACATGCAGAGAGCCATGAGGGCGACGCGAGGTCAGAGGCTCCAGCCCTGGCTGGTTCCCAGGACACAAAACACAGACACATATTCATCATTAACTCTGCCAGACTGGCTCTATGTCTGAATTCATGCCTCAGTTTTCAGGATGGTCTGTTTGATAGTGTTTAGATTTTGCCACTCTACTGCGCCCAGTTACATTTCTTTGCCTTTTTCTATTTTCCAGTCGAGGTAATGTTTATCTGCGGTACGTTACTGACTACCACTGATGATCAACTAGGGCAGAAATGACAAACTTCCTGGATCGACACTATTGCATTTGACCATAATGTGACTCTGACGAAGGCTGTTATTAATGGTAAGTAGCAAGTAAAGGAAGTTTTTGGACATGATTTCAGAACGTAAAGTGCTTCACTCAGTGTATATGAGTGTATATACACAGCAACACAGTCATGTGCAGCAACTTCCTACACACTACTTGTATAAATGACTAAATAGAGGTTAAATAAATTCACAAAAGAGATGATTTCCATTTGTATGGAACGAAAAAAAGTGTACTACAAATAGCTCCTCATTCTACATAACTCTAAACTCAATCTATTTTTCAGTGTGTCTTCTGTTTAGGAGAGAGTGAGGTGATGGTTCTGGTCTAGTCTGACTCTCATGGACCTGCAGTCGCCTCTTTACGCTCCAGATCCCATCCCTACATCCTGGTCACCATCCCGAGGGCGTCATTTGAGTAGACAATGTACTAGTAGACAATGATTGTGCAGAAAAAGGTGTAAATATTCCAGTGACTAACAAGGGTCTAATATGTGACTAACACACAAATACAAACAGCTAGTTAATGATGAATATGTGTTCTCTAATCTAAGAAGAAAACAAACAAAGGAAAACATAAATAATTCAGTTCGAGGGGGCCCGAGTGAAGTCTTACTGTTGGACTTAAATGATCTCGCCCCTGGTAGTATGCTCCTGGCCTGCGAGTTCAACCATCCCTATTCCAGAATTTATGAGAACCCCCCCAACACCCCCCCCACCCCCCCCGTCACCCAAAAAAACCAAAAACAAAACGTGAACAATATCAATAACATGGAGCTGAACATTCGTATAGGAGTCACTGTGGAATAGAAGGGGTCGAACATGTACATTCTGCATGGTGTGTTTAAAATAACCCCCCCCCCCTCCATACACACACACACACACACACACGCACACACACACACACACACACACACACACACACACACACACACACGCACACACACACACACACACACAGCAAAGCAGGTGAGAGATCTCTGCCCTTCAGCCCGGCCTGTGTCCCCACAAAGCTCCACAGTCGCCCTGGCCCACACCAGAGGCTGTTGTAAACAATACATGCTTTTGTTATTCTTGTTTTTGTCGTTTCTTTTCCTTTTAAATATATATGTATATATATATATATATATCTTTAGATATATGTTTTTGACGTAAACTTCCTGTTTGGCCCTTTTTTTGTGGAATTTTCTTTAAACAAACCGCAGGTCTACATTTCCGGCCACGACAGAGTTGAAAAACGCCGTCAGAGAGTTTTATTCTTTGCTGTAAACAATGATGTGAACACGTGTGTGTGCAGCCTACACAACAGGGCCGGACCAAATTCACAGCTGGACTGGGAGAAGTGAAATTCAATGAAATTCACAGAAATTCCGATGTACCGATAGAATGATCATTGTGTTAAATATGATATAAATCAACATAAGTATGGGCCGCTTGCAAACATTACATTTTATTTACAATAGATGAGACTCCATTTGATTTATTTTAAATTCTATTTCATGGGTCATGATGGAGTCATGACCCATGAATGCTTTGCTTTGAGAAAAAGTCTTCAGAATGGCTGTAAAATCAGGTCTGTATCGCCGTCCTCTGACGTAGACACTTTGACTTGAGCTGGACTCTGAGTTTCCAGTGTTGGATCTGAGAAGAGTCTTAAACCTTGTGATTATAACTGTATGACATCATCATGACTTTATGTCATGCTATTGAGTGCTGAGGCTGGAATGAACATATTACTTCTTATTCTACGTTCAGTGTACTGTATATGTTGTGTGACTGAGTGGAATTTCTCTGAATTGGAGTGAATTTAATTCCTCTTCAAACTGTAATTCGTCGTCTTGGGGAGGGGGGCGGAGCCAGTTCACATTCACGCTCATGACTGAACTGAATGGGAGCCAATTAGAAGTAACACTCTGAATTTTGCACAGCCCTGCTGCACGGATCGTCCACACATCATTCAGTGTGAGAACCTCGTGATGTCAAGTGGAACCTGAAGTGGAACCCTGCTCACTGTTAGGATCGCTTCTTCTGAAAACCTCGTACCCTAAATGCATCTTTGATCCGGCGCCTTGCGGCTCTGGCTCTGCGAGCGGAGAGGCCAGATCAGGGTGAGGTATGTGCAGGAGCGTGGGTGAGGAACCCAGACAGGTGGAGGTGAGACACCTGGAGCTGCCTCATGCTAGCACAGTTAGCACAGAGGCAGGGGATCAGCAGGTGTTCACACCACGTTACCTTAACTGAGTCTCACTCCTGAACTCGTCCCCTGATGTCACTAATCATGTTTTGAGGAGTTACAATCTGGTTTGTTTCAGAGTGACTGACCCTGAAGAAAGGACAAATGCTTCTTCACTTTTACAACCTTGTTAAGATGTGAATTCATGTAACAAAGACGTGGACGTCTGCGGCTCTGCACTCAGCATGTCTGCTCTGCTCCCACCGATAGAACAGGACAAAGGCTTGGTTTGTGCTGTGAAGGACCAGTGAATCACTGATGAATCATTTAGAGATCTCATCAGTTAGACTTCTCCTCCTAGCCTCACGTTAATTACAAAAACCTTGATTCGTCAATTCATTTAGGAGAGAATTTTCTGTTAAAAGATTAAAGAAATGAGCAGCCGTGCAAAACCCCCTCAGGTGTGAGCGATGTCAAACACGAACACAAGGTGTTTTTTTCTGTATTTTTAAATGAGCCCTGTTGAGAGGAAACATTTCCCCAGAGTCACAATGACATGAGGGTAATCCAGAGAAGAAGAAGAGGAGGAGGAGGAGGAGGAGGAGGAGGTGGGTGGGTCGGAGTGATGGAGGCAGGAGTCCGATCTGGAGCTGGGACGAGCCGGGACGAGGACGGATGGACGTGTGCGGTGACAGGAAGTGGGTCTCAGTCATTTAACGCCCCGGGCAACTCATTGGTCAGCGTGTGCCAGCGCTCTATTTTCTTGTCCTTGTTTTTGAGGCAGTCGAACCAGTGTTTGAGCCGCTCTCCGTTGGCGTTGATGCCCAGAGACACGCCGCCTGCAGCACAGAGCACAGAGCCACACAGGTGTAGTCGACAGACAGTCTGGACAGGGAGGAGCTCTAATGTACGGCTCCCAGAGCAACGAAATTACAATGGTTAATAAGAGCAGTTCTATATGAGAAATATAACACAGAAAAAACATTCCAACTATGAAAAAAGAAAATAAAAAAGATGTTTAGATCATGAATATTCAATACATGCAAGCACCTTACTACAATATGAATATATTCAAGGAAAAGTTGGTTGATGGGTGTGTCAGAGGGACTACTGAGCTGGTTAGGATTTTAGATTCGAGTCGTGTGCAGAGACGTTTCACACGTTGCTCCTCGACTCAGGAACAGAGCGGAGGAAGGACCCTCGAGCTGCACAGACGGCGAACAGCAGAGTTCCTGAGGACGACTCAGCAGCCAGGTCAGGCTGCACCTCCAGGTGCCTCACACCTGTGGGCTGTTGTCCTCTCATGTTCAGATCTCCCAAGACGTGAACACGGTTTATGTCAGCTCATAGGGTGTGTGTGTGTGTGTGAGTGAGTGTGTGTCCACTTCCTGTCATTCCAATTCAACATCTGGAGGGGGCGGAGCCACTTCGATTCAAATCCCAGTTCTTCAGATCGGAATTTTGCTCAAGCAGCGTAGCAGCATAGTTAGCCTGTTAGTTTAGTTAGTTAATTTTATTACATTAGACGTTTGTTGTTTTCAAAGAGACAAAGAGAAATAACACCTGCCCTCACCTATGAAATCGTTGGACTTTCCGATATCGTAGTCCCACACAGTCACCTCCAGGGTCTTCTTGGTCAGGTCTGCATATTTGATGTCGTAACAGAACTCCTGCAGGACACACGAGAGGAGAGGACTCAGTGGGTCGTGCTCTCCAGCAGCAGCACGTACGGCCCGAGCGTCACTCTGCCTCAGACAGTACGAAGCCTGAAAAGGTTGAATGAGTCCATTCTGCTTCACCACCTGCACAACAAAACACTCCTCCACGCCGCTGCCGCGGCACAATTAGCATCACAAACCTGAATGCAATTGACATTTGTTTCATTTACATAATTGTGAGTGGCTCATTGAGTTTTAATTGTGGAGCCTAAAATAATACGCAGGTTAATGTCTGAGCGGCTCTCGACTTCTGCCTCATCCTCACAGCCGTCCCCGTTAGTTCAGGACGCTCACACACACACACACACACACACACACACACACACACACGCACACACACACACACACACACTCATCAGACTGCAGGGATCATGACTTCAGGAGGACTACAATGGCTGAATGGAGCATTTCTCCCTGTTCTCTATGGACTCACAATATGGGAGTATTCCATCTTTCCTCCCACTCACATGATTGATCATGTGACATCACGTTCCTTGTCAAACAATGGAACTTAACTCCTCTCTCCTTGGTTTTTAGCTCAGTATGAAACTGATACTGCTTTTGCTGTTTATTGCTTTAATTGTTTATGTTCTTTTACACTTATTTAAACCTGTGTCTGTGGTTGTTTTTAAAATGCTTCATAGCTTAATTTATTATTATGTTTCCGTAACTAACTTAACTCCAATATTGTAATATCATATTTGGATTTGTCTGTTTTTTGATCTAAAAGTGAAAATGTTTTATTTTCTGCTGTACATCTTTGGCCAGGAATTCAACAAAGTAAATGTAAAAGTAAAATAAAATGAACCGTCCATTATATGAGACAACAGTCTGTGTCCAGCATCTGTTCTGCATGTTGGTCCTGAGGTTTAGTCGAGGCCAGCGCTCTGACCTGAGTGAAACCAATGCCTGGACGCTGAGGACGGCCGGGCTGCTCATCCCTGACAGAGAGGCCGAGAGGTGATGGAGGAATACGGCCGCAAAAAATGTCAGAGGAAATGTCAAGCCGCTGGCCTGTGTGAGAGCCCCCCCCCCCCCCCCACCTTTATGAGGTTCAATGTATTGAATGAGCATTTCATGAATGAAAATGATGTTGTTTGACTGACTGAGTCAGCCCTAGTGGACCTCAGTAGTGTAGTAAGTAAAGTCACTTCCACGTTGGCTTCATTTCTCTATATGGTCTGTGGTTATTACATAACTGAGCTACTCTAGCTCCACACAGACACCTCATCATCACCTCATCCTCCACTTTATTCATATCTTAAAGCTACTATAAGTGATTTTCTGGCCACTTAGGAATGGCACAACAGGCTGTAAACACTGGCATAATATTATCTTCTAACTTTGATGTGATCCAGTTTCCTCTCGCATCATATTCGCCCCAAAGCCAAAGAAATTCACTTTGAAATAATAACTGGATTTATCCTTCTAATGAATTCTTTGACGCTGATAAAAAGCGAGCTGCACCTTTGATGTAGAGGTAGAAAGTTTGGGGCATTTATTTCTTTACAATGTGAGCATTCAGAATGCTTGGGCCACAGAGGAAATATCCATCTTCAATTTGTTTTGTTTTTCTTTAATTAAAGGTATGTATATATGAGATATAAGTCCTTAGAATGTCGCTCACTCTCTCCTAAACAGAAGAATTGTGCATTTGTTATTGTGTGTTTTGTCTCTGTGCTGCAGGGAGACGCCTCAAACTCAAACCACCACTTCCCCAGTGAGTCTTTCCCACGTACTCTCCGGCTCTGACGGATCTTCTGAGGCATTCAGAGAGCAGCCGTGCCCTCTCAGAGCGGCTCTCGCAGGTCTCAGGGTTGCACAGGTTGCTCAGTACATAAAAGCACAGAGTAAACACGGAAAAGAAATTGCAGCTTTGGAGGGTTTTAGTGCCACAGCCGCAGCTCGTACCTCGTTGAACTCGGGATTGAGCGTCTTCTTCTTCACCGCAGTCTTGTGCTTTGACTTTTTGTTCTCGTCCGGCTTCAGATAACTGTGAAAGAGTGAAGCAGGGAGGAAAATCATTGATAGGTGCATAGATAGATAGATAGATAGATAGATAGATAGATAGATAGATAGATAGATAGATAGATAGATAGATAGATAGATAGATAGATAGATAGATAGATAGATAGATAGATAGATAGATAGATAGATAGGTAGATAGATAGATAGATAGATAGAGGAGGTGATGATGGACTGTTTAGTTATTCTCTCTGTATTGAAACTGGTACAGATGAAACATATTCTATTCTATTCTTCTATCTATCTGTCTGTCAGTCATCTATTCAACAGCCCATACAAACGTCATTATGTGCTGTATGTCCTGTAGAGGGCGCTATGGCACTTCCTTGTGCCCTCCACACAGCATCCTCCTCTCCGCCGGAGCTTTTATTAAAGACACTTCTTTCTAATAACAATCAGAGCGAGTGCCCAGCGCCCGCTCCAGCATCTCAGCAGCCAAGTTCAATCTGAGGCGGTTAGAGCGACACAGAGATCACAGAGGTGAAGACATTTGGTTCGAACCAGTAAGTCTGCTCAGGAGCCGGTCGATGCTCCCACACAGAAGCAACCAGTGAATCAACAATATGAGTTTATGAGTTTGTTCTGGCTGATTGCTCTGTTTGTACGCACTCACTCTGTATCAGGGCCACTACACTAACACAGGCTGCCTGTTGTTTATGGATCCCTGAAACGCTGCTCTCTCAGGTCCAAACCTGGACTGTCTCATCCATCTGCTTTGTTCAGGAATAATGTAATTAACTTTTGACTGACTGACATGATCGCCCTTTGTGGAGGTGTCCCACACATTCTCAGTGATGTGTAAAACTGCTTTTATGGATCAGATTCAGTTTGTGTACGTGATTTTACATGCATTTTAGTGCTCCAGCCTTGACCTCAGTCATCACATATTCTACACCAGGGGTATGCTTTTAGATCAGTCATTTTGTGAGATCTGTTTGTTATTGTGTGTTTCGTTTCTGTGCTGCAGGGAGATGCCTAAAGCTCAAACTTTATCTGTTGCACAGTCATAAAGCACAAGTCAGGGTAAAGGCAACAGGCAACGTTAAGATGCAAACCACCATAGAACCCATAGAACTCCATGTGATGTTAGTTACAGGTCTGGATGGATTTGGGTCTGGACCTGGACCACGGTCTGCCATTTAGTGACCCTGACTACGCATGTGAGCAGTTGTAAACATTTACTGCGTGAGATCCGTTTCAACTTTCATCAGTTCTGTGCAACATGATGGAAAAATCTTCCACTGCCAGGGAAGCTTTGATTCAACCAAAGCCAAAAAAGATCTGATCTGATTGAGGCCAAATTCTAAAATTCTGCAATTCAGCAAAGCCCTGCTGTGTGTGTGTGCATGTGTATTTATGTGTGTGTGTATATGTGTTTATGTGTGTGTGTGTGTGTATGTGTGTGTTTATGTGTGTGTGTGGACTTGTGCATTGGTTTTGCTTTCATAAAGGAAACTAAATGCAGGTTTCAGTTTGGAATAAGACTCATTTGGGGCAATAAAGATAATAGGGGTTGATCTAAACCTAGCTGGCAGCTCCTCGATCCCCCTCACACACACACACACACACACACACACACACGCACACACACACACACACACACACACACACACACACACACACACACCACCTACCACCGACACACACACACTCACGCCGCAGTTTCCCCAGGTAACGGGGGCTTGTGAGTTATGGCTCATGAACGTACCCGCAGGGAGAGAGTGGCAGAGAGTGTGGCTGATGAGGATATTGCAGGGAACCTAATTGTTGTTGTGTAATGAGATTACTGACCTCCAGGCAAAACAAAGGAAAGTTAGGATGCACATAATGCTAATGTGCTCTACATTGCTTCTGAGGGGTTCTCACTGGGCATTTAGATGATTAAACTCTCTTACTTTCACTTGTCACAGAGTGACTGTCACACAGCGTGTGGACCGTGGAGCTGGAATCAGTGACAGCTTCGTTAGAGATGACGGTCGGGCTGCGTGGTTCCAGCTCCACCTGACCTTCACCTCTTCATTAACTCTCTGTGCTCTGATTTTGCCACAGTGCTGACATCCTAATGACTGTGGGAGATTTAACATCAGAGTCACAATCTGTTTTCATGGTTATTACAACTACGGGGAACCTGATTTGGTGACTGGTGCAAAAGGCAGGGAGACAGGAAGACATATTAATCAATAAGAGTTATCATGGCAGAAGCAGATTGCACAAAGTTTGCTCGTTGTTTGTTGCAGTTGCCCAAAGTGACAATCAATGAGGTGAGCAGAGTGTTATGGTGACATCGATTGGTAGTTGCTAAACGGTTTAAACTGCTTGTTTTTGTTACTAAAGTGTTATTCTAAGAATAGGAGGACTTCTATAGCTTCCACTGCTGTGTGTCACAGAATCACAGCAGAGAAGTTGTAACTTCCCCTGATTACCAAAGACAAATGCGTCTGGAGAGAACATCTGCAGAGCCTCCAAGCACAGCTGGATGCAGACGATTGAGAAATAGAGCTGTTCCACCATTTTGTCAGTTTAACAACTTCACTCTTCCACAGGCCAGAGTTAGAGAAAGACCCAACAGGGACTAGAACATCCTCCTGACGAACCCACTGTTCCTTTCATTATTTGTCAGTGAGAAACAAATGGGAACTTGCACCTTAACTTAGCCGATTCTGTGTATTTCCGTCTCCACGTCATTGTTATCTCAGGTAGACATATATCACATAGATCACCAACATCTTATCACATAAATGAACAAAAACGAGCAGTTTGAACTGACACAGCCTCCTCTGGTGGACAGGTGGGTGTACTGCAGGCTCTAGAGTGAGCCTGGGCTGAGGTGTGGTGCAGATGTGCTCTGCTTCCTCCACCTCTGGCAGAATGTGCAGCGCTGCCATCATTGTGCTACGTTCAGCAGCTCTGCCTTGAAAGAGAATACTTATTTTTATGAATATCTCCCGCCTTGATGGAAGGCACTCGACATTGCCTGAAGAGCCGACTCCTTTCTCCTGACGTTTTCTGCTACCTTGTCCGTCAGCGTGTCTGCATTCTTCACCCAAATCGACTTTTAAGAACACGCTCCCAGTTTCATCGACACCATAGAGGAAGCCACTGACAGGTCCTGCAGCGACGCGTCCCCGTCTGTCTGTCTGACTGTCTGTCTGACTCCACATATATATTTCCTTTATTCCCTCTCTAATACAAGCTTGTCAGTAAATCTATTATCTCACTGCAATCCTGCCGGAGTGTCCTTCAAGCTTCAGGGAGATTTTCTCAACCTCGAACTGTTGGAAAAATCGTTGCCAGCCCTCCTTTTCCTTTTCGACACGAGTCGCGCCTTTGTTCTCGAGGTGTGCGCGGCAGAGTCGGAAATTAATTGCACTTTCATTGCTCAGCCAGATGAAAGACTTGGGAAATGCTCAGGTGTGATAAATAGGACTCTGCCTCAAATTGCAGCCCTGCGGATGGCCTCTTGTGCTATGCCGTTGATAATCACAGCTTCTCTGCCTCTCTCCCCCCCGGCTAAAACATAGCCAATCCATTTCCACACTTCTCCTATAGCCCACCCTCGTCCACTAAAACACCATTATCCTGTGGATCATCAGCTGTTTCCCGGGGAAACGTGTGTGTGTGTGTGTGTGTGGAGAGACGCCTTCATGTACAGCCTGTCATGTGATTCACTGCTGCTTCCTCAGGAGCGGCTGGTTTGATAGAACCTGAATTCAGACGTTTGAGTTGATGCTTAATGATGCAGGACGTTTCCCATCTCGTGGAAAGCACAGGGTCAGGATCTGTCCTTAAACCACACTTTGGCTGATCATAATGAATGTGTTCCATTAGCGGCGTATGCTAAAGGACACATCTGCTCTCATTCTGACACTTTCAATAGCTGCGCAAGAAAAGAGACGCTGTGAGACCAAACGTGCTGTGATCAAGTGCATTTCTTTAAACTTTCGTTGTCATGAAATGTTTTGTTTTTCCGACGGTTGCTTCTAATCCTGTAGGTTTTTATTGGAGAATGAATGAGAATGAATCAATTTGTCGTTTCCCTCATGTGAGCTCAAAGATGTGAAGGCGTTTAAAATTTCTCCATGTGACTGTAAAAATCATTATTTCTTTTCATTATTTTTGGACGTTTTACAGACCAGTGAATCAATCAAGACCAGTTACCTGCTAATTTATTTACTGTGCTATGTGGGTGCACTTGCAGGCTACAGTGCATAACAGGAAGTGAAAACCTTGCGTTTCCTCTCTCCTGAGCTCTACTGGAGATAACACTCTTGTTGTTTGCTTAATTTGCTTTGAGGACATTTTCCTTGCGACGTTTCTCAAACCAGTCCAGCAGAGTTATCACAGCTCGGCTCAGCATTTATATCTGCTTTAATAACATTATTCCCAACGAGGTAATCAGCCAGTTCTGGGAACAGCGAGGCAGTCAGGCCATCAGACAGGTTGTAAACACGCAGACAGTTTGTTCAGACGCTCTGAACTCAATTATCGGCTGTTGGAACGGAAAGCGAGGGCGCTAAACTGTGTGCAGCGTCCCCTCCATGCAGAGCAGAGCTGCACAGGCGAGCAGGGCCGGACCGTAAAGGTTGTGGAGGAACGGAGGAGGTCACCTCCATCCTCATGCTGCTTGACCTGCACAGACATCCCTGTTACTATGGAAACAGATGATAAACACTGCTGCGAGCATGTTTACCTCAACAGCAACGTTCTGCCTGAAGGCGACAGTCAGAATGAGACCGTGCAACGATCACTGATCATTGTAACATGAATGAGGTCATATTTGGAACAAGTATTATTCAGAATAAGATGTATAATAGTGTTCCAGTGAATGTTCCAGTCCTTTCCATGGTGTGTGCTGTAACCTTGCTCCTCTCAGCCATGATTGAAACCCTGTTGTGCTCTATAAAGTAATAGAGAGAGAAGACTGGGGTTCTGTTTTCGTATTAACGGAGGGGATGTCTGCTTAAATGACTGAACGAGTCAGCTTGCAGGTTGTTTTAGTGCCACTGGACCCCAGATCTATCGTTCCTCACTATGTTTCTTCTTCCAGCTAATTTTTGATTCATATCTCCTCCTACAGTCTTTCAAGCACCCAGACATATTGAGACAAGCAAGTTGAGATATACCAATATATCATACCGAAATTTGTGGATTTTTCCTTTTTTTCCCCCTCCCTTCTTTTAAGAAGAATGAGCGGGAAGAGCGTAGTAAAAACACACACTTGTACACCCTCAAACAACCATTGGCTGTGTAGCTATACTTTGATGTGGAAACTTCAGTTACACTTTGAACTGGACATCTCTTCTCTCCTCTCTCGCCTCCTCTCTGGTCGTCTCTTCAATGCTGTTTAGTTGACAAGCTGCACAACCTTTGATCAGTGCCTTCTCAAAGACATCGCGGCTTTTGCTTTTTCATCAAACTCATGATATGCAGCAGCCTGGCAGCACTGTGAGGGCGTCTACCAGTTTCACTGTGGTGGCAGCAGTGCGGCGTGTGGAGCTGCTCACTGACGTTTTGACGTAGGGGTCGGAGAAGCCGTTGGCGTCCATGGCGGCGAGGTGGGCGCAGCGGATGATGCCCACCACCAGGCAGGACTTCTGGGTGTTGTACTTGAGGGAGATCATGATGCGCCCTCGCTCCTCCAGAGACTTGTCTTCGGTCTTGTTGACCTGCGGGCGACAGACGGCAGGGTTTAGTCACAGTGAGCCTCAACACGCTGCGGTGCTTACGCGAACCAGACCTGTCGCTCACTCAGGAAGCGCCAGCCTGGGATTAGACCACAGCTCTAATTCCCAAAATGCTAGTAATCCATGCAGACAAACAAGAACATAATTACTCACTCTGTAAGCCATGGGTTAAATTCAGCTTTCAAAACTTTTCTTTTCTCTTTTTGATCCCCTCCAAAAAAACAAGTTTGCATCTACAGCAGCTTCAGCTCTCGCCCTGAAAATCAGCCAAGCACTGATTGGCTGATTGATGTCACCTCCGCTGTGGATGGAGAGTTAATAGCCTCATCAAAATTAATTTGCCATGATCTTTAGAGACAAGATAAACATCTGAAGTGACACATGACCTGTGCGCCTGCCTGCTGTCATTCCAAGTCTGAGCACTGGAGCCAAACCACGACTTTCCTGTCACGACTCTCACACACACACACACACACACACACACACACACACACACACACACACACACACACACACACACACACACACACACACACACACACACACACACACACACGCACACACACACACACACACACACACGCACACTCCAGCCCTCTGGTTTGATTCCTCCTGTCACCTCCCTACACGCTGTGCGTTGTGTACTCTCTGAACTGTTCTCAGGCTTCTCGTCATCTCTGTTTATGACCTTGAGAGTCGGAGCACAGACCGGAACGTTTGGGTTGTTCAGTCCGCGTTCCCAATGCCAACGTTGTGCTTCGCCGTTCATGTCACAGGTGTTTTCCACATAAAGCAACCTCAGACAAAGCGCTGCCGCCACTGACGGAGCCAACAGTCTGATATTGTCTGCTCAGTTTTACCAGGAAACAGAAGATGAGCAGAGTTCTGTTACCCTACGTTCTCCCAGCTCACAACATACACAGCAACTACAGCTGTTCTACACAAGCCGCTTCATAGTGCTTTCCAGAGGCAAGAAAATATACTGGAAACATCGTAAATTACAACAGGATCAATTACGCAATAAATAATAGACGTTGAAACAACAGAAATGTCTGCACACCCGTTCCTTGTTTGCAGTCCTCGCACACTGGAGGCGATCAGCCTGAATTACTTCGAGCCCTGGCGTAAAAATCAATTCTGTCAATAATGTCTGTGTCTCTCTCTGTTTTTTTAAATAAAAAACAAAATAAGTCACAGTGCTTTCTTTTACCTGTTCATCTATTTCATTTATTCACTCCCTTTTAACTCTGAGAAATAGGGAGCAGACAAAGTTATTTGTCGACTTCGATCAATAAAACACTGACATTCAATCCAGAGGCATTTCCACACGTGTCTGCTTTCATGACCACATCTCTATTGTGATATTTAGGTTTTGGACTTTCCTGGAGTAAATACAAAGACTCCCACTCTGTGTGGGTGTCTGTGCTTTCCGTTCCTCTTGTTCATCCAATGACCTATGAACTATAAGCTCAGTGGATTGTGACATTATTGTCATGCTCAAATCCTTACATTGAACTGTTTTACATTTTACTCTAAATTTCTCCGAATTTTAATTCCACATCCATTAATTCCAATGCAGATCTGAGCCGAGATTCAAGAGTCGCTGTCACTTCACGTCTCAGCTTTGTGCAGTGGTGCTAGCCACTCTTATCTCGTCAGTGCGGGCCGAGGAAGCGGTGCAGGCCTCTGCAGACTCTCCCAGGAGGAGGGTGCCTCTTCCAGCCCGCTCCCTCTGGAGATATCCCAGCTTTATTTCCTCCTTCTGCTGCTGTGACCAACCACTTAGAAATGCAATTTAGCGTCGACACTCACACGAGTTGCTGATCGGGTGAGTGTGCGCTGGGCTTTCCCATACATCAGCATTATTCTAAACCACATATGGAGCATGAGGCCGTTCATATCAGAGGCTTAACAACGCAGAGCTTATGGAGAGCGACGTGGCTGACCACTGTGGCCTGATGCACCACGAGTCCTTTCAATTTAGTTTGTGCCATTTCATATTGATATTCATTCGTTTTTTCTGCTGTATCATTCAGCGGCTCTTTATGACAAAGTGCCAATTATTTCCCCCCAGCCAGAGCAATAAAGTCAAAGTTGGGAGACGTGGAAAGTTCCAGAGAAAAACTTCAAATTACTTGTTCCATTAAACAGTTTTGCATTCGACAGACATGAATGACTCTTCTGTCCCAACTGATACAAAAGAAATCAAGCAGAAGATTCAGTCTGTTGACTTTACTCAAGGGTTAGGGTTAGGTTAGGTACTACTTAAGTCGTACTTTAAAGTGTTTTAGTATGATTTTAATGAACCAACCCTAGCGTCACCTGCAGATTGAATTTAGCAACAACTTTGCTCATCTCGAGGTAAATTCTTGAGAGTTGGGACTCGATTTTTACTTTGAATCTTTAAGCTCATCAACCTAAAACGGGAAGGAATGTGGTCATAACAGTACAACAGAAACTGCTAGAAGCCAAACATATCCACTGTTAATTACAGAGCTGATACATGAAAATGAGCTTAAATGTGGCAACACAGTAGTTGAGCTTTGTCACATTCTTTGTTAAAATGAATTCAGTCAAAAATAATCTGAAAACCTTCACCTGGTGTACTCTATGAAAAAACACAACTTTAAATGAGTAAAATCTGATATCGTAGTTACCCAGTAACATAACAACCTTAAAGGTCAATGTTGTGCTCACAGCTTCACAGTAATGACTGATAATCAGAACCAGCTTCCAGCTGCTCTTACTCTAATTCTACCCCCCCCCCCCCAAAAAAAAACAAAAAAACATAAACAAAGCATCCTCAGCATCAGAAACTGAACAGGAATAACAAAATGAAGCGAATCAGAGAGGAGAGTCCCTCGTGCTGCGTGTGGGAGACAGTGCTCAACAATCTGTCCGACAGTGTCCACAGCAGGATACTAATGAGATATCTCCAGGGCTCTGACCCTCTCTACATGAATCACAGATGACTTTTACAAGACGTCTCAGTGGACTGCTGCACTCGGCATCCATTTCATCTGGCACGCCAACACGTTTCAGCCGCCACCTCGCCTCCCTGTCAGATCCACTTAGTCACGTCTCCTCTCCCACCGTTTGTTCACGTTTCGGACATCCTGCTGTCGTCTCGGCCTCTTTGTCTCCTGTAAAAGGGACCTCGACACTTTTACAGGCCTGAGATCTGCAGCATCATGCTCATACTGTGGTACTGAATAAAGACAAAACAGCAAACCTGAACAGATGGAATGTGATGTCAAATACAGGATGGAAATGGTGCCACCTTCCATCACATCCACCTCTGTTCAGGTACATGAAAACATGAAGGACAGGAGACTGCAGCAGTCTCTGGTTCCTCCTCAGGTTCCTCCTCAGTCTCTGGTTCCTCCTCAGGTTCCTCCTCAGTCTCTGGTTCCTCCTCAGGTTCTTCCTCAGTCTCTGGTTCCTACTCAGGTTCTTCCTCAGTCTCTGGTTCCTCCTCAGGTTCTTCGTCAGTCTCTGGTTCCTCATCAGGTTCCTCCTCAGTCACTGGTTCCTCCTCAGTCCCTGGTTCCTCCTCAGGTTCTTCCTTAGTCTCTGGTTCCTCCTCAGGTTCCTCCTCAGGTCCCTCCTCAGTCTCTGGTTCCTCCACAGGTTCTTCCTTAGTCTCTGGTTCCTCCTCAGGTTCCTCCTCAGTCTCTG
This sequence comes from Karalla daura, assembly GCA_029224185.1. NCBI lineage: Eukaryota > Metazoa > Chordata > Actinopteri > Chaetodontiformes > Leiognathidae > Karalla > Karalla daura. The sequence goes on along the minus strand of CM055204.1, from coordinate 20,828,083 downwards.
GTTCCTCCTCTGATTCTGGCTCCATTTCTCCATAGCTGCAGCACAGTTCCAGTCACCGTCATAACGTTGAGAAGCAGCAGTTTGTCGCTCAGTTGTCATGTGGTTCAGCACAAAAGTCACGTTAAGTCACACAGAGTAAAATGGAGGGTTGTACAGTAATTCCACCATTCAACCAGTCAGAGTTAAACCGACTTCAGGAGTCATTCCTGGTGGAATCAGTGTTCTCTATCAGCTCCTCTATCACCAGTGGAGAACATAGACAAACTCTCCATTCAGGTCTCCTTTATCAGCCATCGACTCGAGGAGGTCTGTGACAAACCTGGACACTGACAGGACTGGAGGACCATGGAGCCTGGGAGCGTGGGAGGAAGCGCAGACCTCAGGCGGCCCTGGCGCTAGCGAGGTCGGCGAGGCTGACAGGTGCAGACATCCTGGCAGCGCCTCGCACTCACACACCCTCCGCTGACCCCCCACCCACACACATCACTTATAAGAAGGCTCATAAACAAGATAACAGGCGCGTCAAAAACTCAGACTCAATTACCATCTGACAATATTAATCACAAATAACAATAAAACAGTCAGATTATCCGCAGCATGCAGCATGGACGCTCACTCCCGCATCCCTTCCTCTCCATCAATCCGCTGCAACATGAAATAAACCTCCATAAACAAACGCTGCCTCGCAGCAGGCTTTGCTGAACATTTTCCAGCTAATTGTACCATTGCCCTGAGGGAAACTCAATTAAGATCGGCCAGAGGATGTCCATTAATTGAATTTAATGCACAGCATAACCGGACACCTCCGACGTGACTGTCTGAGCATCGCTCTCCATGAGCAGCTCCGCGCTCCAGTCCAGCTTCCAGGTGGAGACCCGCTAGGTGAGCTCAGCTCTTTCCTGTTGTTGTTTTGTCTTTTTCTTCTGGTGCACATGTCATTAACGGTGCGTGGGAGGATCGGGCAGCAAATGTGAGGAAGCTGTGACTGAAATGTGTCTCCTGCCAACGTCCTGGTGGGGTCCCACAGATCAGCCGCTCTCAGGGAGCAGAGAGGAGCTGAGGCCAGAGAGGAGGCCGCCGCCTGGCATTCAGGTCTGCACACGCAACGTATTCCTGGACGAAAAGAGTCGTTGAGCTACGTGAAAGACTTTAAAGAGGAATAGTTCAATGGGGTGCTAATATAGAAGATATGGCACACTGGTTTCATCAGGAATGCCTCAAAGTCTGTTTTTCAGCCCTTTTATTAGCCTGTTATTAGCTGTGGGAATATTACGTTCTGTCTCTGCTCAGACCTGGCTCCTTTCATGCTTATCTGGCAACCACATGTCGGCTGTATGCCGATTTACTGTCTCTCCTGTCACTTAACATAAACGATCATATGGCTACATTTCTCGTAAACAGCTTGTTATCCTCCACTAAGTGGTAACTAGAGCTTTGCTGCAGCTATGGGGTGACTGAGGAGGAACCTGAGGAGGAACCAGAGACTGAGGAGGAACCAGAGACTGAGGAGGAACCTGAGGAGGAACCAGAACCTGAGGAGGAACCAGAGACTGAGGAGGAACCAGAGACTGAGGAGGAACCTGAGGAGGAACCAGAACCTGAGGAGGAACCTGAGACTGAAGAGGAACCTGAGGAGGAACCAGAACCTGAGGAGGAACCAGAGACTGAGGAGGAACCAGATACTGAGGAGTTGAGGAGTTGAGGAGTTGATAAATAGATAGATTGATTGATTCTAAATCTACAAATAAATGAGAACATGTTGATGCTCACGGACATGGAGAAGACTTATTCAACAAAGTCGATATTTTCTCACAGTCCTTATCTTCAACTGATGGACACAACGTGTCCCTCGTGGTAATTGTGGTAAATGGTGATTTTCTTTGTGAAATAAATTGGAGAAATTTGGAGAAAACGTCAGAAATCTCGTTCAGGAGTCAGAAAGTGAGCGGTCTGCCTCGTGGGGGCTGAGTGGGTGTAGCGATCGGATCTGTTGTCAGCGCTGGCAACACTGCGTTGGAGCTGTTCCTCCATGAAAGTGAGAAAACCAGATAAAAACCCAAAACTGATCTGAGACACTGATATTTAGCTCGTCCAAGCAGTTATTGTCCTCAAATATTCTCCAGCAGAACAGTTCAGAGTCTTCTAGTATTGGAAGACACTTTTTTCTCCGGCTCATACTTTTAACGAATGAACGGACCAGAAGGTATCTTTAGATTTGAAACATAGAGATTATATTCTAGATTATCCAGATGGCTGAGGGCTGGAGAATCATCTTCCAGCGCTGCAGGTTCCCCTCAGAGTTACGGCTCCTCTCAGCTCATTGTTTCTGTTTTGTGGCCCAAAAACTTCCCTGATTCAATTCAGACAGCACACACAGCTTCAGCAAGAAAAACCTCCAGTAAGCGCCACTGAAAGTTAAAAAAACTGCCTCGCCTAATCAATCAATCAATCAATCAACCAATCAATCAACAACGACTCATAAAATTATCTGCAAACATTTCAAATAGAGTATTTAAAATAAGTATAAAGTATCTTGTTTTAAATACTGAAGTTGTGTTATTCATGCATTATAATGTATTACTACTAGAGGTGCAACATCTAATGGAGGAACTAATAATCAACTAATAGAACAATTTCTAGAATCACTTTGTCTGTACGGGCATTTAGAAACTATTTTCAGAGCTTTTTTAAGGAAATTCTCTAATAGCGACTTCGGATGAAGCATTTGAGATGCTTTTTCGCCGTTTTTGTGAAACACAAATGAACATTTTAACACTTTTCCAGCATCACAAAACTAAAAGAATAATCAAATATTAATCAGTAGCAAATGTAATCATGTGCTGCAGCCTTAATGAACACTGTGGCGCATTTAGCAGCTGGAAAGACAAGGTTTGCCTCTGGAGTAGGTGGAAACCAGGGGCAGAGCTTTGAGAGGCTTCAGAGAGAGAACACTGGACAGGTTATTCACCTGGTGGCAGAGCTTTGAGAGGCTTCAGAGAGAGAACAGTGGACAGGTTATTCACCTGGTGGCAGGAAACACAGTTTGGATGAAAGCTCACATTGATCCGTCACTGCTGGACTTTGAAAACGTGCAACTGTTGCTAATAACTTCAGCACAAAGAGCTCTGCAGTGAGAGCTTTGTCCGAGGTGAGACACATATACTGAATCGATCCCCGAGGGGACACGGAGCGTCACAGCTCCGAGGAGGAGGAGGAGGAGGAGGAGGAGGAGGAGGAGGAGGAGGAGGAGAGAGGGAGCAGACCAAGGTCCGTCATCAAACACAAGGAGAGAAAAGAACAAGTGTTGGCTCTGAAACTGCTTCATCAGGAGCCTGGACAAGTCAACAGCTTTTACCCCTGTAACACTCACTCTAAAATATCCTGAAAAATAAAAATCTGCAAATGTTCTTTTTCTCTCAGTATCACACTAACACAGCAAACTGCTCCTATTGTTTGTCCTCACAGTTCCAGTGAAGATGTGCTTATATCTGGAAGTTTCTCTATCTGGAAGTTTTATTTGATTTGATTTAACTCAACGTCTGGAACATACAGATGTTCAGGTACTTTGGAAATTATCCCTCCAATTTTGTTCAGAGCTTACAAACCTGAGCCTGAGCGGTAGGAGATGATTACTGCCACAGGAAGTAGTCCATAAACAACCAACCCTGCAGATGAATCCTTAGATATTCCTTCTATCTGTTTAGACAGGGTGAGGACAAATACAGAAATCCTGCTCTAAACTGGCCCAATGTGGCAATATTACTTACTCCAAAAAAGTATATATATATAAACAACCTCTTTCCTTTTCTTTCTCCATGTCTGGGTCTTTCAGGGTTAAACCGTGGTTATACCAGCATCACGGACGCTCCGAGTGTTTTTTCCAGATACAGGGATCTGTCCTCACGCTGGCAACAAGGTGAGCTACAAATTGCTGGTCATCTCTTACAGTGAAGCCTGTCATTGTTCACCTGAGCCCGGGGGACAGAGAGGCGTGCTGCACAGAGACACCGATCCACAGATCTCCTCTGCCAGATTAGACGGCAGCCGTTGCCTGAGCCGCGGGCCTGTGTGGCGGTGCCAGAGCCGAGGGCGCGTCCAGGACGCATCCAGATGCCAGATGCATCCATCAGATAGAGGCAGCCCGGCAGCTGAGCAGCCGTCCTCAGATTACCAACAAACACACAACAGCTCCTCCGCTTCTCAAGGACCGCTGTGCAGGAATGTGCGTGCGTTTCCTCTTTCATGACGGTTCCCAGCAGATAAAAGCTGCTTTCATTGTCCCGAAGCTGCTTTTTGTGTGGACCTGAACAAAGCGATGCCCTCGGCTCAGTCCCAGCTTCAGCTGATCGGCTTCAAGGCCTGACATGAAAATAAGATGAAAAATGTCTAAAATCAAGCACTACTTCTACCAAACATGTGACCTCTCTCATCCTGGATGCCTTCACTTGTTTAACTATATTGGCTCATGGAACAAAGTCAACTTTCTAGTGTTTGTTTCTTGCTTTTGGGAGCTTTCTTGTCAAACTATCTTAATGATGAGTCAATTCAAGCTTTTTGAAGTTCTACGTTTCTTTGATGAAGCAAACTGAAGATATTGTTTAGTTCTCATATTTCCAAAACACATTGCACAGAAATATCTTGTATTTACTACATTTTCTATTATTCTATGTGTACTTATGCTATTCTGTCCATATTGACACTTTTCACCTGTTTTGTTTTCAACTTAAAAGACAAACAATGTTTTATCTTATCTCATCTCATC
>CM055204.1:20690821-20820821 GCA_029224185.1 Karalla daura | reverse complement strand
GTTCCCATCAAGAGAAGAAAAGAGGCAGCGGTTAAAATAGAAACTGAATGAAATCAGACTCAGACCGAGGCCTGCTAGTTCCAGTTAATGATCCCTGATGTAGACACACATGGGGACACAGGAGAAAACCCACCGCAGACTGGGACTCAAACCAGTGACCTTCTCTGGTGCCATGGAGGAGATACCAGCACACAGACTGTACGTATGAGGCAAGACAGACTCACAGGCAGCTGTTTCTCCAGGCAGTTGTTGAAGTTTTTGATTTGGTTGGGCTTCAGCTTCTTCAGCGGGATCCGTGTCTCCCCGATGAACTCGTTGTGGCGAAATTTGTCCTCATCACACACCGAGATCCTGAGAGGGCGAGAGCAGAGCGGGTGAGGAGGGTGAGGAGAGAGAACAGAGTGGGTGAGGAGGGTGGAGAGGGTGAGGAGGGTGGAGAGGGTGAGGAGGTTGAGAGGCTGAAGGTGATTTAGCACCTGCAGCTCGTCATCCCTCACCACTGAAGTCTCAAACACTCGATCAGTGACGACAAAGTGACAGGATGATGATTGAGACTTGTGTGGACGACAGGACAAATTTGTTGAAGGAAATCAGAAAATTTCTGCTCTTCATTCAATTCATAAGAGTGAAATTGAAATAATTTAGCTCCGCCCACAGGATGATGAATGATCAGGATCAGTGCATAACAGATGAGGTGAAACTGACTTTACATTTTGCTTCTAAATATGAATCACATCATTCAATTCAGAAGATTATCCCAAATTAACTCTGCATGTAGATGAGTAAAACTGGACCTGAAGATCAAATCAAAATGATCTGATGTCATGGTGATAGCATGAAATCTACAAATCACACGATCTAAGAGTCTTTTAGATCTTTCCCAACACTGGAAACTCAAACAGTCGAGCTTCCAAACAAGCTTTGAGTTTAATGTTTTATGTTAGTTCCAGTTCCTCAGAGTCAGGAGAGAGTCTGAGTTGAGGAGGCTCCAACATATTAAAACAAGAAGGGAGAATAATTTAGAGCCATAAACACATATCTGTCCCGCTGCGGCTTCCTATTATCTGCCTGCTCCAAACACACCAACAAACACATCCGCAGCCTTTGAACAAACATCAGCCAGCGTTTCAGTGTCCTTCAATTCTTCAATTAAAGGAGAAGATTCATTATTTTACACAGTTAGAACTGCTTACAAAAGAAATGCAGCTCGCATATCAAAACTACACACACACTCACGCACACACACACACACACACACACAAACACACACACACACACACACATTGCTTTTCAGATCAGAGGTCTGTATATTCTTCTTTGCCATCAGTTGTTGTGCTGCTCTCAGACGGATCCGTGTCCTCGTCTGGTCTGGACGTGTGCGCTCGCAGCCCTGACATGACATGATGCACACGCGTGACCACGTCACCTCTTCTAGTGGGAAACTGGAAGACTGGAAACTGGAAACTGGCCTGTTTCAAGTGTTTTTCTCTGCATAATCAGCAGCCTCGTGGAGGGAAACACGCTGCCTCTGTGCACCCAGCGCCACCAGTAATATGCATCCCAGTGAAACCCGGCACATGAATATAAATCTATCTATACATCGGGTGAATTCAAATTTCAATTTCCAGAAGGAAATGAGTGTTTTCTGGGAACGAGGAGGCTGTTTCTGCAGGTATTGCTCCAGGGAAATGGTAGCTATGGAGGTGAGGAGGTTCACTGGGCCTGTGTGAGACTGACAGACTGTCCGTCACATCACGTCTCTGCGAACTCTGACATCCTCCTGCTCTGTGAGAGGAAAGAACCTGGACCCGGTAGAGAGGAAAGAACCAGGACCCGGTAGAGAGGAAAGAACCAGGACCCGGTAGAGAGGAAAGAACCAGGACCCGGTAGAGAGGAAAGAATCAGGACCTGGTAGAGAGGAAATAACCAGGACCTGATAGAGAGGAAAGAACCAGAACCTGCTAGAGAGGAAAGAACCAGGACCTGCTAGAGAGGAAAGAACCAGGACCTGATAGAGAGGAAAGAACCAGGACCTAGTAGAGAGGAAAGAACCAGGACCTGCTAGAGAGGAAAGAACCAGGACCTGATAGAGAGGAAAGAACCAGGACTTGGTAGAGAGGAAAGAACCAGGACCCGGTAGAGAGGAAAGAATCAGGACCTGGTAGAGAGGAAATAACCAGGACCTGATAGAGAGGAAAGAACCAGAACCTGCTAGAGAGGAAAGAACCAGGACCTGATAGAGAGGAAAGAACCAGGACCTGGTAGAGAGGAAAGAACCAGGACCTAGTAGAGAGGAAAGAACCAGGACCTGCTAGAGAGGAAAGAACCAGGACCTGATAGAGAGGAAAGAACCAGGACTTGGTAGAGAGGAAAGAACCGGGACTTGGTAGAGAGGAAAGAACCAGGACCTGCTAAAGAGGAAAGAACCAGGACCTGCTAGAGAGGATAGAACCAGGACCTGGTAGAGAGGAAAGAACCAGGACCCGGTAGAGAGGAAAGAACCAGGACCTGGTAAAGAGGAAAGAACCAGGACCTGGTAGAGAGGAAAGAACCAGGACCTGGTAAAGAGGAAAGAACCAGGACCTGGTAAAGAGGAAAGAACCAGGACCTGGGAGAGAGGAAAGAACCAGGACCTGGTAAAGAGGAAAGAACCAGGACCTGGGAGAGAGGAAAGAACCAGGACCTGGTAGAGAGGAAAGAACCGGGCCCTGCTGGCAGAGCCGGGCTAAGGTTGCCAGCCTACTACAGCGATTCCGCAGCTACCTGACAGACGCTGAATGTGAGCAACACACGCCACCTGAGGAACCCATGATAACGACTGAAATAAATGAAAAAAAAAGAAAAACAGTTTTGGATTCATCATGCTGAAAACTGTTTATGGTGATTGGATGAGTGCATTCATGAGCCTTTAATCCAATCACTCATGAATGGGTGAGCACTGGTTTGGTCACAGTGTCTCAGTGCAGTACAGTTCCAGCTGTAAGCAGCTCCACATCGCTGCTCAGAGGTCTGTGTGACGCAGGGACAAAAGTGAGACGCATCGCATCAGGGGACAGTTGGCAGGCTGTGGTGATATACTCACCCAGGTTTTGATGGAAACGTAACCTCTATGAAATCTGTCTGCAGAACACAGACAGAGAGCAGCGATAATGTCGGTAAACTCTGTGCTTAGGTGACATAAATCACCGGCTCCCACTGGAACAGACTCACACAGCACACGCTGACTGGTTAGCACGTATGGGACACGTAGGAGTTCAACCTTCTTCCACATACAGTATGCAATCTATTCATAATAAAGAGTGCTTACAAACAAAAACAGAGATGGATCGTTGTGTCTGTGCCATTTCCTTTCATATAATAAGGTGAAACTAACTTTTGCTTTGTTCTTTTCTGAGCAATTGAGTTTTGGTCATGGGTATGAATACTTTTGCAACCCACTGTATCTCCATTCCCATGTTCCCAGAGCTTCATCCTGGTCACCTCCCTCTACATCTGCAGCATCCAGAGCTTCATCCTGGTCACCTCCCTCAACATCTGCAGCATCCAGAGCTTCATCCTGGTCACCTCCCTCAACATCTACAGCATCCAGAGCTCCATCCTGGTCACCTCCTTCTACATCTACAGCATCCAGAGCTTCATCCTGGTCACCTCCCTCTACATCTACAGCATCCAGAGCTTCATCCTGGTCAGCTCTCTCTACATCTACAGCAACCAGAGCTTCATCCCGGTCACCTCCCTCAACATCTGCAGCATCCAGAGCTTCATCCTGGTCACCTCCCTCAACATCTGCTGCATCCAGAGCTTCATCCTGGTCACCTCCCTCTACATCTACAGCATCCAGAGCTTCATCCTGGTCACCTCCCTCAACATCTGCAGCATCCAGATCTTCATCCTGGTCACCTCCCTCTACATCTGCAGCATCCAGAGCTTCATCCTGGTCACCTCCCTCAACATCTACAGCACCCAGAGCTTCATCCTGGTCTCCTCCCTCAACATCTACAGCAGCACAGCCCCAGGTTCACCTCAGCCCTGAAGATAGGCCTCCTCTTCTTCTTCCTTGTCTCCATCTTGTTTGTTTGTTTGTTGTTTGTTTTGGTCTGAGCATGGCAACTGGTTTTACAACCAGCGCAGCATAAACAAGAAACAAAACAGAAACTATGTGAATCACTGTAAACAGTAAATAATATGTATATGTATAACATGTATACCACTATGTGCAATAATTTACCTTTGTCTAGTCCTAATTTTTTTGTATCAACAATAACATTTTGTTGTGTCTTATATCTCATCCTGATTAAAGGTGTGCTGATTTCAATGGGTATGTTGTTAAAATGTTTCGTTTAAACAAAAAGATAGATAATACGACGTTATGAGGTATGTACGTAAAAGCTTACAGACAACGCAAAATAACACACGTACAGTCTGGATATTCAGAGGAAGAGGTGGATACTCCCACTAACACACACACACACACACACACACACACACACACACACACACACACACACACACACACAATGTTGGAAGGTGAAGTAACAATTGCACACATAATTATGTAACCTACTTTCCAACACAGTTTGACACTTTGGTAAAAATAAAAGAGCGAAGAACAGTGGAAACTCTGATTGCATAACAACGGCCTGGCAGTCTTCACAGGAAGCGCACCTTTCTGCTCCAGGTCTCAGGTTAATCTCAGGTGTTGGAAACCAACAAACAGGAAGTTCAATCTCAGCCAAACAGGGAAAAAACAAGGATTATTTATCTGGAGACTCTGTTAACACAGGACTTCCTGGCTGTTAAACAGTTCAGGTTCGCCCTGGCACGTCGTGAATTGCAGTGAAGAGGAGGATTCACAGGACGGACAACAACATCGTTTCTGGCTAGAAGCGGCTGCTGTCAGCACCGGCTCTAATAACGTGATTTACCGCAGAGTCAGGAAGAAGAGGAGGCTGTCAAAACTGACCCAGAGGTGCTAGAAACAAGGAGGAGGCTATTCTCCTCTCTTCTTCTCTCCTTCCATTGAATTCATCGCGTTCAGATGACACTTGAAAGCACTTTGAGGTTTTGCGTGAAATGTAAAGTGCTCTATAAGTGAAACCAAATATTGTTATGATTACTTGAAAAGACTGAATTACGGCCTTAGTTATTCTAAAGTGCATGTACTCTGGCTAATGCTGGATTTCTCTGACTAAAACAGCCAGATAATGTGGTTGGAAACAGATTTCCTTCTCTATGTAAACGTCTTAATCTGACTGAAACTCAACCATGCACCTGTTCATGTTTCACAACCCACGCGCTGGCCTGTGAGCCCAGAACAACATGTCCCAGAGAGCCAGTCGGATATGAGACAGAAAGAAGCAGTGAGAGGAAAACAACCAGAACAGCCACAAGGCAGAAGCTCCGATAACATCTGGACAGATGATGAGACTGCTCCCATTCACCCAGCTGAAGGAGCTGAATACTTAAAAACCTGGATGGAAGGAACTGGAAAGGCGTCCATATGAACTGGCTAAAATGATGCACACTGCCACCTAGTGCTCAGGAGGACATGTCTTCTTGTTTTTTTTGCAATGAGTTAGACGTCCAAGTCAAGTTCTGAGCACGTGTGTCATTCCTATTATTTCATGTCCATGCACTCTAATTATTTGTTTTGTAATGCTTATTTGTTCACTTTTCTTTTCCCTCCTCCAACCTTCATTTTTACCATTAAAACTGTGAAAAACTTCCATTAAGAAATGACTTGGACAAACTGCCTGTTAGCAGTGCTCTACAGTACTTTCCTTGTCTTTCCTCTCTCGTCCTTCTTTTCCTTTTGTTCATTCTTACCTTCGTTCCTCCCTTTCACCTGATCTCTTTCACTTCCTTCCTCTTTCCTCCTGTTTTCCTCCCCTTCTCATTTCTTCCCATGCTTTTTTCTTATATGGACTTCCTCCATTCATTTCTTTCTCCCATCTATATCCCCCTGTCTTCCACCTCTCCTTTCCATTGCCTCCAGCACTTTTCTACTTTCCAGACATTTCCTGTGCTGTTCATTCTGATTTTCCCCTCTTCCTGTACCTCTTACAATCTTTGCCTTAATTACAAAGAGGGAAGTAAAGCTGAAAGTACCTGAGTGTTTTGCGGACAATATCCTCGTCAGTGATGCCGTAGTAGGTCAGCGTCTCGCTCCAGACAGGGTTGAGTGTGTTGTGCAGGGTCTTGGTCCGAAGTTTATTGGCCTGGAAGACAAACAGAGAGAGTTGGCCATTTAAAGAAGACCTAGCATGGAAAACCACTTCCACCTTGACACTGCTGAAGGACAGCGGTCTGGACCCGAGAGCTCCAGACATTTCCTCTCATCCTCATTCGACCCACGACGGAGAAACAGCAATAAACAGATGTTTGTCACATACAGTCACATTACATCACAGCATCACGTTCCAACTCAAGTCATCCGATCATTCATATGAGTGGCAGGAGAGACAGCCAACCAGAGTAAAGCCCACATGTGGTTGCCAGATAAGCATGACATTGCACTAGATCTAAGCAGAAACAGAGTGTAGTATTGAAACAGCAAAAACAGGATTATAAAAAGGCACAGAAGTAGCATATGAGGCATTTCTGATGAAACCAACATGCCATAGCTTCTATGTTAACACCAGAGATAAAGGGTAAACCCTTCATTCAACCATTCTAGGTCTCATCCTTCCTGGATGTTGAATGATGGATGGGACTGGAAATGTTCCAGTCGTGGCTGACCATTCATTTGATGTTAATTCTCTGCTCCGTTTGCTTGATTTCTCTCCAGTCGTCCCCAGTCTGATGAACAGGAAGTTAACACCCGCTGTGACTCCCAGTCACAAGTGGACTGGTCTTAACGTGGACCTGCGGACTCTGTTTAGCAAGGAACGGAAAAGTCATGTGACTAGTCATGTGAGTCAGTGAGCGAAAAGCCTAAGTGGTTGCCAGATGTGCATGAAAACGCACACATCTGTGCAGAAACAGCGTGTACAGCCCCTCAAACAGCATCTGAGGCGATCCTAAGACAGGACTGAGCCTCATGATTGACTGTGCCCCCCCCACCCCCCCACGCCGCTCATCCCTCAGGTGTCAGGTGTCGATGAAGAGCTGCGAGAGCCCCAGAAGAATCCCAGAAGATCTGTCAGCGCATTGACGTGCGCTGATGCTCATGCAAACAGCAGCTCGCTGCTGCATGCTGAACGCCGTCAGGAGCCACAGGTAAACAGCGGCCTGCATTTGCATGAGGCGATGAGCTTAATCAAAGCCGAGCAGGAAGCGGAGGGTGTTGAGTCGACTGAAGTTTAGAGATAGTCACAGCCTCTCCGTTCTGCTCGGCCGCTTGCCTTCAGTCAGCAGCGTTCTTCTTCACCTGGCTCCTCCTCTTCCTCAGGCCTTCACAGGGAAAGAAGCAGGAGAGCCACAGGCAGCGACGACCAGGAATGTCACCTAACCACACAACCTGAGGCATTCACATCCAGCTATCCACCCTCCAAAGAAGGAGAAGAGGAACTGTAAAGATACACTCAGTTAGTGTTAGACTAACAGATATCATAGGTGTATCTGTACGTTCATATGGAAGCTGAGAATGACCTGATATTTACCTTTTATTTTACTTCCATTTTCTATGATGATTATCTTGGAATAACAAAGTCAATTTGCACATGATAGCGACTTATTCCATTATCTTGATATAACAAAGTCCATCTTTGATAATGCATCATTTATTTTGTTACCTTGCTACAACAAAGTCTGTTTTCTTGTGATAAGGACCTATTGTTATTTTATCATCTCAATATAACAGAAAGTTTTGTTTCCCAGGGACAATGATGAAGTCTAAAGAGAGGAATCATCCCAAAGTGCTTAGCACATTATGAACACTGAGGGAGGGGTCAAGGAGGAGATCGAAGAGTGTCTGTTATTGATCACTGATCAGGATGTGCTTAACGTTTACCACAAGCAGAAACAGCATTGTGTCTCTGTGTTAGAGATGGAGTTCAGCCCCCGTGATTTAAGCAGAAGACAATAATCAAATTAATGTGTTTTCACATGAAAACACAGCTCATCATCCTGAAATAATGACGTAATAAGTCTTTGTGTTTGTCATGAGAAAACGGTAGTAAAATAAAACAGTAAGTACTTGGGAATTGTCGGCTTCCATACATCCTAAGCTCGGGTGCGTATTTATATTTTATGGAGGGCTGCCTCTATGTTGAGCTCCAGGTATCTCACAGTGTTCCTGAGCTTTCATCTCACCCCTGAGGGACAAGAAGACTGTGAAACATAATATGCAAAAAGAAAAAAATAACGTATAATATCTTTTGTGGCTCCAGAGGGAACATGATCACAGCACATTAAATAGCAATTTGTGGTAGAGATCCCAATGCATTCTCATCCCCCCACGGAGAGATATATCTTCATTTCTAACCGCCCTGATGTCTCACGCTGACACGTCAGGTATCGCTCTATACGAGCGGCTGCTGTATGAGACGCCCAGCGCTGCAGAGCGTTGGGATGTGACGCTCTGCCTGCAGGTGGAGTTCACAGCCTCTGTTAAAGTGAAATGGTCAAAATCTCAAAACGATTTACTGCACTAGAACTTTGACGCCAACTCAGCTGCAGCGATTCTTATTGTTCATATCATTCATCCTTCATATAAAGGAAAACTTCAAGCTGTAAGTACAGAAAAATCCAAGCAATGACTCACTGGACCTGTGCAGAGACAGATACACATTTCCAAAGCTAAAACTGGAAAACAAAGCAGCATCTGAAGCATTTCCACTGCTTAGTTCAGGAACTAGCTGAGAAGCTTCGCTCTTTAGCATAGGACGTAAAGCCACGTACCGTTATGTAGCCACATTTATCTGTATTTGATGTCATGTTACATGAGGTCATGTGACTGGCAGCAGAGGCAGCCAATCAGAGTAAGATGTAGATGTGACTGCCCAATAAGCATGAAAGGGCGCCAGATCTAATATCGTAATCCTCACGCATCAAAAACAGGATTGTTTAGTCATGTCATGTCTCATGTGTGAGGCGTGTGTGAGGCGTGTGTGAGGCGTGTGTGAGGCGGCGTGGGGGAACCCTCCTCACACTCGGCTCAGTGAGCGAGGCACGGACAGGACATGTGATCCTGGTGAATTTAATCAATTAGCTCCCGACATTATTTGCAAGTCTGATGGGAAAGTTCAGCGTAATAGGACTCTCGCTGATTGTTTCTCCCTCAATCAGTGGTTGATTCCAGCAGGAAGACACACACACACACACACACACACACACGCACACGCACACGCACACGCACACGCACACACACACACACACACACACACACACAGCGATGTTTTTAATGCTGATAACCACATTTTGAGCTAAACGGAAAACAACATATTTTAATTCAGTGATTTTAATAGATGATTTAATTTGAATGTTGTTTGGATTTCATTAATTATTCATTAAGGTCCTTTAGAGAAAGGTTGATGCTCGATTTTAGTTCTGATTATGATTTTTTAGAAAGGACAAACACTACTCATTGGAATTGTGAGTGAATAAGAACATAAAAAGCTCTGGTGCCATTTGAGAGGTTTTCCAGCTCTCCTCCAACTCTCACTGGAGCGTTGCACACTTCCAAGTATCGAACACATCGCTGCAGCCAAAACGACACAGAAAGATGCTGTAAGCAAACGTCTCAGAAAGACTTCATCCCGGTGCCTCGTGCCTCCCTCTCTCCACCGAAGGTCACGGCCAGCGAGACGTCGGGCGGACACCTTCACCCTCGCTAAGTGCATTGTTGGCAGGCAGGCAAAAACACAGAAGTGAGGAGCTGCATTACAATGTCAGGTGAACACACTGAGGAGAGACTCTACCAGTGTTTATATGACTCAACTTCAGTGATTTCAACAATACACTGTAAAAAGATACTGTTAGTAAACCTCCATCGACTTCCATGAAAACCACATGTTTTGATTGGACAGTCATAACAGTATATGATAATGAATTCTGCAGTGTTGGTGGTCAAATCTTTACTGCACCATCTACACAGAAAGCTTATGGTTCTGGCCATGTATAAGAGGTTTACTGACATAGTATGCAAAATAAGACCATTGTCTTATTTTGCATACTATGCCATATTTTTTCATAAATCTGTCACATCCTTTATTAAATGAAACTGTCATTTAAAATATGAAAGAAAAATAATGATGGCAAGACGTGAGCAGTTGTTGAGCAATAATATTTATCTGACATGTAATTACAGTTGTATACTGTGTGTCCCTGACCACAACACATGAGACCAGGGAGTTGTGCTAACCCCATGTGGGTCAGCTGGAGGGCTTCAAAGTCTCGCTGTGTTCAGGCGACATAGCGGCTCTGACAGCGAGCGGAGCCGCAGCAGAGTCTTTACAGGTGCGATCAGCGTGCGTTAAAGAGGAAATCACTCCCGCTCGGCCACCTGCTCCAGGCCGCCGCTACAAATGAGCAACTGGTGTCACAAGTCACTTCAGCTGCCCAGGCTAGGACGCCTCGCTATCGAGCCAATTACCGCGCTGTTCTGGCACTGCTCGGCGCTCTGACCGGCTCTAGTTTAAAAGGCTCCTGAGCTGCAGAGAGAGAGGAGACTGCAGCGGGATTAACCCAACTCTAATCACAACGGGTCGTCTGTGACCTGTAACCAGCCCCAAGCCCGGGGTTAAAACTCTCATTCCACCTCTGAAATCATTCACCTCAAAGCAAAACTAGACATCTACATCTACATCTGCTTTGGTTTGTTGAGGGCTGTGGTACAATGAAACATGATATTTAGGGGATATTTTTAGGTGATCAGTAGGTGCACATCCAAAAGTACTCTTAAAGGATAAATAAATAAATGGGATAAATAAAGTACTTATCAAACTTTATTCTTTAACATGGCTGCATCATCATCATCATCAGAATATGAGCATCTTCACTCCAACACTAGCATGTGAGCGTGTCAAAGTCTTGTTCGTAACCTCTTAATAAACAGCTATGCCTTTAAAACCAATTAAGAGTTAATTGAAATGTGATGTTATGTGCTGCTGAATGCCTGTGCTTTCTAATGACCTATAACTGCAGCATTATCATTATCATTATCAGATATTTGATGTAGCTTCTAAATGCCAAATTAGTAAAATGCACCGTTTAATCACTTTGTGCTCCTGCGAAAACATTACTTTACTGTATTTAATCCCTGTCACTAATCAGCGGTTTAATCTGGAATAATTACAGGCGTTTCATTGTGTGTGATTGTGGTCTCAGAGGAGATGAAACCGTGATCCGGCCTCGCAGCAGAGCGTGAAACTTCACTTCTGATTAGCGTGCGAGCAGAACTTATGACCTCTTCAGAGGGTCTTAATGAGGCTCTTAGACCGAGCCTAATGATTACTCTGAGAGCAGGATGAGAGCATGAGAACATCGGGGAGAAGGTGACGGCATCTTGTTTCCTGGGTGTGAATATGCACCGGCCTCTGTGGGACCGAGGCAGGAGCCAGATCCCTGGAAACCATTTGCCCCTCGGGGAGAGTCTCCTGCACTCCGGAGTCAGATAATCCGTGACGTTTCCTCAGAAGTGCACGGCCGTGCTGCTGCTCGCTGAGCTAAGCTGAAAGCTGACATTAGTCATGACTGTCACCGTAGCAGGACGCACGCACAACGGAAACCTCTCACACAGACTCAGACCTGTCACTGGGAGACGCCAGTCAGACAGGAAGCGTTTCCATGGACACAGTGTTCTGATCACAACCAGGGTAAGAGGATGCTCTGAATAACACACAGCCCTGTAAACAGCAAGTGCTCCCGACCTCAGCCTCAACCGGGTCATGTTTCATGTCAGACTGAGATATCCAGAATATTCCAGCCCCAGTCACATGAAGCAGATTGTAAACACCTTCTTCAGACCGGGGCTGTCAAGATGAAAACGAAGAGGAGCAAGAGGGACAAGAAGAGCAAAAAGAAGGAGAAGTTTATGTCCAGGGCAGAGGCTGAACCTGGGGCTGTGCAGCTGTAGATGTTGAAGGAGGAGACCAGGATGAAGCTCTGGATGCTGCTAACATGGGAATGGAGATATGTGGAAGAAGCAGGTGAACCAGTGGAGGAGGAGGATACGTACTGGTCTGAACCAGTGGAGGAGGAGGATATGTACTGGTCTGAACCAGTGGAGGAGGAGGATACGTACTGGTCTGAACCAGTGGAGGAGGAGGATACGTACTGGTCTGAACCAGTGGAGGAGGAGGAGGATACGTACTGGTCTGAACCAGCTGTAAACCTCTGGAAGATTGTGAGAAGCAGCACATTCAGTTTTTATGTTATTTTCATATGAAACTCAGAAGCTGATCAAGAAGCCGAGGTTTCCAGAAATGAGGATCACGTCCTTAAACTCTGCACAGGTGCAGGTGTCAGCCAGGTGCTACATCTAGAGCAATCAATGAATGAGCCAATAAAAACGTGATCAAAAACATCTCAAGTTTGTTGTGTCCAAGGCCACACTTGGCGGCAGCAATCACCTGGTGAGAAATTAAGGAGAAACGAGGAGATGACTCACTCCTGACGTAAATGTGTCTCGTTCTCTTCAGAAGTCGGGAATATTTTTAGCCTGAAGCCGCAGCCAGACGCCGTGTTAACATGATAAGTTCACATCATTGTGTTATTTGTCTCTGCAGAGTGCAGAGCACACAGACTCATCACCCTGACTTCTACACCCAGCGTCTCCTGCCCGTGTAAACAATGGGCCGAGGGCACTCGTTCACTGGAAATTACACAATTTTTCCTGCAAGAATCGAATCAGTCGAACCGTCCTCGGGGTGTGATGAATATACAGAACAATCTGTCAGTAGTTGCTGCTCCGGACCGGAGCGGTCGCAGACGATCCGTGCAGTTGGCGGCTTTCTTGTCTGGTGGATGGGGAGGAGCTCAGACCAGCAGCAGGCAGACTGTTGATTGTTTTACGGGCTGACTCCATGTGTTCGGGGACAATTACTACGCTATTGTTTCATTACAGTTGTCAGGCCCTCGTCTTCTCAACGCATAATTAGACTCGTGCCAATAATCACAATTTCATCTGCGTCTCACTGATTAGAGCTTTTGTTTCTCTTTAATGTCAAGAAAACAAGAGGGACTGCACGCGTGCAGCAGCTGATCTGCTCTGACTGAAAGCGTTGTGTTCACACGGCTGCTCATGAACAACAATAAAACCACAACACGAAGTAAAGACACAGAGGGCGGAGCCACAACATTCACTTATTCATCACTGATGTTCCCGTCTCAGTTCTATCATTACTACCATTATTATTAATGGTCCTGCAGGGCTATTCTTTATCATTATCATTGTCATTATTGTTATTGTTAATTTATTGTTATTATTGTAATAATATTGTTGATATTATTGGATATATTAAGATGCTAATATCATAATAATACTTGATAGATCATGAAGGCTTATTATGACTTAAAATAGCAATAACAACAATAGTGTTGTAATAATATTACAACAAGTAATAATAATCATTGGTACTTATGTGAATATATTTTGTTTTTTATTTATTTTGGACCTACTTATCATACCTATTTTTTCTACTTATTATTATTATCATGAAGAAGAAGATTTTGTGTGACCTTTAATTGCTGGACAGAATAATTTGCCTTTAGCGATGGATAAATAAAGTATGTAACTTATCTTGTCTTATCTTATCTTAACTTATCTTATCTTATCTTATCTTAACTTATCATATCTTATCTTATCCTATCCTATCTTATCTTATCTTATCTATAAGATAAGATAGGATATGGAACATGCACTCTTCACATCAGCAGCTCATGAAATAAAATGCAAAAGAATCTCTCATCTAGAAAATGTAGCTGTGAACCAAGTGCATCATTTTTCTTTTACCAATTATAACTAAAATGTTTATGAGAAACATATTTTCATTAACTAAAGCCAGATTGAAATCTGGTCTAATCTACCAAGCAGATCAGTCTGCGCATTAGAGGAGGAGGACGTGTGTGCCTGGCAGCGGTCTGATGGAGTTTGCTTCCAGGCTCTAACCTGTGCTCTTTAATAACCTCAGCAGCTCGGCCGGCTCATGCTCTCACACTGACCTGCGTCTACTTCCTGCAGCCATCTTGTGATTAACAGAGTCAAAGCGTACCAGGTTCAGTCGCTGAATGTTAACAGAGGTCAAACGAATAAATGAGGTGAGTTTAAAAGATATCAGCACGGTGGGAGATGTGAGTCAGATCGAGGGATAATCACTTTTAGCCTTTAATAAGCTGCTTTGTGGAATGTGCTCATCTACAGGACCCGTATTAGATTTGAGGACTTTAATGAAAGAACTAAATCAACTTCAAGGCTTCCTATCTGATGCAGGCAAATGACTGAACCCATCGTCTTATATAAAACAACCGGTGAGTCATCGCTGTGGCATAATTCGAGATGCGTCTTTGTCTTTGATTCACATGTGTGCCGTTCTTTTTTCTTCCTCTTCTTCGTCTTCTTCGTCTTCGCAGTAACACTGGAGCAGGAAGCCGGTGTGAACCCGCGGGAGCTTTAATGGTTCTTACACAACAGATCATACGTTACGTCTGCTTGGAGTGCACCCTCTTGTGACGGTGAGCAGGTCCAGAGAGGGCCCCCCCCACGGCACTGGGTCATTCACTTAATGTTGTGCGCTCTGATGAAGCCTGGCACCACCGTAGGCCCCCCCCCCCCCCCCCCACCCCCCCCCCACCCCCCCCCACCACGCTCCAACAGCAGGGACATACATCACACTCCCTCTACTCATGAGGGGCCAATCACTGTGTGGGAAACAAATGTACTCCTGGAAAACTCTGTTAGCTCATTTAAAGGAAACGTAAAAAGAAAAAAAAACGTGTTTAGTTGTGGCTCTATGTAGAGGAGAGATACATGAGAGTCTGCAACATGAGTACAGATAGGTGGAGCATGGAATCGATGTGGGATGTGGATATTTTTACCTTGTTTGGTTGAGTAATGACTAATCCTGCCCAGAACTGTACATTGGGTCCAAAACCATCGTCATGTCCTCATTCATATTGAAATGTCAGATGCTGAAATGAAACTAAAGAGGCAAAGGCAAATTCCTCACTGTGAAGACTTCACCGTGCCACAGC
Organism: Karalla daura; assembly: GCA_029224185.1. NCBI lineage: Eukaryota > Metazoa > Chordata > Actinopteri > Chaetodontiformes > Leiognathidae > Karalla > Karalla daura. Next base: position 20,805,689 of record CM055204.1, on the reverse strand, counting down.
TCCAGAATAACGTCCGAACACCCGTCGCCATAGAGAGGTACGTGAGCAAGTCAAGGAAAGCGAAACACTCACCTTGCTCGCTCCTGGCAGAAGGTGCAATTTGACGTATGGGTCAGAGAGCCCATTGTAGTCCATCGGCTTGAGCCCCTGTGAACAGAAACAAGGCATTAGGACTTATATATAACACCACTATAATATCCATGGATGCATATATGTGAAAGAGTCTACAGCCTCCTAAAGGCAGCAAATGTGAGAAACAAAGTCACCAAAAATGTCATGGTTCCCTCGTCTACTGCAACACTGGATACTCGGAGCAAGGACAAGCACAAGGAGCAGCAACATCTGGGAAGGACGGATGAATCCAGACTCTACATTTTCTCAGGGGTGAGATTTTGCTTTTCTGAAGACAAATTGAGACGTCCGGTTGCCAAAACAAACTTCAACCACATCGCAGTATTAACCAGGTCTTTGAACAGTAGTGCTTGGTTGCTAGGGTGGAACCACAGCTGCATCCTAGCAACCACAGCTGGACCCTAGCAACCACAGCTGCATCCTAGCAACCACAGCTGGATTATAGCAACCACAACTGCATCCTAGCAACTACAGCTGGACCCTAGCAACCACAGCTGGACCCTGGCAATCACTGCTGCATCCGAGCAACCATATCTGGATTATAGCAACCACAGCTGCATCCTAGCAACTACAGCTGAACCCTAGCAACCACAGCTGCATCTTAGCAACCACAGCTGGACCCTAGCAACCACAGCCTCGGGAACACAGCTAGTGTGCTAGACTAGCAGTTTGTGCTAGTGTGATGATGGATCTACTGATGTAGGACATCCTGATGAATGTATCGCACTGACTTTATTTGCTAGTTGTTTTTAAGTGACACAGCAAGTGGACACAGGAAGTTAAGTCACATCAATTACACACTCTATGCACAGAATATCAACAGGATAGCGACAGATATCAACTACACCAACGGTTGAAGTGAGTGAGTGACAGCAACATTTTCATTCAATGTGTTCACACCTGTAGGGCTTGTAATGTGAAATGCACAGTATGTGACATCTCTTATAAATATCAGGAGCAAAGAGCTAAATTCCTCAAGCTGTTCTTGCTGTACTTCCTGGACCAGACGCTGCTTCAGATCAACTCAGGATTAAAAGGCGCCAGCGCGGCCCTCAGCAGGAGACCCTCCTCACCACCCTGAGAAACGGCCGAGTGAAGAGGGGGACTGATTGAAAAGAGGCTTTCATTCCCCAAGAAAAGCAAATCAATGAGGACGGGGATGTAAAGGTCACTCATACAAAAAGCAAATAACAGGACACGGCGAGGGCGCCCGCACGGCGCGGAGCAGTGAAAGGGTTTCCAGAGCGAGCGCCGAGGGAACAAACACAGGAGCTGCCACACTGAGCAGCCGCCACAACTCAAAGGGAGCCGCAGCTCCCGCTCCCTGCCCGCCCAGGCTGCTCAGTGCTGCTCAGGTCGCTTTCTCCTTTCCAGGTAAACGCTTGAATTGGATCCGAGTCCATAGATGGTGGACCCGCATCGACCTGTGTCTCAAAAACAAAAGAGAAAAAAAACCCCTCCAGAACATGAATGAGTGCTGATATGGACAGCAGCTGATGTGTCAGTTGTTCAGGGTAATGGCTCCTTTCACATGGACGACAGTGCTGTGAATACAACTAATAACTCATTGATTTCCACTCGGTTTAAAGACTATACGAGACTCTTATCTTGCCTTAAGATTAACCTACGTAGTCACAAGCATTCTGCTCGAGCTCTGCATGCAGTCTAACATGCAAAAGTGAAAGATGAGAGTTGTAAAAAGGTCCTGAAAAACAGCTCTAATGCCACAACAGTACACGTGCACCTGTGAATGTGAGCATGTGATGTTGGTTTTTATTGTGTCTCCATTTAAGAACTTCTATGTAAATGAAGTTTTGATTCGAAACGGCATTCGGGTTACTAAAACCCAAGGTGAGATTAGATAGCTGATCTAAAAGCCAAATTTTTTTTGTTACATTTTATTGTGCTCCTTATTTATAATCTCCAGGTGATTGTGAGTTAGTTAGAACTGTTCACCTGTGGAGGCTGTGAAGGGCAGTGACAAAGTTTATCGAGGATCTCATTCATATTCTATTCAAAGCGGAGATAAAAACATGGAATTAGGACACCACGGTTTCCTGCTAATTCCAGTGAGTATGAGAAATAAATATGGAATAGCGATCGTAAAAATGGCACTTTATTTATATGAGCCCTGCAGCGCGCCTTCTCCACCTCTCTGTCGGACATTCTGAATGATAAACCGAGGATGTTAATATGCAGGATAAAGAATAATAAGGCTCAAAAAGCCCTGTGGTTTTATCATCGTGTGACAATGCATCAGTTTCTCATCCGACAAAAATACATAAATAAAGACGTCACATCACTGGAAACGTCATCGTGTAAAACTAGAAAGAGACGATTCTTCATTAAGAGCCCGGTGCCATTATTTTAATTGTTCCCTGGCTTTGTGTTTTTTTCCTTTAATGGACTCAAAAGAGAAAAACAAAAAGAAAAAAATAGGATTTTCTACAATTACCAGGCTTAATAGAGGAGCTGGGCTCAAAGCCCAGCACTCAGCAGGAATTACTGGCAGCAAAATGACACACTCCACTGTGTCTCTAATAAGGCAACACGGCTGCTTTAGATCCTGTCTGCACAACAGAGCCAGTGACGCTCACGTCCTCCGCTCATAAACATGTCTCCGCCTCGGCCGCACAGAGACGGGTCGCATGTCGTTTGTTGTGTGACATCTGAAGGAAGGACAGCAGAAGGTTCCAGAAAGAAGAGGGGAGCGTATCATGAAAACGGACAAATCCGTTTAGGGCCAAACACTAACGGGATGAGAGGTTCTTCCTCTGGGTCTCTCTGATGTCATTTCGGTGTGTCACAGAGTCTGCGAAGATCATTCCAGCAGGACGACGATGCCAACGGGACACATTCCAACGTTCCCAACGCAAAACACAACATGGGAGGAACCCAGCAGAAACCAGGGTCCTCAAACATGGCTAAAAGCCACAGGAACGAAGCTGGAATCATAAATATAATTATCTGAAATTATCAAAAACACAGGTGCAGGCACGGGGAATGCAGAACAATAGGAATCCAGACAAATCCAGACTCTGATATTCTATACAGGATGTGATGATGGGCCAAAGATGCTGATGTGGAAGTGTCTGTTGGTGCTGAACTGACCAAAAAGCGTAAACTTAAATACATGTTCATGAAGTGAGACTAAGAGTCTGAGACTAAGAACTCAGGTGTTTTCACACTGACAGGAACCTTTCATAGTTCCTTAGACTTGACTCTTTTGGTGGGAACTTTTTTAGTTCCTACTCCAGGATAGGGACTCTGTGTCAGCACAACAGGAACTGTGAGGGAGGCAACAACACAGAGGGGAGAAGAGGAGACACTCGAACTTCAGAAAGACGAAGATGAAGACTTTCAACGCCTCTCAACGTGATAATGCAGAAACACAAATGAAATGCTACAACAAACAGCAGCGGTGTTGATGTGAAGCCACTTCAGAGGTGTGTGTAGTCCTGGATGACATGACATGCCGTCATTTCTGGGAGGAATCTCATTTTATTTGCACAACAGTCAGCAGAGAGAAGATGCTGGAGAGGCCCGGTGCAACACGTGCTGCTCTGCCTCGGCTAGCTTCCTGTTTGTGCCATGGTGGAGTGTGAAATGGGCCCTCTGGTCCACAGTGTCAGAGCCGCATCAGAAAGCTGCAGCTCAGTTACACTTAGAGAACGGGTGAAAGTCCAGAAATCATCGAGGGCCACACTGCAGACTGCAGCAGCCGAGCCGGGAGGCGGAGGGACGATAGCACACTCTGCAACCCCAATCTCTGCGCCAGCCCTGACCCTGTCTCCTCAATCTCCTTCCTCATTTTCTGCCGTCTGGGAGAACTAAACAGGGGGAATACTCAGCCTCGTACAGTGCTCGTACTGTGCTAAGTCTGAAATACAAACACTCTGATCTGGTTTTCTTACACGGGAAAAAAAAGAAGTGAAAAGTAAAACCTGCAGAAAGCTTAAAGGAGACCCAGAGCAGCTCAATGCTGAGGAAAACCATCAGGAGAGTCTCCGCTGCTTGTGTATAAGAGATTCTGGGAATATTACGTTCTTTCCTGCACAGATCTAGTGCCCTTTCATGCTTATCTGGCAACCACATGTACATTTAATGCTAAATAGCTGTCTCACATGAATGCAGACTCTGAGTCCTGTCCTTCATGTCTTCACCTACCTGAGCAGCAGCGTTTTACATCACATTTCAGAATCAAAACCTATGAGTTCATCTTTGACCTGGGATAACATTATTCTACATAGCTGAAGTTTTTTTTGTTCTCGGTCTTCTTTAAACAACAGCTTCTATCTCCAGCCAATAGTTTAGAACCTGGAGATCAGCTGAATCAGAAACTGAGCCTGATGGCAGAGAATCGAGAGTTTGCATATCATATGGGTATATATATGTGTGTGTATCATTATTTAAAGCTGAGGAGAGGTGGAAGTGTCTCCTTAATGTCTTGTGAACGCCCTGTCTATTGATTTCCATTGTGTGTGTGTGTGTGTGTGTGTGTGTGTGTGTGTGTGCTGATGACTCTGATCCACACTTCCTGACCATGAGACGGCACGGCTGCAGCTGATGGTTCGAGCCTCGTCTTCATTTCTCTGTATTGTTGCCTCCAGCGGACACCTGAGCGATGGCGGTGGCGTGGAGCCACAGACAGCTGCGCCACGCCGCTGATTGCGCGGGCACACACTGAATACGCGGTTGATCATAATTACCCAGGGTTGGAGGGGGAAAAATGACCAGGGAGGCAGGCAGATGGGAGACGATGCACCTCACAACAGCTCCGCTGCACATCGCCTCTGAACGCTGTGAAACCGAGTGGAGCGCTGTTGGTTTTGGGAGTGAAGCGCTTCCTGGGCAGCGTTCAGAGGAGACCTGGGGCCAGGGCCGGGGCCGGGGCCGGGGCCGGGGCCGGGGCCGGGGCCGGGGCCGGGGCCGGGGCCGGGGCCGGGGCCGGGGCCGGGGCCGGGGCCGGGGCCGGGGCCGGGGCCGGAGTCAGGCTGGAGCCCCTCAGAGCAGCTGGACCAAACTACTCACAGATCACGAGACAATGCACATTTAGAGTTTCACTTTTAGACTCTTCAATAGAGATGAATTGATTTCAGTGCGATCTACCGTTTACTTGAGAGCAGTTGTTTTGTTGATCTTCACCTTATTGTACGATGATCTAGCTTGACAAAAACGAACTGTTCTTTTAACAGATGCTGTACACTGCAAAAATCTGCGTCAAAAACCGAAATAAAAACACAGAACCTGAGGTAAAAGGTCCTGAAAACAAGTGAAATGATCTGGGTAAGCAGCACGGTAATTTCACTTCAGAAGAGTTTGTGAAAAAAGACAAAGATAGTGTATAGTGTAGACTAAAAAAAAGACATTAACTCTTAAAAGAAGAAAAACGATCTAACATAATTTCTAGTGTAGAACATTTAATTTTCCTTTTCGTAAGCATTCTAAGTAAAAAGGCTTTATTGTATTTCCATTAGAAGCCTCAGAGCAGCCAGTCTGTTATGATCTGAGGTTTGTACGTTCCCCTACGGCTGCGTGTTTCGCATCGCGCTATCGGCCTCTTCCTCCGCCGGCTCGTACGTCTTCATTAGCATATCTGACTGGCCGGGCAGCAGGCGGCGGGAGGAGGCATCAATCAGCAGCCCGGCAGATAGCAGGACGGATCGATCTCCCCACAGGAAGCCGACACACACTCACACACACACACACACACACACACGTTACTGAGGGGTTAATGCTCTGGGGGCATCCCGGGACCAGGCCAGGAGCTCCGGTCAAGGCTCCCGGAGGCGAGCCCCCCAGCCCCCCCGCCCAAGTGATGGGAGCAGATGTGTCCAATTCATCACAAGTGAACGTCAGAGCTGGTGATGGAGAGGCTTAGGGGGGGGGGGCAGTGGGGTGGGGGGGGGGGTGAGCAGGTCACACCAGGACACGTTCCACGTGCTCCGGGGACGCTTTGGCCATCGATAACGAGGGGCTGATTTAGAGGAAAACACAGGAGAAGCTGATCTGTGATTGTTATTGATCAGGAGAGGAAGCAGCACTTTGACCCGGTCGCTGCTATGAAGCTGCTGCATGCAGATGAGGCCGAACGTGGAAGATACTGATGGAAAATGTGGGATTTGTGCTACACACCAGGATAATAGTGAACAAAATGATCGTGGTGATTGGTATTTGAGTAAAAAAAAAACAAAAACCAATTCAGATTGATTAAAATCTCAGCTTCCTAAATGTGAAAATCTTCAGGTTTCTTTTGTTAGTTGTTCCATTTAAAGGCCTTTGTGAAACAGGCTTTTCAGTTTTTGCATCATTTTATAAAACAAACAACTTATTGATTAATCAAGTAAAATAATCAACAACCAAAACAACTGTCCATGGCCACTGTATTATCTGCTGTCATGAACAGCAGATATCATGCAAGCTTTAAGATCCAGTGCATGCAGATGGAAAGAAGCTGAAATGTAAGTGCATAATTTGGCAGAGAGAAGGCTTCACCTGGGCCATGACTGGGCCATCAAAGTGTTACTTCTGTCAGTTACTTCTGGGTTGGTTCAAGAATCGCTGCTCTACTTTTCACGGCTCTACAGTCTTTTCCAGGTGGAGCTTGCTCAGCAGTGCCCATTGTGTGTGCATGTGTGTGTGTGTGTGCATGTGTGTGTGTGTGTGTGTGTGTGTGTGTGTGTGTGTGTGTGTGTGTGTGTGTGTGTGTGTGTCAACACCGCACCTACAAACCCAGCAACAACTCCAGCCTATTGTGGACTTTGTGGCTGGGGCGGGAAACTGCTTTTGTAAGCAGAAAGGAGGCAGAGGAGGAGCACGTTCACCAAAAACATAAATTACCACACCTAATTAGAAGCAAGGACGTGTGATTCATGGCTGTATGGACAGCGCCTCTCCGAGGTTTCCTTCCATTAATCCGTGAGCGGTTGACCTTTCCCTCCAGCCTCGTCCATCACTGTGTTGCTTTGCAAGCGCTTCAGTCACTGTTTATTATCAGAGCTTTTCATCCGTCTGCCTGGTTAGTTTACCTGGTTAGTAGTCACTTACAGCACTCTACTGTCAAAGGCTCAGAGGAACCTGGAGTAAAGGCATCACAATGATAACACTGGGGAACATAGAACGTGATGCCTCAGATGTTAGATTCTGGTTGAGAGATGTGATAAACCTATAAATGTCAAAATGTATTCCTACAAATCGTTATTGTATTCTTTTATCCATAAAATGAAGCTTTTATATGTGCACATGTATGGGATTCATGACATATAGGACGTACTAAATGCATTATCTCTAGGTACGATAAAGATATAAATGTCACATTCCTATCCAGTGGATCAGATAAGCCTAGAATTAAGTGGAAACTCTGAGGCATCCACGTTTGTTTCTGTGCTCTTTGTTCCCCAGTGTTCCAGGCGGAGAGGGGGAGAGGGTGGCGGAGGGCTGGAGATGTTTTCGATCAGGGTTCAGTGGATCTGGACGCTGGGAGCAGGCTTAGGATTGATTAGCGGGGACTGGTCGGGATTTGAGCTTATCTCAGCAGCTTACCTTCTTGTATCTGGGGACAGGGAGCTGTGTTTTCATAAAGCAGCGACACACACATGGACGGTGACAGCATGCAAAAGAATGAGACGGGAGAGAGAAAGAAAAAAACAACACTGATGATGAGAAACCAAAACACATGCAGAAGAATCAAAACATGCAAACAAAAAGCAAAATAACGACAGAAGCAGCCTGAAAGCCTCCTGAAAGGGTTCAGATCAGAGGAGGAGCTTCAGCTATCAGCTTCACCACTCACCTGCTTTAGCAGCAGCATCATCTGCCTAAAGCCTTACAATCATCTCTGAGTTGTGTTTGGACTCCAGGATCATTTCAGCAGGTGCTTCTGCCCACAGACTTTCACACATTTCACATATAAAAGCAGAGAAATTAAGACGACGCTTCAACACATACAAAGAGATTCACACGTCCACGTAGTGAGAAGCACATCTTCAGCACTGACAGAACCCATTAATAACATATGTGAAGCAGAGCCACAGAACAGGAAGCGACCATTTAGATGATCAATGAGCAGATTTAAGCATTTGAAAGATGATTCTGATGTTGGTTTTAAGAAAATAAGGCAGAATTATCTTAAGTGAGAATATTATTTGATTTATTTTGTCTCAGTGAGCGAGTGGAATATGACTGATGTGAGGGCAATTAAAAGACCTCATCTTGTCACAGTTTTCACTGTTTTTGCGTGATTCTACAAAACAAACAACTAATCAAGATTATTGATTTAATGTGAGAATTATTGTTTGTTGGAACCCTGATGTGTAAACCCACAATCATCTCTTATCATGAAAATGTTCTGTTTCGAGAGAGAGGAGCAGTTTGGCTTTAAGTCAGTTCTGCTGTAAGAAAAATGACAAATAAGACGAACGGGAACCAAGACGAGGTCACGCCTGTACAGAGACACACACCTGGGCTCGTAGTCTAGATCTGGACATGTGGGAATGAACTGCTCTTTATCAAGGTGAAGCTGAACCTTCTGGAACAGAGACAGATGTGGAGAATGTTTCTTGTCTTTCTTTTTCTACCCCCCGGCACACTGAGGTGACCACAGCTTGACTCCAGCGTCTGCTGAACAGACCTGGGTCTGATCTCCATCTCCTCTGATCTATGGCTCTAATCTTTAAGCTGATGACGCACATACTTAATACACTCTCCAAACAAAAGGCAGACAAATGAGAGCCCCCAGTCCCGGGCCTCCACAGCATCAGTAAGAACTGTAAAGAAATAAATCACAATTGATTTTTTTTTTTTGCGGGGGGTAGTTTCTATGGCCATGACATAGCAGCCGCGCATGCCATCCTTCCCGAGTAGCCTTGAGGGGGAAGACGTTCCATCAATATTTAGAGCTCACATGTGTCAAGCTGAATAGGAAAAATAAAGCATTGTTCAGATTTCTCAGACTGAATGAAGACAGATTGTTTTATGAGGCCATTTCACGTAAAACCAGCGACACAAACGATGATAATGAATACAAACGAGATCTCTGAGAAACCGAGCCAGAGCGAGACTATGTGTGTGTGTGTGTGTGTGTGTGTGTGTGTTTACGTGCTCCCACACCAGTGTGTGGGTTTACAGGGCAATGAAAGGGCAGTCTGCAAGAAGAAGAAAGAGAATGAAAGACTGCAGCCGAGTGTAGAGGTAGGTTGTAGTGTAGGCGGTGCAGAATAAACAGGTCTCAGATCTGCAGCTGAATAGTGAGACAGCGTCTGATTCACTGATAAGAGCAGGGACCTGGTTGTTCCAGGGAGGGAGGTGCTACGGTCCTCAGAGCATCCCTGCAGCTGTGAGCTTTGATGAGGGATGACGAGGAAGGACGCGGCCGAGGCGCGGACCGAAGGTTGGACGTACCCTCAAAAAAATAAATCCACAGAATTACTGAGAATTACTGCTCTGTCAAGTGCTTCCAGGCAACTCGAGTGTCTTACCACTGACTCAGTGGCATCAGGTTTTAAATGAGTGAGTTGAGTACAGTTTAAGTTGAATACAGTTTAACTTTATTATGCATTTCTGCAGATAGAGCTGAATGTTCTGAGCACAGATGCGTGGAACCACTCGACATAAGAGATTTATCTTTGTTATGTAGGATCTTCCTTGCAGGGTTGGAGATTTTGAAGAAGGGATGAACGATGATTCACAGACCTTTGGTTTGTTGCAGCAGGATTCAAACTAATCTATGAACGAGCCTCTTCCACTCATCATAATGTATGTAAATCACCGGGTTGTAGATTTTGGACCCAACATCTCACTCGATATAATGCCACAAATGCATCTATTCATCAAACCCTTCCTAAACAGATGATTTTTCAAAGACCAGAAATTGCATTTGCATGGAGCCACTGAGCAAAGCAGACGGAAAACTTCAGAAAAAACTTGGACAGCGAAGCAGCAGCGACGAGCTGCAGCCAACTGCGGGGGAGGCTCGCGGCCCGTGATGGTCACAGCAACGTTTCCAAGAAGCCGGGAACTCATTCAGAGGCTCAGGAAGCCTTCCACCGCTCAGCGGCCCTGCACCAGTCTGCACCAGAGCAGCACTTCTTGCTATGGTTTGGTTTGGTTTGAAAGTCGCAGCTGATTCACTTTGATTTCATTTGTTTTTACAACATTTCTACAGAAACCGGAACCTTGAAAGTACTCAAAGTGCCATCTGTACAGTTGTAAATCTGTCCACATCGCATAACGCAGACCATGCCAAGTTATATCACTGGGAGATTCATTGTACAGGATCTCTACAGCTTCTAACTTGACTTCAGTGTACAGCCTCTCTATGCCCTGTTTACAGGACATCATGTCTTGTTTTCTGCCATTGACGATAATCGTTTAAATACCACGAGACAATCTTCAGTAAAAGCCAGAAAATGTGTCTCTGAATGAGCTGCTTTGATTCCAGTCTCTTTGTTTTGTAACAAGGAGGTTGATTAGCATTGACCCGCCCTCGCCTCAACGAAGGGCAAGGGTCTGCCTGTCTGTGTGCTTCACTGCTACGACGTAAACACTGCTGTGCCTCTGGTACTCCGGCTCAGACGTGGACCCTTCCCCCCACACTTCTGCCCAGGAGGAAGAGGTGGGTGGGGCACACAGGGCTCATTAGCATTTCAAGGTAAAGGCACTAAAACTGAGTGTTCAGAGCAGGAGAGTGTTTCAGGTTTTCTGACCAAAGCATGTTACCAACGTTACTTTTACACATCAAGGAACCGTGCCTTTTCCTGTGTGGCTGCAGCATACATCCATACAACTGCTCCAGAGGCAAAAGCAGAAAACACGCTGGTAGATTATGATGCTTCCTCTTCCAGCAGACTGGGATAAACTGGGCCCAGTTACCACTGTGAGGAGGATGCCAGTGCGGCTGCCACAGGCTCACAGGGAGGCTCATATTATCTTTTTAATAGTGGTTTCGTATTTTCCCAGTGAGTGAGCTGCAACATTTGGCAGCTGTGTGTTGTTTTTATTTTTTATTTTAAGAGAGAGGTGTTAAGATTGTTTTGGCCTGTCGTTTCTCAGCTCTTTGTGAGGCTGAGCCACCGGAACAAAAGCAGACGAGCGAGGGTTTGCATCTCTCCATACAGACGGGCCTCCCGCCGTTAGTCATTCTTTGGATAATTTTATGGTTGCGTGGTGATGTGGTGAGGCATAATAAGCTATAAGGATGCCTGCAGTAGAGCCAAAGTAGGACAGAGACTATCTCGCTTTGCCTGGTTTCAGCTGTGATGCTTTTTGGGCGAGCGAGCTGCGAGGTCTGTATTCAGCAGAGGTGACGGAGGCTGGAGAACGAGGCCGGCTGACTCTGTGTGACATATGAAACGATGCTGAATGGGAATGCATGGTCATCCCAGGATTGTATGGCGTGAATAGCTGATATTAGTAAAGCTGTGGCTCGGCGTTAATGCTCTGGTTGCTTCAGGGAAAATACCAGTCATGCATTTTATTGTCCAGGACTCTATTTGACTTGTAATAGTTCACATTAGCTTGTCTGTCTGAATCAAGGCTTCTTCTATTGAGTCTGCTCAGCATAGTGAACTGTGTGCTGCTGCACAACCTGAATGAAACCTGATGAAAAGCAAAGTAAACAAATCAATAGGAAACAGAGTTTCCATGCATGAATCCTCTCATAAGAGAGTGACTGCCAAATTCCTACACACAAGAAATCTATTACACTCACCAGGTGCACTATACCTGGAGGTATGTAACTCTATGCCACTCTCAAAGTAAAGTCTCAACTCCTCTTGTCTCTGTTATTTCTCATTGGACATTAAGAGCTGTTGCTATACTATTTTGTGTTGATATTACGTGTTATCACTGGAGCAATCCTTCCGGTGTGTTCTGTAAGGCTGCAGCTCCAGACCGTTCAGCGAGTCCAGCCTGTGATCGATAGCGGCGACTCTCCTCTGACTGATTCATACGCGCTGAGGCAAACGGCCCAGAGACGAGGCTCGATCTGTATCGGCATATTCATGATAATGAAGCATCGTTGTCATTACAGGACATTCAGTTCAATTATTATTGACTTTGTAGCTATTAAGCTTTGCCATGCCCATTTCCGCCTCTTTCTGTAGGACGAGGAGCCGTAAGGTGACAGGTCTGGGCAGCAGCCACCACATCACGGTTTAGCTGAATGTTAATGTGCAGCTGGGAAACCAAACTACTCAGAAACTCTCGATCACATCTTATAGAAGCTACTGAGAGAACTCAGAGAATCTAAAGAGATGCTCCGCATCTTTGTGAAAGTGGAACACTACAATCTTTAAGACTAGGACCAAATTCATCTGTATAGGAGCTGATGCTGGTCCTGATTGGCCCAGGCCTCGTTTTTGGCTTTTGAAGAGAAAGTGCTGTTTGCTCTACAGGGCTATTTCCATCTCTCTGGACGTCTACATGCGTGTGTCCCCTTTAAATTAATTACAGCCTCTTTCAAGAGGCTAAATTGACTTATTTCCATCATGCGAGTCATTCTAATGGACACGGCCGGATTCACTTAGTGCAGCGCGCAGCCTGAGAAGATGATGACGCCACAGAACTATTATATGTTAAAATGGAGAAGAACTGAACCCCTCACACTTCAGATTTAATGCCACCACAATTTTCCATCATTCACTGCTCCTGTCAAATGAGGTGGGGCATTGACAATGAAATAATCTTTGTGCTGCTGTAGTCTGGTTAATTTCACTAATCCAACCACTCAACTGAACTTCATGTTCTTCTCCAAGCGAGTCGAGTCTCTACTTATTCTTTGTTCTTCATATAGAAGCTATGGAACAATGGTTTCATCAGAAAAGCTTCAGATGCTATGTAACAATCCTGTTACACAGCATCTCGCCTGCCACTCACATGAATGATCACGTGACTTTACATCATTTCAACCAACCTAGCTCCTCAGCTGGTTCTCCTCCACTAAATACTAGCTGGAGCGATGCTCCAATCCAGCCGGATATGTTGGAGCCAGAATCAGAGGAGGAACCAGGGACTGAGGAGGAACCAGAGACTGAGGAGGAACCAGAGACTGAGGAGGAACCTGAGGAGGAACCAGAGACTGAGGAAGAACCTGAGGAGGAACCAGAGACTGAGGAGGAACCTGAGGAGGAACCAGAGACTGAGGAGGAACCTCAGGAGGAACCAGAGACTGAGGAGGAACCAAAAAAAAACCAAACTGCTGCAAACTCACAGTTGTGTCCTCCATTCACTCAACAAAACGGGTTCACAGTCATTATTTTAGAAGCCGGTGGCAGCATAGTTTGTTTCACACTATTTTACGTCACATTCTGTCTCTTCAGATTTGCTGTTTTTTAACTTTTCCATCTGAGCCTCCACCAGGAGATGTTGTTTTATGACGTACATCTTGGTTTCTACACTCTGGGCTCCCTTTATTAGCGGTGCAGCTGCTTTCTGTGCGTCTCCAGAATGATTGTCAGTGAACTCGGCCTGAGTGGAAGGAGCGAGCTGTCGGTTTAATTCACAGCCCTGGTTCTGGTTTGCAGCTTGTTAAGACCAAAGTAAAGCTGCTGTGAGGCGGCTCCTGCTCACTGATAGACGAGGACGTTGAGCGAGGATGAAAACAAATAGCAGAAAAGCATCATGTGGCTGCGTGTGTCATGCTCAAATGTTTCATGTAGCAACTGTGCAGCTTTTTGTTTCAGACACTTTCTGCTGGCACCGGGTTTTACAGCTGATCAATCACAGAACGTGGCATTCTCAGGTGCAGAGGATGAGTCCAACTCCTTTTGTTTTCCTTGTTTAACGACCTGCACGTTAGGCAAAGTTTCACTGGGACGCACTAATTTAGGATCGCTTCATGTGATGAGTAAAAAGCCATTAAGTGGGAGCTGTTTTGCCTAATAGTTTGATTGACACATGCCATGATAGTCGTCATCATCAGCTCTGCAGCTGCACTGTTTGCGCCCACACCCACAGCCTAATTGAAACTCTATTTGACGTTATTGTGATGTTTTTACTTCAGTGGAGCAGCGATTGTGCCCCTCCAGCGCTGGTGTACTTGATGGCGCAGAGCCAGCGTGGAAAGCTTTGTTTGACGAAGCAAAGACTTCTAATTATCAGGTTAAATAAATTCTTACAAGATTCACGCCGGAGGACGCGTCTCTGAATTTGTCTCGCACGTTGCGAAATGAAAACTAAAAAAAGGTAAGAGCAGCCATTTTACTCCAACGTGAAAGGAGACTCTTTTCAGAACTAAAAAGGTAATTACCAAACAGTGCCGGCTCTCGAACTGTGGAGGATTTAATTAAATGTTAACAAGAGCGTCTACGGGCTGTTTGTCCCCCGTCTTCATCCTCACAGCTCTGGAGCTTCACTCCCTCCCAGAAATGAACTTGGAGGTACATTACCCGGCACTGTTGCTCCAGAATACACAGACTTCACTATTTTACGTATGAACATTATCTAAATGGGTCCATTACATGCCCAGGAATAAAAAAAAAGAACAATAACAAACATTTCTGTTAGAATGTTGCTAAATACAGTCAGTAAATGGATGCCACACAGCGTAGTTTCCTCATACGAGCAGCAGAGTGAAGCGTCTCAGCTCAACTACTCCCTGCTGGACGCGTGCCAAGCGCTAAGAAAGAAAAACTTAAAGTGACTGATAAATGATATAGAATTTTCTGTCTAATAATAGAGAGGAGAGAAAAAGGCAACCAGGGTGAACACGCAGAGGTGATGATTGGCAGCTTAATGGGGGGGCAATAATGCAGGTAGCATTTTGTCCTTATTGTGCTGCCGTACGACCCGCAGGATGGAGAGCGGCTTCTCATCGTTAGATGGAGAACTTTGGTCAAAAGAGTCTCATCCCTAAAATCACAAACAGCTGAACTAAATTAAAACCTGAAGTTGTAGCCTGGGTGGAAAATCTCTGACCGGCCTGTCGACTCTGTGGATTAATCCCACTGATCACTCCTGTTTGTGTCGTCAGCAGAACAGGAATAAAAAGGCACCTGATCCCAGGAACCCGAGACGGTTTCATGGTTTTAAGTGGCTGCACAGCCAGTAGTGCAGCTCCTACAGCTGTTAGGTTTGGATGATCATTTAGGTGTGATAAACGTGGCTGAATCAAGGCTATTTCATCCAAATTCAGAAGTATTATCCCAGGTTTAGACAAATGAATCAACACGACTTTAATGGTCAGAGCAGAGACCCACGCGTTGCCTCTACAATCCACATCTCTCATAAAGATGATGAGAGAGCCGGCCATTAACCGCCTCTCATGAAAAAAACTCTTAGAAAACGTCGCTTTGGACAATCCTTCATTAGTCAAGAGCCAAATTAGAGCCGGATCAGACAGGGCGGAGAGTGGACGCTCCTCATCTCTGAATTAAAGGCTGATATTTTGACACGGGTTTGGAGTGTTGTTGGAGCAGTTAATGAATAAATGGATGCAAGCCGTTCAGTTTTTCTGACAGTTATGACGTGAAAATAATTCACTCTTGCCGCTTTAACTGCTCTGTGATAAACACCAGAGCCATTCTTCCACTTTGACAAATGCTGTAATTTCTTCCTCTGCACATGTTGCGATGTGTGCTCCTGTTTATCAGTCTGTGCATGTAGTTTTCTGGGCTTTGGGTTTCTCCTTTTCTTCATTTTTACAGCTCCAGTGTGATAGAGTGTCTGAGCAGCTGGGGTTGTATATAAAGATAAGCGCCTCTGTATCTACCACATACAACACATTATCTTTTCAGTCCTTTTAATGCAAAATGAATTCAGCTCATCTTTCTTGTTCTTCGTGTTCTTTTCTTTTTCCCAGATCACAGATCTTCTGCAACATGACTCCACATATTTCAGTTCATACATCACAATAATATACTTCATAATATATTTTCTCTCCTGTTTTGTTTTATATGCTTTCCCTGTACCTCCTGCTTGTTTATTACTAACTTCTCGTCATTATTATATTCTCTAAATACTTAACATGTGTGGACTGTTGTGTCTTTGCCTGCTGAGGATGGTGATTTAGTAGAAAATAAAGAATAAAGAATAGTTAGAATACTGATAGATACTGATAAAGTACTTACCTTATCTTAGACACTTAAAGGTGCTATATATCATCTAATTTTTCTTATCTTTATGGTAACCTACATTCTACTATCTATCTATCTATCTATCTATCTATCTATCTATCTATCTATCTATCTATCTATCTATCTATCTATCTATCTATCTATCTATCTATCTATCTATCTATCTATCTATCTATCTATCTATCTATCTATCTATCTATCTATCTATCTATCTATCTATCTATCTATCTATCTATCTATCTATCTATCTATCTATCTATCTATCTATCAGAAACCTGCTCTGAAAGCCTCATTATTTATCATTTTTATCAAGTAAAAAGTTGGGCTCAGTCCTTTGACCTCGGCCACGAGGTTCTCCCTCCCCAAAATCAGTCTGAAGGTGTTCAACCTCTCCAGTTCCTCCACCTCCGGTCAGAGAGGAGCTTAATCAAAGTGCTCAGTCACAGTCCCAATGGAGCCGCGGCACAACAAAAAGAAACAAGTAACTAAATAACTCATGGAAACGTGTATTTAACAGAGTTAGAGAGAAGAAGCAGCAGCTCTCTCTCTGGTCGAGCAGCATCGATCAGCATGGAGGCCGCTCTGCTGAGTCAGAGCAGCTGATGACAGGATGACTGTCTCACTCACCACTTCATCACAACACACAGTGTGTGTGTGTGTGTGGGGTCTGCTGGATGTGCTTTTAAAAGTACATCATTGTGAGAATTCATCAGCAGCGTTTTGGTCTCTAAAGAGTATTGATCCTGCTCCACTTTAATCTGTGATCTAGTTCCCTTTGACAGACAGGCTGTTCAGCTTTGAAGCTCTTACAAAACATGTGCAATAAGACGTTTGTAAGAATAGCTCTCAGTGAATGAAAAAAGAAGCTACAAGTCAGATGTTATCAGTTTCTATTAAAATGGCTGACAAGCCTTTGAGCTGTGCTTTGGTCTCCACCAGGGGCAGTGAATCCGCCGGATGCTCCGCTGGTCGTCTCCATCCGTACAACAATGACACCGCCTGAAGCTGCGGACCCACACAATTGGTTGTAGGCGCATCCTCGGGTCTGTTTGTTAGCAATATGCTTCAGGAATAATTGTTTCTTTCAGAGATGAAAATAGACGTAAATATCTCCATCACAGAGGACTGTGGGACGTGTCAAGTCGCTATCCCACAGCCTTTTTGCCAGTGCGTGTGGGTTGATATGAAAGGAGGCTGCTGCAGGAAGATTCATCTCCAAGTCGCGTTATTGAATCTGCAAACCGCAATCAGCGTAGATTTCTACTTCTAGAACCTGGATTTAAAGAGGCAACAGGTGAATAATCATAAAAAAGGCTTGAAATCTGCAGACATATGCCAGTAATTTGCTTCATGTTAGTTTATAGTTTGTTCATATGTGTCTTTACATAACCAAAGCTGTGAAGCAGGGCTGACTAAGGCAGAGGTATAACACTGCCAGGCAGATTTATTCAGGTTGCTAAGGGACTCGAGTTTTCTCTCTCAGAGTCTTGTAAAGTAAAGTAACTCCCGAGCTGCTGAAGAAAGAGAAACTAACGTCATCACGCTCGTCATCACGGACTCTCACCTTGGCTTTGTTAATTGTGCAGTGCAGTGCATTGTTCTCCTGGTCATACAGCAAACTGAAGTCCAAGGTCCCCAGCGTAGCTGCAGAGACAGATAAGAACACACAGACAGAGAGAAGAAGAAGAAAATCAGTATCTGGAGAGAGAAGCGTCTTCATGACACCAACGTCCTCGGCTGGGGAGAGAAGCCACACAAACCGCCCGCCTGCTTTCATGGTCTCAAAGAAAAGCCCCTAATGAGAAATCTCAAGATGTTCTTGGCACTGATAATCAACACAGCCAACGCTAATAAACACACAGGAAGTGGACCTTTATAATATCGGTGAATGGAGCCTGGGGTTTTGTGTTTCATCAGCCTCTTTCTGTCATTTAATTGGCGTTTGATTGGTTTGTTAATCAAGTCTGGGCACCGGCACTGACAGCTTTTGGCGAGTGATGGGAAATACAAACCCAAGTGCCGGATCCTTTCCATTACGGTCTTAAATGATATTTTCAGGTTCTGTTTCAGATGCATGTGCATCCAGGCTGGGGATGGACCTGCATCTCCCCACGTCTGTGCTCTACTCCTTTATCTGCACACAGTCCCAGAACGTCTCGACAAGCTTTGGTTCCATGTCTTCTAGTTCGTCCCTGACGTGGGTGGGGGCACCAACAGAGGACGTCGAGTCTGGAAACGTGTTTGGAAATCCTGGAGTAGCGACATGCTTCACATTCACATTCAGAAAACTCTCTATCTCTGTGTTAAGGAAGGGTGCACTGGACACAATCCATACATTAGTTATAGTAAATATAAAATGCACAAGCAGATATAGGGGGATATGACAATAGACAGATAGATATATAGAAACTTTATTGATCCCTCTGGGCGGAAATTCAGGTTTCAGTTACATTGTTGGGAGTGAAAAGTGAGTAACAGAACAGATAGTACACACTCTCTCCGCTCCCAGGAGACCACAGCTATTCATCCCTTCATCCAGTCACTCATTCAGCCATTAGTCTTTTATTTTTATATTTATATATATATTTTTAAACTAAATACACCACTACATATTCTATTCTATTCTACTCTATTCTGTTCTATTCAATAAATGCAAAGTGTAACAGGATGCTGCTTAATGGACTGATTCTTTCCAAGTCGTTATCTCAAGTGGAAAGAGGAAAAATGTGTGTGTGATGGGGGTGGGGGTGGGGGGTGGGGGGGGTGGGGGGGTGGGGGGGGGGTGGGGGGGGTTAATGGACATAATTATTGCATTAGATGTCCATCTTCGCTGGTTCACAAGCAAATAAGTTGATTAGATCAAACAGAGTAACGATGGCTATGGCAAACAGAAAATAACATTATCAACTGGATGGTGGTCTGAGCAGTGATCCAGCCAGGGTGATGAAGAGGATGATGATGAAGATGATGAAGATGATGATGATGATGATGAGGTTTGAGCCTGTGTGAGTCTGGGTAAAGACGGAGTGTTTTTTATGCCTTTTCTCCCCGGAGAGTCATCTGTTTTGGTTGGTTTGGATTAATCGTCTCCATGGCAACCTGTCCCCGATTGCATTGTTTACCTCCCGGGCTGAAAGTGAGACCCACTTCACCCCTGCCTGTAATTAAACAGTTTTCTTTGAACTGGGAGGGTGCCGCGTCTTGCTGATGCGCCACAGAGCCTGAGAGCTGCACTGAAACAATTAATGGCGTGATCTCATCCTTTGTCCTTCTCAAAATGCCAGATGACGAGGGACGGCCAGGGATTGATGTAATGTTGTCAGGATGGAGAACATTTCGACAAACACGACACGCGGAAGAAAGAAGGAGAGACGTGGGCTTCTGAAGGCCTCACAGTTTCTGAGGCTTCGTGTTGTCGTTACCAAACAACACCCGGCTTTTGTTCCATTCACACTCTGATATTTATATGAGCAGCGACAACATTCGTTTTATGGATTTGTAACTGCACTTATAGCTCCTGTCATCGCCACCTCCTCCACGCTTTACCTCCTCTTAAGAACGTCCAAGTGGATTTGGCTTCGTGTCGGCCGGGTTGTGTAACGTGGGATGTTTCAGTTGTTTTCTCTTTGTTTCAGACTGAATAAGACCTGATAGCAACTACTGGGCTCGGCCGTTAAACACAGAGACTCATGTCACCCAGAGCAAAGAGAAACATCCCAGTGACTTTCACGTTTTCCTCACAGCTCCATCAACTGTTTCATTACTTCATTAGTTTCCACCCTCTGGCATTTTTCATCCACAGCGAGAGAAAAGTAAAAGTGAACACTTGGCCCAGTTCAGATCGTCTGGGGCTGCAGCAAACAATCACTTTTATAGATCATAATATTCTCAATGAATCAAACAGATGCTTGATCAATAAAATCTGACAAGCGAAATGAAAAATGCTGACTTTTACACAACGGCCAACATGAAGTGCTTGCCCTGTTTCGATCTGACCCCAATTACATAGTTACTGTGGTTAGTTAAAACAATAAATTAACAAAAGCAGCTCAAGTTAAGAACCAGAAATCAAAGAATTTGGACATTTGGGACAGGGGTCGTGTGGGAGCAGACGGATGCTCCAGCTTCCCAACAAATTACTCAGGATGTTCCTTTAAAGTCAGGAATATTCTCTTTAATTGCTCAAGTTCAGCTGCAAACTATTTTTAATTTCTTTTACGACGTGTTTCTGAGGCACTGCAGGGACGGGAGCAGAGAAGAGACGGGCCGCGTTAGTTTTACTGTGGGCCCGAGCTTGAACATTAACAGACTCTTTTACTGTAGCGGTTTTATGGCAGCCAGGGAATTGCAGAGGAATTACAGAGTTAATGTAGCGTGGGACAAAGAAAGCCATTTAATTGCCCCTTAATGCATCCAGAGTCTTCCTGGCCCCCGACTGAGCCACAGGACCCAGGCTCTCTCCATTCCCACCAGAAGTTCAGTTCATCCAGGTTGGAAAGTCTCAGAGAAGCAGCGAGCCTCCTAAATGGGAGGAAACAGCGTGTGACTGAAGGTTTCCACACACTCGGACTCAGACGTTTCATTTGCAGCCCGGTCGTTGATCTCGTGCTGAAGGATTAATGGGTATTGTTTTAGAGGGTTGAACACAGAGTTCAGGCTGCTCGCTGCTACGTGATGCCGGCAGAGTGAGATACTGCCCCACAGCTTCACTAAATCCAGGATCGTCTGCTGTGTCAGACAAACACAAACCTGGACCGATGCGAACGCTGAGACACAAACAGCCTGGGGATGATGAGGCCGTATACATATCTGGACAAACTGCCAGGGACTTTACCAGTACATTTAGTTTAAGATTAGTTTATGATGCGTGTGCTCTGGATACTTTAGCTAAGGCTACTTTAGTTGGACATGACTATCGTTCATTTCTGACTGTTGTAGATTGCACCAGACGACCCTGGTGATCTGTGTTCTGCTCACAGTCCGGATCTTTTTATCGACCCCTCTGACCTTTCCTCAGGTGCACGTGTGCCACGTGAAAGACAAGAGGCTTGAACTTTACAAACCAAGTGATCTGAAAGCCCTTTTCCACTGGATGGAATTACCTTGCCGCTGTTTTTGTGTTTACATGCTGCGACTCTGGCAGGAAGTACCACGGGTGTTTGGCAGGTGCCTAAAGGGGTCGCGGGCTGCTGACTGGTTGGAAGGAATCCTTTCTAGCTGTGAAACAACCTGATCGATGCTACGTCACCCATAAGTGACTTACTGAAGCAACATACTTCCACAGAGCGATATTCATCTCGTCTGCACCAAGACAACGATCCTATGGGCTGAAGAGTCCCGACATTCTTGGATTTGGGTTTTTGACAGGGAGGTAAGTATAAGTCAAGGCCATCGGATCCAGAGGAGAATAATAGGGGGGACATTTCCTAATTTGCTGCCCAGATCCATGTCCCCTTGAGGACAAACCTTTCTGACAGGATGCCCTTTCCTCTCTCCCGCTCAGTGTGTCCGCAGACCTCTTGTGGGCAAAATGCAAAGGGCGTGAATTAGTCTCCAGATGAACCGACAAATTACAGCCAGAAAGAAGTCGCATCCAGGAGGAGAGACTCCAGGAGGAGTCGTGATGCGAAATCACAGCAACAAACATGAGATGACATCAGAGACTCATCAGGTTCAAAGACTCACACGGATCAAAGTTAGTCTCACAACAAAAGAATTGCTCTCACTGATGTGCCAGCTCCTGTTCATCATCATCATTATTATTATTGTTATTATTATTATTATTACTGTCCAGAGGGCCTTGTAAATGACCCCAAACCATGGAAATCAGAATCAAGAAAAGACAAACCACAATTTATCATTTTTAGATTTTCCCCACAGATTAGGACGTTTGCTGCTCTCCTCTCCCAAGGTCCACAGTGAGGACAAACAGGAAGTCGATGTCAAAGATCCAATACTCCACCTGTATGTTTTCAGCCTCCCTGATAATCTTGCTGGTCCTTTGTGAGCGGTTTGTGCACGGGACCCCGGCCCTCAGTTCATAATGAGGAAGTCAAAGACGTAGACACACACAGTCGAGTTTCTTCAGAGCGGCGGGTCCACTCTCAGGAGCCTCTGCTGCAGGGTTGATCGTATCCACGCTTGTCTTTTGTTTTGTTTTGTTGAGGGAATCGATCGTGGCTCTGGTACAGGACAAAGATGTCTCTATTCTTAACCTCCAAAGCTTCATTCATCAACTGTTTCTACAACTGGGGGAACAGCAGCCAATGGGCAGAGGATCAGACCTGCAGAGGCTGCAGCCTGGAACAAGACTGTCTCTACAAACTGAGGAAGACAAACGATGAACAGACTGATTGTCCAGTCCTGCATCTTCAGTGCAGTTTAGTCCAAGTGTTAAATGAATCCTACAAAGATCTTTTTCCTTTCTCTACTAATGGTAATGAGGATTAATGAGGCAACGAGTTTCACAGTAACATTACAAAGTCAAACTCAGGTTTTTAAGGCGTCGTTTGTCCAGCCACGACCTCTTTCACAGCATAAATATTTAATCCGCTGTACCGCTACCTGTGTTTATCTCAGTATGCAGGTCTATGCAGGAGCTGCTGCTAAAGCTATTCTGCCCTGAGAAGTCACGAGCCATCTGGATTTCAGTGGGATACGGCCCCGGTAAGAGGACTGCTGCTAGCGCTACAGGAGCGTAATGAAGCGGTGAGGTCTGTCCTGCTGCGCAGTCGTATTCCAGGCACGCTGTGCAACCTAATTTCTGCCACTCTCTGAAAAAGATGATAGGTTTAATTCAATTTCAAGTGGCTTCTTTATTGGAGGCAATAATTACCCAGTTTTCTGCAAAGAATCGTTAATTATGTAATTACTCACAAAGAAGGGAAGAAATAAACGGAACAAACATTTGCGCCCACGTCTTTTTTCATCCAAAGGTGCGGAGTTACTGTGAGGAACGTCTGCTGCTGGAACCCCGCTGTTTCTCTGGGAATGAAGAGCGTCGTTGTTTATCGTACCCAACAGGATGTGGACTGATTCCTGAGCTGAGCGAACGCAGCCTGTTATCAGTCCAGCTGCTCCCAGCGACACTGTGAAGACGACACATCGACTTCTCGGTTTCAGACAATGGATTGAAGCTCCGGAGGGACACAGGCGACCGGAGGGCAGGGGGGGCGTTTGCTGTGCACGACATTGATTAAGAGTCACTGTAGAAGTACATCACAGGCCGTAAGACAGCAGACATGCCTGCACTAGCGGCCATTTGTTCCACTGTCGCTCTCCGACAGGCAAAGTCAGGATCCGACACACGTTCACCCGATGTTTTCTGGATTTCTGCTTCAACTTTTGGAACAGCTTCTACTGCACAGAGCATCAATAACTGCTCTATTTATACACTATCCACCAGAGTGTATCTGAGTCCAACACCATGGTCTTGGTCGGTAGACGGTATCACTCCGATCGATCATCCATCCACTCCCAGTGTGAGTTCATACGTCATCTGAGAGGTGTGACATGAAACTGTCGACTGTGGAACTGTCACCTCCATGATCCGATCGAGCTGCCGCATCGCTCTCATCGCTCTGTTCACGCTCCTCCTACTGGTCAGCATCAATGTTCACGTCTACGGAAGATGTCAAACGGCTGGGAAGTAAACAGTTCTAGTTTTCTGTCGAGGTGTCATGAGTGTCCTAGATACAAAATTACTTGTCATGTTCTGCTGAGTTCATTGTTCACTTGTTGCTACTGATGTCCATAATCAGGCCTGACACTGGAAATGTGTCAATCACAACGAAATCTAATCTCAGCTACACATGGATTTAATAGTGGTAGAGCTTAGTATGTGGGACGTTATGATGATACAATGTGCATCGTATAGATATGGTAGATATGGTACAATACAGGACAATATAGACAGTATGATACCATGACATACATTCAGCTCTGATTTGGGACAATACAGTGTGATACCATAGAATGCATTATGATACCACACAGTATGGTACATTACAATATGATATGATGTATTATGAATATGTTGTGATTCGATTACAATAGGAGACTTTATGGTAGATACAACACAAAACGGTACGATACAATGCATTAAGCAAAGCCACTGATACGCTACACAGTACGATACAATAACCCTTGACTGGCCCCACAACAGGTAGTCGCTCTCCTTCTCCTCCTCTCTCCGCGGTTCACACCAGAACAACAAGGAGGTGCACCAGAAGTGGTGCACCAAAGCAGGTGGGAGTGGAGATGGAGACGGATCCGCATCATTCTCAGGTTCCAGCATCAGTTCCAGTGAATGCCTATGCAGGCACATTAACCTGAGCAAATTCTAGAGAGATCAATGGCTCGTGGCAAAGAGCAGGCAGCAGATAATGGAGAGGCAGATAGTCCTAAGTCGCACATGATTTGTATGAAGTGACATTTTCCAAATCGGCTCTGGACCAGACCGGAGGCTGAGAGGGTTGTGGAAAAACCGGCAGAGGGAGGAAACAGCCCGGGGCCCCGTCACCTACCATCACTGTTACAAATTAAAAAAAAAAAAAAAGAGAAAGCTTAATTTACACGTTTTCACGTTTCCACAAACAGCTTTTTATAGCCGCGTCTGCAGAGGAGCTGATGGAGGGGAAAGCTGCTGACAGGGGCGGAGGCCGTGCTGAGTGATGGCCGCTGTCAGCGCCTCCACGCGGCTCCATTACCCCGCTCCAGGCAGCGGGCCCCGCGAGCCGCTCTGACCGCACACTCACCCCGGCCCAGGGGCCAAAGAGCGGGCCACCGTCACAGACAAAAAGAAAGAGTCAAATATATAGAATACTGATGGAGGAGCGGGGAGTCATCGTCAGAGCGTGTAAAGTGCAGCACAGCTTTGTTTGGGGCATGGAAGAGCAATTAGCGATAAACAGCTCAGAAACGCATAAATTGAGCGCAAAGTAGGTTAAACAGGTCTGAGTTCCCCACATCACCGCAGGAAATGAAAGCAAACAGGATAATGACAACTCACTGATCCCACGTACTAAATAGTCTTTTTCTTTTCACTTTCAACACGTTCTGACTGGAGACGCTGCAGAGCCCAGCTCACCCAGGAGCTCGCAGACATGGATACTGGAGCATCTACACCCGCTACCAGCTAAGACAGAGTAGCGTGGGCACATTAAATTTTAATAAGTGAGTTTGTTTTCCTACTCAGACAATATTACTACACAAGAAGGACAATTAAGACTAATTGTGTGCCGCCATTAATACACGACTCATTAGTTCGGAGCTCCCTGGTTGGTCTCCAGACAGGCGGCAATCTGTACGGCAGAGGAAAGAACAATATTTTCACAAAGACAAAACCAGTTTGGTGTAAATGACCAGTTTAGCTGGTTTCCTGTTGTTTGGTCGTCACAGAAAGCAGAGGGAGGTGCACCCGCCCACCAGCCTCCCTCTGCACTGCTGCACTGTAGTCTAGGGGACAAATTACCCAAGTATTAATTTGTCTGCTTGTGCAGTGCTTGAATGAACAATTAGATTGCATGCTTCGCCTCAGCTTCCCATTATGTGCTTCTCATTAGGGTGGAAAATCCTCATGGGTGATGACAGGTTCTGTAAGAGATGTTATTTGTTTTGTTTTCACCCCAGAGCCGATTTAAAACCCGATGAAAGGGAAGCAGGATTCTGACCTGACGCCACATCTGAGCTCAACATTCACACTTGTGCTCTTCTTTCTCTCTTGCAGTGAAACCAGTTTTTCTGACACCAGGTGATAATGTGGCGAAGTTGCAGAGAGCCCCCCCCCTCCCCTACTACAGCTTCCACCTACAGAGGGAATTATTAGATGTTGGAACTCTTGACTGCACACATTTGCATGTTAATAAGAAACAAAAAGACGCACTGCTCCGTCTTAATGCTTTTAGATAGAGTCTGTGCTCATTCAGAACCACCTACAAGTGTTTTGACAGAGGGAACATTTACTTCTCAGTGATGTAATAACTGCAGCAGACAGTGATGTTTGATTAACAGCAGCTACACAGCTCCCTCCACACACGGTGGCAACTTGAAACCATCACAGTTTAGATATCTTCCATGGCAGGGTCTGTGGTTTATCATGTCTGTTCTCAAGAAATAATTATTTAAAAATAATGATTTGATAACTGGCAATTCATTTTAAATGTATTTTAAATCATTTAAATATTTTAATTTAAAAGTAAACTTTTTTCCAAGAAAAAGTCTCCGATATCAGCTTTTCAAAGTTGATTGTTTTCTTCAGTCTTTACAGATTTAAAGTAATATTACTGTGACCAAGTGCAACTGCAGCTGCTTCCATTGAAGGTTGTTTTGTGTATAAAAGTTTAGTCTCGAGACACAAAACCTCATCCAGGGAGATTCCACTTTGAGGAAGATGAACAATCACAAGTTAAACTAGATATTTTAACCAGATGTAGAAACAGTTCAGTCTTTGTTGAAAGGAACAGTGGTCATGTGACCCCAGGTTGTGTCACATAACATGTATATGTGGGGGAAAAGTGTTTGTGTTACACCTCAGTGAAGCACTTTAAAACAGCGATATTATATCAGCGATTAAACAGGTTTTCCCATCATTAGTTGTACTGCGATAGTCAGGTTAGTCAAACCACACACACACACACACACACACAAACACACACACACACACACACACACAGTCTGGACACCCTCAGCAGATGAATGACAAGGCTGCACAGAGCAGAGGAGTGAGCGTACGTGATGTTGTGATTCTCATGACGTGGAACTCGGAGCTGCAGCCAGCGTGCTCCACTGATCTGACAGCCCCCCCCCCACCCCACACACACACACACACACACACACACACACACACCCACCCCCCCACCCGGTACGTGTTATCTCAGGCTGTGCAGCGGCGTGACGCCTCACTCCAGCGCGTCGGGCTTGTTGGGCACAACCTGGGAGATTTCACGGACGCGGAGCTTGAAGGAGGAAGCGAACACGTCACGGTTTCTCAGTCTGCGGTAATGGACGGGCGTTTGACCTCTGCTCCCATCAGCTCCACTGACCTGAGCGCAGCTCCAGAGACGTGTGGCCCTGTCTGGTTCAGATAGCCACCTGATGTGAGCGAGTCGTAGAGCTACTTCCTCGCTGTGGCTGGAAAAGCATCCGTATTGGTGTGTCAGCGGCTTCACCTCCCTGCAGGCTGTGAGCGTCTTCGCCCTCTGATGCTTCACACTGAGCAGGAGAACAACACCGGGACTCACATAGAGGAAGGTTGGAGGGTAAAGAAAAGAAAAGAAAAAGCACCTCGATCGATGAACAGGTGCAGGTCAGAGGCAGGTAGGCAAACCTATCCTGACGGATTTAGATAGAGAATCACTAATCCATGGATCGGGCCGAGGGTCAGGCGGAAGAAGCGATGGAAACCTCGCGTGCATGCAAACCAGGTAATCTGGCACGCTCTCTGTAAGACTAATGGGGGTGTGTGTGTGTGTGTGTGTGTGGGGCGGGGGGGGGGGGGGGGGGGGGGGGGCAGGGGCTGGACACGGTGCTGAAGGTGACTTTGTGTGAACACATGGACCTTTTCACATGGACCTTGTTGAACGGTGTCAACAGGAATCCTTAAGTTAATTAACCTCAGTTTCAAATTCCTGGAACTGAATTGGAATTGAAGACAAATTCTCACATCTGTCTGGAATCTTAATCAAGCCTGCCAGACACAGGCTGCTGTGGAGCAAACCATCCTCAGAGGGGAGGCTGCGAGCCTCCAAGCCTCGTTCTCCACTGGTTCTTCACTGGTTCTCCTCTGGTTCTCCACTGGTTCTCCACTCTCTAAGATCAGCTTTGTCTCATTTCTATCACAAATTCCTTTTCCGGTGTTTTGATAAAGCTCAAACTGATTCCCAGAAAGCCTTCGAAGCATGGATTTATCTGCAGGCCAGTGTGGAATGAAGGTCGGTGGGTTTACCTGTTTGCATGAGTGGAGGCTGATGCTAATGTCATTTATCAGGAGGAGAAACTTGTCTAATCTCATTCTGATTGGGAACAGAGTGCATAATGCTCCACTCATTCAAAGGAATGTCTTGACTTTGTTTAGTTTTGAAAAAAAAACAAAGAATTTCCAGATTTTACAGTTTCCTAGTGACGCTCGATGACTCAGCTCAGGCTGAGGCTGCTTATGCTCAAAGTGGATCTATATTTGTAAAAACATACGTCTAATATACACTCAACTAGTGCCCAAAAGTGTGTGTGTGTGTGTGTGTGTGGGAGGAGAATGTATGAAGAGTGTATGATACCAGGAGATCAGTGTAAGGACACAGCGAGGGCTGAAACCAAGTGAAACTGCATTCAACAGCATTATATCACTAACACACACACACACACACACACACACACACACACACACACACACACACACAGTGGGAGCAGACACCGTGACACTGTGACTCTTCAGAGCCATGAGGCGGTCGATAGTGATGTGTGTCACCACGGTTTTGTTCTGGCTGGTGCAGCTATAAAACCGACCACTTGTAATGATAAAAACTGTTATTGTCTCCAACATTTAGAGGCTGCAACTTTAGTGTTGTTTTCTGGAGTTAGAACTTTGAGAACTTTTCATTACAAATTAAAAGAAAAATCTGAACCTGAGGAGGAACCAGAAGAGGAACCAAAAATGTACACAAATGCATTACGAAGTGACAGTGGCCAGGAACAGACTTGGAAATGTTGGTTTCCCCTAATGAAAAAGCCAACTTCGCTAAGCGGAGTCATACGATACGCAATACGAGCTACAGAATGTGTGTAGAGGGTTGGAAACTGTGTGTACGTGTCAAAGATGATCAGAGAGTAAAATGCTTTCTTCTCGAGCTGGAAAGCTATTCTCCAGAGCTCTCCACTTCCACGCTCTCAGATTTCTGCCTGTGTCATGTGTTTAACGCTCCGACGCGCTGCGAGCAGCTCCGAGCCGTGGCAGCTGTTTGGAAGCGAGCAGACGCTGCAGCTGTTAGCGCTGCTAGCGCTGCTAGCGCTGCTAGCGCTGCTAGCGCTGCTAGCTACCACCATGCAACAGGTGATCTTCCAAGCTGCCAAAGCCCGTCGCCTCCTTCCGCTGATTTAATATTCTTATTTCTGGGGTAACAAAGCCGGGCGGTGTTAAATACACACCACAAATTGTTTCCCTGTCATGTCTTTTATCCAATAACATTCATGTGCTGCCTCAGTGGGATTAAGCTGTCAGGTTGTCAGAAAATAAAAAATAAATAACCGAGACGCCATCTTTGAAGGCCGGTGATACTGCTGTCACACGCTGTGTTAATCCAGTTAGCATGAACAAGGAGAAAGTCCATCACGTCTCAGGAGTAAAAAGTCAAAGTTCCCGTTCTGAGCCACGTCTGATGAAGCAGCGCTGCATTTCTATTCATCAGGAGAGAGAGGAGGAGGATGAAGGGGAGGAGGTGATCAGGAGTTGTGCCTGGCAGCCTCCCCAGAGAGGAGTTATCTTCTCCACCCCGCGGTACGCTCACTGTTGCAGCCCAGTGGATTAGACAGGGAGAGGAAGAGGAGTGCTTGCTTTGGCTCTTTCTACCCCCCACCTCATCCTATCCCTCCCCAAGAAATGGAATTCCTCTGACAGAAATGACAACAGAGTGAAGGGAAGAAAAGGCTCCTCGATAAGAGACGACACCACACACACACACAACTCTCAGATCCAGCCTGTAACTGCATTATGCTACAACACTATACATACAACAAACCACGAGAAAGACTCTTTATGTGTCTCATTGGGCAATCCAACATGTGTTTGTTATTCTTTGTTTAGACAGAGTCTCATAACTCCCATTAGAGACACTTTTTCATGTTTACAGCCACCTTTACATTTTAAATTATTCATATTTCCTCAATGCCATACATTTATATTTCTTATATCTTGCACAACTTGCAGTCAAACTATAGTAGTTGGAACTACAGTATACTAGTATAGTATAGAAAGTGTAAGTGAAACCTTCAGTTGTGTACGTATGTTTTTATGAGTATACAACTGAACTGTTTGTTCTGCTGCATTGTTTTATTTGCTCCTCTTTTGCTCTGGTTCCACTGCAGTAGAAAAGGAGCTTACATAGCTTCTAGGTGTGAGACTGAGACTGAACAGTCTGTGTGTGTGTGTGTGTGTGTGTGTGTGTGTGTGTGTGTGCTGGACCTGTCCGAGGTGTATTGGGTACAGAGCAGGTAACGGATGGATGGATAATAAATCGATTAGTTGTTATGGCTTTAATATAGGCTGGGTAGAAATAATGGCTGCAATACGTCCGGTTTATTTTTCATATAAAGAAATAGTTGAGGAGCTGCTGAGCCTCCGGGCGCTGATGAGGCCCAGAGTTCAATATCCTCCACACCTGGACGCAGCACAGATGCAGCAGGAGGCCGTGATGGATGGCACTTATTGTTTTTGGGTGGCGCTCCCACTTTGATTGTGGCGGAGACACAGTTTAATGGAGGCTGCGGGCTGCTAGCTGAGCGCCTAGCGAGGGTAGGGGGTTCAACTTAACGTGAACGGAGGAGGAGGCCAAAGAGCACTGATGCACATTTTTCTGCTTTTACAAAAGATGAAATGATGGCCGATCGACTCGAAGGCTCCTCGGCTGTTTTGTTCACATCCACGACCTCTTACGACGCCGGCGCTGCATCCCTCCATATGTTATCAGGATTCCAACGGGCTGTTTTCCGGTGAGCGATAAATCACTTTCTGCATATAAATAAATGCATTTCTAATCCAGCAGCATGTCGACTCCGGGTGGCGGGTGTGTGAAATGATGAAGCCCCGCTGGTCGAGCTCCATTTGCAGGATCAATGTTGCGTGTGGCGGCGGCGCAGCGCTGCAGAGGAACCAGCAGCCTGATCGATGCGGCCGCTCCTCGTCTCTTTGTCTCCTCGTCTCTTTGTCTCCTCGTCTCTTTGTCTCCTCGTCTCTTTGTCTCCTCGCCTCTTTGTCTCCTCGCCTCCTCTGATCGGAGCTGAGGATCGGCTGCTGCAGCTCCGGAGCATTCCCGCCTTTTGTTTCACCACAGTCAACAATCAACACGTCGCAGAAAACCTCTTGTGTGGAAAAGTGGAATTAGCTCGGACGGCTAATCAGAGCGGCTAACCAGTGAGGTCGCAGCTGTGGAACGTGACGATTAACAGGAACGAACTGAGCAGCACGCACACTTTAACCCCGTTAGCACCTGGCGTTAAAATGCAAATCTGTACGAGGGAAAACCTCTGAGGTGTCAGTCTGTAAATGTTGGGGCGTAAACACAGTCTGTGGAACAGTCTGGCTGCTGGTTCCACACACAGACAAACTGACACAGTGTGAACAAAGACAGAAGAAGAGATCTGCTGAGATGAATAAAAACCTCTCAAAATTTCACTGGAAATTTGTTCTAGTGATGAGACTAGATCTGTATGAACCAACACCTATTTTGATGATAGATTAATTCTAAAACATGTTTTTAGAGGGTTCAAAAAGTTCTTATCTCCACTTCATGAATTTGAGTATTTTCTACATATGCTCAAAACTTTTTTTTTTGGCCTTAATGAATCAGACCTTCACAATTCTCCCTGTTTTTGTGTCTTTTTAGAAACCAAACAACTAATGAAGCTCCACTGAGAAAGTCATTGACAGGCTCAACCACAGATGAAATCACCTGTTGCAGCTCTACAGTAAATGAGAGGCTGTTTTCCTAATACGCGACAAACACTTTGAGATGTGATTCGTAAGTTGGACCAGGTCTCTGCGTGGGTTTCTCTGACCTCGACAGGAACAAAGAGACGGCGTCGTTTGTCCTCCTGACACACTGTCCACTGGACGCCAGGACACAGGAAACAGTTTCTGCTCGTCTGTGACCAGAGCTTCTATCTCTGCTGGGAGACGCTGAGTCAGCTCCACGGACTCCTCCATGTGTACGCTGAACACATCCGCTCTGAGTGTGTGTGTGTGTGTGTGTGCAGCTGTCTGTCTCTGTCAGCTGTCACACAAAGTGATGTTACCTGGCCGTGGTTTGACAGTAATCCTATCTGTCTGTCTGTCTGTCTGTCTGTCTGTCTGTCTGTCTGTCTGTCTGTCTGTCTGTCTGTCTGTCTGTCTGTCTGTCTCCCATCATGTCTTTTTTCCCCTCTGCCACACAGTCTTATCTCACCATCTCAGCCCGTGTTGCTGTCGGGAGGCGTGTTGGTCCGTGCAGCTGCAACACGCTGAGGACCAGGATGTCTTCACGTCTTCACGTCCTCTGATGTCTCACACTCTCTGTCAGAGCCGGCTCAGCGGCGTTATCTGTCCCCGCTCTCTGGTGCTAGCACAAGCTGTGACACACTGGAGGTCTAACAGAAAGGCCTCCCATGCTATTTTACATCAGGCTTTACCATCTTTTTCTATTTTTCAGCTGTGGATAGAAAACGGTCTCACATAACGAGAGATGTGATTTTTGCTCCTGGTGCAGAAGGTTAAACGGAGTGTTAATCATCCTTATTCTCTGGTGTTAACATAGAAGCTATGGAACATTGGTTTCATCAAAAAGGCCTCAGAGTCTATCTTAAATCA
The DNA here is from genome assembly GCA_029224185.1 of Karalla daura. Taxonomy (NCBI): domain Eukaryota; kingdom Metazoa; phylum Chordata; class Actinopteri; order Chaetodontiformes; family Leiognathidae; genus Karalla; species Karalla daura. Next base: position 20,772,935 of record CM055204.1, on the reverse strand, counting down.
CGGTCCATTAGCTTCACTCTGACTAAGCTGCCACTCACATGGATGATGGCATGACTGAGGGTTTATGTGACTCTGCATGACGTAGAGTCATGCAGAGGAACCTGAGGAGCAACCAGAGACTGAGGGAGAACCTGAGGAGGAACCACAGACTGAGGGAGAACCTGAGGATGAACCAGTGGAGGAACCAGAGACTGAGGAGGAACCAGAGACTGAGGGACAACCTGAGGAGGAACCAGTGGAGGAACCAGAGACTGAGGGAGAACCTGAGGAGGAACCAGAAACTGAGGCGGAACCAGAGGAGGAACCGGAGACTGAGGAGGAACCTGAGGAGGAACCAGAGACTGAGGAGGAACCAGAGGAGGAACCAGAGACTGAGGGAGAACCTGAGGAGGAACCATGTCACCACAAACTGGAAAACAAACTGGTTGTCATGTTGTGTGTCTTTAGTTCCTCTTGTGCCTGGACAGAGGCAGGTCCACACTCAGTATTCTGGAGGTGTGGGGTGTTATGGTTCTTGTCCCCTCTTATTTTATGTCACATCGTGTGTCGCCTATTCTCTTTTTTTGCAGCCATTTCTATAAGTGAAATGTCTGTCCAGGCGAGGATGTAATGATGTTCAGCTGTATGGACTGGTCGTTAACAGTAACAATGTTTTCTCATTACAGAGATGCCTTCAGGGACCTTCCAGCATGGCTGCATCCTCCTAATCAGCAGCCACGTCCAGCTGTTGTGCAACACGATGCAGAAGTTCGAGAAGCAACAGGTCGAACAGACTGCTGCTGGTCTCAGCCCCTGACGCTCCGCTTCTTTTATCTCATTATTTTTTCTCAACCTCTAGAACATCTTCAGCTTTTCCTTGTTTGTACATTTTATTTCTTATGCACTACAGAGCGTCACAGTGAGTCACTTCTGTACTGCGGCGATCAGACAGATTCATTACTCACCTCGGAAAAACATTTTATATATCTGTTCATTAAAATCTATGTAGTATTGTAGTATTTGTTTTTTGTGCTATAGTCACTTATGTGGAGTGGATTCTTATTGTATTGGAGCAGTTTGAGGAAAACTGTATTCATTAGATTTATATTTTATTTTATTTTATCATGCTTTCTCATCCTGTTCTCTTCATTGTGGGATCCAGTGAAACCAGTCTCCCTAAAGAGTTCACATCCAGTCAGGTTTTGGTCCTGGATTACTCCTGTGTGTTTTCATAAGTCTATGGGTGTGTGTGTGTGTGTGTGTGTGTGTGTGTGTGTGTGTGTGTGTGTGCAGATACATATGTGTTTGTCTGGTGTGCGTGCATTAAGTCCGTATAATGCGATTAGAGTATCTGGCTGCTCCCCGGGTCTTTTCGAACCACTGAGAAACAGACGGACTAATCTGATTGGTTGCTAGGAACTGGACGAGCTGGGGAATGGACGAGGCAGACGATTCTGTATCTCCATCAAATAGCTCACCACGTTGGGCCAGACTTGATCTAATATCAAGCGGGGGAATAAATGAGTGGTTGTGGGAGGGTGGGGGGGGTGCATTTAGCTGGAAGTAATCCCATTAGAAAATGCCCTGGTTGTATACGTGGTCACTGTGTGGCTGAGTCTGGAGACACATGGAAGCCAACAGCAGACTGACTTTCCCTCCAACAATAATGAGAATTTCCATCTATAATATTTGTACGAGCCATTTGGGTGCAACAGGCTGCAGTTCATTAGTCGCTGTTTCACTGTGAAATTACAGAGGAGGAAAGCAGCTTTGATTTTAGGTTTGTTAAACAATGTTAATTATTCCAATCGCTGGCTTATGATGAAACGACGTGGAGCATAAAGTGCTAAATGATACCAGAGGTTAGGTGTAAAGATGAATGATTCATCAATTTCGTATTGAATTCTCAGAGAGCAGAAAGCCACAGGTTCAATTATAACTTACATAATGAAGTGTGTGCGTGTGTGTGTGCACCCGTGTGTGTGTCTGAGGTACAGGCACAATGGAGGTGCACTGACCTGACACGGTGACATTTTCAGATGGTCTGACACGACCTCCTCCTGCGCTGTTTAACAGTTTCTCATTCAACATGAGGTCCGTTTTTTTTTCTCCGAGCTGCAAACTAAACACGGGTTTAGATTCTACGCCGTCGAGTCTCAGGATTTCCTCCGACTCAGAGATCATCCACCGCCATCCCACACACACGCTGAGACGGCTGTGTGGAGGGGGAGGGGGGGGTGGGGGGGTCCTCCTACCTGGAGCTCCACCTGAAGACCGTGGTCACAACTCATCCTCACAGTGGTTCATATCCTCCAGGTCTCTCTCTCTCTCTCTCTCTCTCTCTCTCTCTCTCTCTCTCTCTCTCACTCATTTTGCATTTTCACATGATGTCTTCAGGAGGATTTCCTCCAGTGATGTGGAGATTGATACTGAAATACTGAAATTAAAATAATTGAATAAAAATGTAATTCTTCTATTGCTATGCGTCACCTTCAACTGCCGAAAACATACAATTACATGAATGGAAGTTTAAATAAACTACCGTGCAATGGTGCAGATCTACATGAACACATTATGGATGAAGAAAGGTTGATTTGAGAGGAAGGATGAACCTCAACACAGCTCCTGATCAACAGGCCGCAATGAAACAAAACCACAAAAAAGACGATAAATGTGTAAAAATATTCAGAGGCAGAAACATTCTGCATATCTTAAGCTCAATAGCTGGACACACACACACACACACACACACACACACACACACATACACACACACACACACACTTGCAGATATGCAAGTATAAACACCAGGAGAGAGCAGAGGCGTCAGGGTCACTCGGCGGGCCGTGACGGGATCAGACATGTCAGAGTTTCTTGTTTAAAAACAGGAAAACTCGTGATTTTTTAACTCAACATTTTCCACGTGTGTTCTCCTGTTTGGTGCTGATACGCGGCAGAAAAAACGCTAAAATCCAGCTCTGGATGATTAAAAGGGAGGGTGTAATTAGCTGCCATTGAGTCAGTGTGAAGATCACCTACAGGCTCGTTAGTGCGTCACTGTGCTGTAAGAACTACACTGGGCGTCAACAACACCACCACAACAACAACAACAACAACGCGACCGCTGGTATAATTAGTAAAAATATGAGCAGCCTCAGACGAAGCAATCTGCCACCCACCGGTGACGAACCATCCTGTCTCCACTCAGGATAGAGAGCAATCAGCTCTGAGGTCTGTGCAGAAACATCACTGGGTGTTACAGAGGACCTGGAGTGTTTGCTCCTGTTCTCTGGTGTTAACATAGAAGCTATGGGACACTGGTTTCATCAGACGTGCCTCAGATGTTTAACAGTGCTGCAATCGTCAAATGACTTTTCAGACTCATCTAGAAACCCAGCATAGGATTTACTCCTTCTAACCAGTGTAGCTCCTCAGTTTGTTCTCCATCACTAAGTGGTAACTGGAACCAGAGGAGGAACCAGAGACTGAGGAGGAACCAAAGGAGGGACCAGAGACTGAGGAGGAACCAGAGGAGGAACCTGAGACTGAGGAGGAACCAGAGACTGAAGAAGAACCAGAGGAGGAACCAGAGACTGAGGAGGAACCAGAGGAGGACCCAGAGACAGAGGAGGAACTAGAGACAGAGGAGGAACTAGAGACTGAGGAGGAACCAGGAAAAGCTGACATTTCACCACAACTGAAACACTGCAGACTCTCAGTCCTGTCCTTCATTTAGCCACATATCTGAAGACACACAGGTTCACGTTCATACTCTGGAATTATTTTGGATGTGGTGGGTCCTACGGGTAGATGGATAGAGGAGGTGTGGCTGATGAATATTGGCTTAGATTTGCCTGTTGTTTGGCTGTTTGGTAGATTTTCCTACAGCCCCAGACTTTCTTGAGCGCAGCTTCCTGTGAGTGGTTAAAACAGACGTATCTTCCTCCACCGCTCCAGGAAGCAGCGCTTGGAAACGTGTAAAGCTGCGATTTATGCAGGAGCCTCTGCCTCCAGGTGGCACCTGGCCTGCATCCACCCCCCGGCCGTGTCACCGGGCGTCCTGCAGATTAAAGATGAGCAGTGAAGATATGATTTGGTCACATGGAGAATTAGAGGGGCCGTTGGTTTCTCCTGATGCAGGAATAAAATAGCCTCCAGATCGATAACCTGCTGTCAGACATGCCCGGAGTGATCTCGCTCTCGTTCCTGGGCTGAATACCTAAACATCTGACAGGGCCGGGCCGAGGACGCCTGATCTTAAAGTGTGAGGAGGAATTAACGGGATGGAGGTGATGAAACGTTCAGTCCTGGCGCTCTGAGTCATCCTGCCCTGACCTTGTCGGCTGAGAACTGAAGGCTTATGTGTGCTGTGTAAGAGTAAATGAAGCATTTGTTGTGTGTGTGTGTGTGCGTGTGTGTGTGTGTGTGTGTGTAAACCCAGCTGAAGGGACTGAGCGTGAAACAACAGCATCACCTCCTCATTCATGTGTTAGAGGCCTGTGCAGCATCTAGCAGGTGAAAAGCTTTTTTCATTCATTTTTTTCAATATCCAGGTTCACAAAAACAGGCATAAAGATGGAATGTGATGCAAAAAGCAAGTATGATGCAAACCACAGAGACTTCCACCTCCAGAATAATGTATGAACCTGCCTCCGTTCAGGAGGGTGAGTGAGTAAAGAACAGCTCTGCACCCGCACAACAAATAAAAACTACAAGTCTCGAGGTGCTGACCACTGCTGTTCATGAGGGCCGGACAACTCTTTGCTGTGAGCCAGCGTCTTGCACCATCCTACATTACAGAGGCTTTTTATTATTGTTAAAATGATGATTATTCTTCATATTAAGCGTCACTGCTTCCCGTCTGGATCTGATTGTGTAGGCGGTCCTTTAAAAGTGCTGCAGTCTGTGGTAATCAACCTAATGAAGACTCAGAATGTGTTTTAATATCAACTCAACCAAACCCACGTAGGTAGGTGGATGCTGTTTACAGCATGATGGACATGAAGGCAACAATAACATTATTTATATAATAATAATAATAAGAAGAAGAAAGCGCTGATGTCCAGCTCACAGTGCATCAGCAACGTAAAGGAGGAGAGAATATTCAGCAGAGGTTTTATAGATATAGACCTCATAAAAATCTGACTGTGAAGCTGCTCAGTCATTACAGCTCCGTCCCAGTCGTCTCAGAGTTATTGTGCTTTACGTAAGTCTTCAGTGAGGGATTGTTTACGAGGCAGACTACGTCTCGTCCCGGCGTCTCTCATCTTATCGATCGTTAGAAGGAGAGCTGACTCCAGAACTGTCACTGGCAGGCCACAAAATTACACCAATTACAACAATCTGTCAATTACTTACTCGATTACTTATTTACTTTACTAAATACTCATTTATTTTTGCCAAAGCATCAAAATCTTGTTCAGAGAGTCTTTGAAACAAATGTAAAACAAGATGGCAATAAATGAAAGTCAAAGTACAAGTCTAAGATTAAACAATCAGTTATGTGAAAAATGTTGATCTGCTACAGCTCTACTGTGCTCTGTACTCTACCTCCACTATTAAACCTGCTAATGACAACAATCTGGGATCACTGCATCAGTTAGGTTCTCCTCACCATGGTGCCTGACGGCATCAGAGACCCCCCCACTCCAGGTGGAAACTGAAGGAAACAGGATGGAAATCTTTCCATCTGCTCCTCTGATGTTTCCTGGGACGTTCTCCTATGGACAAGGATGTGTGCTTAATGCTACATTCTGATCTCTGTCCAGATATCAAACAATTTCTACATGAATGTGGATGGGGTAATAGACTGTCATGATTCAGCAAATGTAAGGCAGGACTGTTTTTTCATTTTAGCTCTGCTTTAATGTTGTTTTTTTTCATCACAGAAAAATTCAGTTTGAGCATGGAGTGAAGCAGAGCAACAACAGACCTGTTCGAATCACTTAGATAAGAGGAATCATTGCAGATTGGATTAGATAGTAACTATATTAAACCCTTAGGGGAGTTCCCTCAGGTAAATTTATGTCTGTGATGATTCAGAGGTCTGGAATCAGGTTTCTGCAGACGCCAAAGGCAATGATGAATTAAACTGATCAGCAATAAACGCTCCGTATTAATCACAATCACAAATATTAATCACAACGAGAGAAACTCAATCTGCGGACAGTCACAGTAGGTTTGGACACTAAAAGATAAATTTATGCTTTTATTTATTAACCTGCCTCTGCAGCGGCAGGCTGTGGATGAGAGAAGAGGAAGAGGAGGGGAGGAAGAGAGGAAGACTGCAGGCTGGTGAACCAGGTCACAAAACAACAGGCAAACATGATGTAATAACAGCTCTCCATCACTGCTGAGAGAAGACACGTCCACCTCTCCGGCCTCCTCAGCTCTGCTTCCTCAGGAAGAGTTAAGGAGCACGAGGGTCCTTCAGGCTGATTATTTGATTGGCTCTCACACATCTAACTTTGGATAATTGGACATAATCTTTGTCAACACAGGCTCACCAGAGACTTTGAGGCCACACACACCTCTGGCACAAAAGTGAGAATGAAGAATGAACTTCAGAAACCATTAGTCGACTGATACAGTGTAATCAACTACAGCCCTCTGGTTTCACCCCGGAAATCAATCTTTTCTTGGTACTTTTGGTCTTCAGGAGAGGAAACTGAATACCTTCTAGGAAAGTGAAACATTTGAAGACATAAGAGAGTGATGAAGAAAGACGTAGTAAAAAGACAATATTTCTGTCTGAATCATTCTATTAACGCTATGAAACATGTAAGCTGTCGTGGGAAGTTGATTCATGTTGAGTAATGATGCAATAAAATACAAATAAAGTGACATGAATTGTGTTGGTTTCTCACTTTTCTGTCATTTTATAGACCAACATATGTACTTGAAATGATTTGATATTTCCTTCAACGATTAAACAAAACATTAAGCACAGCTTTGGTGTTGATGAATCACTATTGTTACTTTGCACATTTAACATTAAGTCTCTTATCAGATGCTTTTATCCAAAGTGACGAAGAGTAAAAACCAGCTACAACATCACAACGTTGTCGTCACTGAGGCGACAAATCCTGCTCTACATTCTGCAGGCGACCAGAGGATGAGAGCGGTACGAGAGCCGAGCTGAAGCACAAGTGGAGAGGAAAAAGCAGCAGGATGAGGAGGAAGAACAAGGGCCGAGGTTCCACACACACACACACACACACACACACACACACACACACACACACACACACACACACACACCTGTGATTGTCCTCCCTCCTTTCACCACCGCTGAGCTGCTCCCGTCATTGTGGGGCGGCAGAATCTTATCATGTCGATCGGCAAAACATTTCCTAGGCTTACTGCAGGATTACTTCAAGATTAAGCTTTCCTTTCTTGCTCCAATTATTCAGGTAAAAAAAAAAAATCGAAAAAGAAAAAAAAGAAAAACTGCCTGGAAACAGCAACATCGTTTGATACCAGAAAACAGAAGGTTTCATTTTCTCTGCGACCCGCTGGCCTTAACCAGAGGCATCTTTTGCGTCAATGACTTGTGAGTGAACAATGGGAGCCAATGTGGTGAATAGGTAGACTGAACATCTCCCTCCTCCTCCTCCTCCTCCTCCTCTTCCTCCTCTTCCTCCTCAAGGCCACTGTTATGAAATGTAAAGCAGTTCGTCTCCGGCTGTTGAAAAAAGCCACATTGCGTTGTGACATTCAGGACAAATTAAAGCGTGCGGGCGCCCTTTCCTCTGATTGTTTGATTGGCCCCTGCCCCCGTATTTTCATGTCCGATGATTGGACTTCACTCGGTCCACGTTTCTGCGATTAGAGAGAGAGAGAGAGAGAGAGAGAGAGAGAGAGAGAGAGAGAGAGAGAGAAAGGGGGAACAGCTCCTCTCTCTCTTTCTCTCTCCCCAGTTGCATGCTCAACCTCTGTAGCGCTGCAATCTCTCCAGAAGAAACCCAGTTGCCTTTGCCCTCCCATCACAACCAAACTCACACACACACACACACACACACACACACACACACACACACACACACACACACACACACACGCACGCACACACAAGAGCCTCAATATCCACCAATACGACTTTCATCTATTCAGCAGAGAGAAGGAGCAGAGCGAAAGCTTTTCCACTCCTTCTCTACAAACCTGAACGGCAGCACTCGGGGAAGAGTCGCTACATTAATGGAGAATTCAGGTCCGGATGAACTGTTGTAAAACTGTGGGAATTCTACACAAAAAAAACAGCCCCCGATGATCATTTCCCCCTAGAGTAACAAACAAGCAGCAGCGCTGAGCAGCGTGTGCCTGCGATCAGAGCGCGTGGACGCCTGGAGGCTACAGACGGAGGCCAGAGATTGTGTCTCGCTCACTTGGCAGCGACGACGGGGATCAAAGCGTTTGTTTGCTTTCTGTTGAAACTTGAAAACCCGCACGATGCGTGTTATTAAAGGAGTCTCTTTCCCCGCTCGCATCGGCGAGCTTTGAAGGGGCCGCACCGGTGACGTCTCCCCACCTGCCAGGCAGCAGCTGCTTTACATTAACACCAGATAAGAGAGAAATTAACTGGTGGACAGCTGGGAAATGTTCTCTCCTCCATCTGTCAGGTACAAGAAGCTGAAACACGCATTCAACAAACCATTCAGTGGGAAGTTCAGATAGCGCCGGTGCACTGAATAGAAACCATGTTCACATCAGAATTTACAGACTTTACCTCCAGTCTTCCTTTTTGGGGAGTTCAGTGTCAGAAAGTGATGCAAAGAGATGCAAAATGTGGCTTTTTGTTTTCTTTTTATTTTGCTCTTTTATGAGATGATGAGCTGGAACATGCACCAGGGTTGAGGTGGAACACGTGGAACACATCCACCCTTACTTTGGTGAAGTTCTATTCTACCCTATTCTATTCTATATGTTGGAGCCAGAATCAGAGGATGAATCAGACCATGTACACCAGAAACTTCACCAAAAACTCATAAATTCATAAATGAATGGGGACACAATAAACTGCTGCCTGACAAAGCCAGGGTAGAGCTGTATTTTCTAGGTCCCCTTTAAGCGCTTTTATTGCCACTGTAGCCTTAAAGTCTTTGAGGCAGAGCTCCCTCCGGCCACGTTTGCACCGTCTTTGTTATGAGTTTGGGTGGGAAATAAGCAGATGTTCTCTTTTCCTTTCGATCGCATTCTCTGCATTTCATAGAAAGCCCCCGGTACCTGTGCAGTTTAATGCACGAGTAAGAAGAAATGTTGGTTAAAGATCTGACTTCATGACCTTCATTGGACCAAAGCCCCATGAGTCAATAATTTCATACGTTATGAGTCAATTATTCAGAATTCTCCGACGCCGGGTTATTATTGGTTACTGGATCTATGAGTTTAATTCACTGTTGTGCGACCTGCAGTGATCGCAGGTCACATGTGGAGACGCTGGATTGAACCGGATTGAGAAGACTTGTGAGGCTCAGACACGGCAGCAAATCATCACAGACGGCTCGGAGCTGCTTCCTCTGGAGAAATCACCAACTTAATTAGGTATCTAAATTCATGACCCAGAGAAATGGGTGTTCCTCTTTACCTGCGAGTTTCCATTAAGCGGCTGAGATGCTGCAGAAACAAGGCTGCAAAAGAACGGAAAGAAACAAAAACGATGACGATGAGCAAAGAGAACCAGAGCATCCCAGCACCACCAGCAGGTGGAACATCTCACCATCCCAGCACCTGGACATGGAGCAGACTGTGGAGATAACCTCTAGGGATACACAGCACCTGTTCCTTCCCACAGAAACCAACAACCAATGACTTCCTGCTTCTAACAACTGACACCGATGGCACTTCATGACATATATGTATGTAATGTAAATGTAACATTACAACTGACAATATAATGTCAATATAATGTTACAGATGTCACTAGTGTTGTCAACGTGACACAAACCACAAGTTATGACTCAAAACAAGCATTCATCATGGTTCTGCTGGAACGATTCAAAGCCTTTAAAGAATGAAAACTCAGAGCACCTCAGACACCTTCTTGTTAGCTTTAGTGTTAGCATTGGCTTTACCATTAGCCACAGTAGCATTAGCATCATCATAGTGTTTTCATATGCTACTGTGTCAGTGGTGAAACCTCCAGGGATAAGATCTGTGTTTTGACAACTTTCTACAACATCTACAGCACACTGCAGTGACGGGTTGTTTTTCTAACTAGCTGTGGCATTAGCGTTAGCTGCATTAGCATTACCGCCCTAGTCTTTCTATATGCCTTTGTGTCAAAGACAAAGCCTACAGATATTAGATGTGTTAAGATCTGTTCTTTACCCGCTTCCCCGTCAATTTCAGCTGAACATCCACAGCACACTGTGGCAAGGTTATGTTTTTATATCATCTGACAACAATATTTTCCTCCTTTCCGAAGTCTGGTACAGAAAATAAAATCAAACCATAATAAAATGCATCAGACTGGGTATGCAAGGTCTCTGTGCAGAATGATTTTTGTCGGATGATGGATTAAAAAAAAAACGCACACGAAAACAAAACAACTTAGTGTGCAAAGGCCTTAAATCAGAGGAAAAAGCGAAACAATAAGTCCATGCACATTGACTGGCACTGATCCATACAAACCTCCAAATGCAAAAAACAGTATCTCTGCTCTGATGCTATTTGCTTGTATTGACACAGCAGTGCTCCAGCCGGCTGCTCTCTGGGATATACAGTCCCGGACATGTACGTATGTTAGGCTTAATGGATTCTCTCTGCTGCGTGTTGAATTGTGATGAATTTAATTCCTCTTTGTGTCGCTCCAGCCCTGGTATGAATGATCCCAGCTGTTCAAATCCCTCATTTGGCGCCGCGGAGCGTGCGGACGACTCAGATCAGGATTTATTTTAAACCTTAAAACTTGTTGCTATACCAACCGGCACACTGGAGTTCATCTCGAGAGCTGCTCGCTGTTTCTCAACCACTGTGTTAAAGACGAGGAAGGTGTGTGTGTGTGTGTGTGTGTGTGTGTGTGTGTGTGTGTGTGTGTGTGTGTGTGCAGGGATGCGTCTTGTGATGACACAGACCAGGACAAAGCGTTTGCGAGTCTAGCGCGTGCGAGGAGAAGCAGACAGACGGATTACATTATGTCGGGCAGCAGGAGGCTGCGGTCAGATATTGTGTTGTACGAGTCGGCAGGAAAACACCTGCTGAGAGCCTCTGCAGGCCACAGTCACACTCCCCCCTCCAGACACACACACACGCACTGAAGTCTGGGCCCATTTGCTGTTCCTGTGAGAAATGAAGACGAGGATACAATTCACCTCATGCACACCGTACAAAAACAACAATACCACATCATCATGTCCTAATTCATCTGAATCTGAATCTGAACAAAGGACGTCACACAGTACCAGCTCCAACACATTGCCTTCACCTGCCTCCATTCACGTAAAGTAAACAGTAAAACAGTAAACAGTAAACAGTAAAACAGCACCAGTTAGGGAGGTTCCTGGTAAAATGTCAGTGTCCGTAGTACCTACCAATAGGTACTAGGCTAATGTTGCACAGCTCCTATGTTAACATTAGTAGTAAGACGTCAGTGTATGCACCACTGGTTCCTCCTCGGGTAAAAGTCGACAAGCTCTACCTTAAAGTCACATGATCATTCATGTCAGTGGCAGGCGAGATGTGCCTACATTTGGTTGCCATATAAGCATGAAAGGAGACCAGAACAGTTACAGTAACACAGGCTGTATAAGGCTGGATGAGTCCACATCGCTCCATAGATGCATCAAAGCTCTAGTTTCCACTTAGTGAAGGAGAACAAGAGGAGGAGCAACACTGATCAGAAGGAGCGTGAAGTCATCTGGTCCCCGAGTGTTATGTCCACGTGTGGTTGCCAGATAAGCATGTTATTTCTAGTTTCATCCACTCGAGTGGGCACGTGTATAATTCCTTGAAAACAATGATAAAAAGAGAAAAAAAAAGTCCTGACCGGAGAGTTGAAATGTCATTTACAGCAGTTACACTGTAACTGTTGTAAGCTCAGGCAGCTGCTCAGGCAGACTAAGAAACATTCACAGGCACAAAACCAGCCTCCATTCAATTCAGGAGGTGGAATCTGCACTGAATGTGGAATAGGAACTGCAATGGCAGGAGGATTTCCTTGAGAAACGCAGGATTCTTCCATTATGTTCCACAAAGTTATCGGTTCTGTATTTGGTACCTTTAACAATGATTCATCATCGTTAGATGGGGAAACCTCCTGTGATTTGACTGATTCAAACCAATCACTTCAGCAGGCTCAATCAACCGAAGAAGGCACCCAAAACATCAGTGAGGGGTTTACAGCAGCTCAGGTACGATACCTGGTGGTCCAACAAACAACAGTGCAGCAGAAAAACTGAAACTAGAAGCTGTTCATTCAGTCTCACCAGCTCAGACCAGCCAATGAGAGCCCAGCATGCTCTCTATGGAAGCTCTGTCTCCAGTTGAAACCCATTATACAGGTGAATGAAACTACTAAATGGTCTGTTCAAATACATTATGATAAATCTTATTAATATTTACTCATCATTTATCTTTGCATCTTAATCATGTCAGGGAATATGTTTCGATAGTCTTGCACTTTCTATCTACATCCTTATTCAGTGCAAATGCTTCAAATTATGTGTGATGAATAAAAACCTGGGACTACCTCAGGTCTCGGAGTGATTTAGAGTCTAATCCAGCAATGTCTCTGGACTGTGGGAAGAAACCAGAGCAGCGGGAGAAAAACGAGGACCCTCTGGTATCACTATGTAGCCTGGGCCACAATTAATAAAGACAGTAGATCAATCAACGTGAAAGATATATTGCATATGAACACAGATGGCTTGTATCTAATAAAAATTGTGCTCCATCAGACTGGAACGATCTACAGAACTCCCTCAAGCTTCAAAATCTGGCTCCTTTGGATCAGTTTAATCTACTCTGAAGACTGAGAATCTGAGTCACTGCTTTAATGTGCCTGTTGTTTCTGTCTGTTCTCGTCTTATTGCAAACTGGATTCTGGAGGACGGGTCTTGAAAAATCGGACCCTCCTGGCAGAATAAAGGTTAAATTAAGAAGAGAGTATGATGTTTTGAGAAACATCTAATTTCCTGTGATAGTTTTCACTCAGCGTGGGCTGGCGTGCTGCGGCCTCGTTTTGTTCTCAGGCTAATAGCGTCTGCAGGCAAAAAGTTTGTAAAAAGAAAATATTCTCATAAAAACTTTCAACTCGTTTTTGGATCTTCGGCTCTGACTGGAGGGGGCTGAAACAAAGCTGAGAGTGTTTGGCTTCAGCCGGTCGTCCCTGGTTCAGAAGGGGAAAACAACAGTCTGGTCCATGAGCTCGACCACTGAGTGTTGGCTCAGCTTAAGCCCTACAAACCTGGTGGCAGCACCACGAGGGCGCAGAGGGCGGAGTGAGCGGATGGGCACATGAGTCACCATCACTAATGCTTTTTTCACCTCGCTTGTAATAAATGAAGCCACGGGAGGCCCCTTTATTGGCAGGAAGCAGGCAACTGAGAAGCTGCGAGGAGACGGCCTGGAAGAAAGGCAAATAAATAATGGATTTTCTTTTTCTGACTCGTCTTGGTGTGGTGAGCCAATTACAGCGAGCCCCGGAAATAATTGGAAATGACCAGTTGGGCTAAATGTAAAAAGGCGCTCGGGCTCATGAAAAATGAGAACAAGGGGCCAAATGTATGCAGGGGCTCATTAGAATGCTCAGCATTTCAATTCCAATTAATAGCTCAATTCATCTTCCAGAAAGTGAGAAATCAGGAGGGGATTTGAGAAACAAAAGATTATTCTTTCACTGCGGGAATGAAGGACGGGAGCAGAGCAACCCCCACCCCCTCAGCTGGACACGTTTTCTTTTCTACGTCTGTGGGAGGAGGTGCAGCATGCTGGAGCGATCTGCACCATCCTCCTGGACCTCCTGGACCTCCTGGACCTCCTGGACCCCTGGACCTCCTGGACCTCAAACAAATGGTAAAGGAATTGTATTTTCCAGTGCAACTGGAGCAGATTCTGTCATTTAGGATGACTGATCCTTAAAAGTGCCAAATAAATGTTTGTAGGTGGCCTCTAGTGGCCTCGGTCATCATGACAGGAGTCAGGTGACGGGTTAGGGTTAGGGTTACCCAGCCTAAAGTTCACAGATGCACAACTTCTATTTCATGGTAGATACTGTGACATGTTCCTCAAGTTGTTTCAGTTCCTCAATCTAAAGCTGTCGCTTGTTCTGCCAACCGGGAATTAAGGATGTGTTGAAAACAACCAGAGAGGAACGAAAAAATACAGGAATAGCTGCAGGTGGGTGCAGCAATGGTATTCCTTCTAAAGGAATATTGTGCTTCTGGGAAGTTAACTACTACCAAACTTTAAAAGAGACTACGAGCCGCTCTGCAGGATATTTACAGTGTGCTCCACATTTATCTCTGGCACATCCACTGTCAATACGCAGCCTGTCAACATTAGTTTACAGTATTCACAGGAGTGTGTTGAATAATGTGTGATGGAGAATTTTGATAGAGATGATTGGTTATGAAGGGGTGTAGCAGGGATCAATGCAGTGTGATGCCAGGCACACACACACACACACACACACTGTGCTCTCTGGAGTGAGAGTTGCCAAGTGATGAGGAAGTCGTTCTCAATCAGGGGAGACGGTCAGAGTGAAGCAGATGAAGATGAGTGTGAAGTTTCCGGGGAGGAAGAGGAGGCAACGCAGTAAATCTGCTTTCCAGAGCACAGACTCAGCGACACGCTGCATCCCACCTGATAAGAGATGCAGAGACGGGATGAAGATGCAGGGACTTGTTGAAACTTAAATCTGTAACCGCGGCCAAATGTTCCCCTCCAAGACGCTTCACAGAGAGCAACACCTGTGCCAGACGATAAAGGACTAATAAGGACTTTCTAAGCTTGGCATCTCCAGGAGAACCAAACCTGTGCCGACACACATGACGCTGAGAGGAGTTAGGTCTTTGGTCTTTGCCTTTACTTCTCCTTCTCTGCGTTTGACGTGACTTTGAACCGGATTCTCTCTGTTAAGATGACATGTATTATGGGCTCCTTTCCTCACACATTTCCTTATGAAGCAGTTTGGTTTGAGTAAAAGGGTAAACAGATAAGATAATGGACAATTTAGGAATAACAATAATAAGAAGGATAAGGAGTTGTCGTCTTAGTATCGCTGAGGAGCCAAAGCCAGCAAATTATTTGGTTCTCACCGAGATTTCATTAATTAGTTGTTTTAAGTGTTCAACTTTACACTATAATCTCCTCATCTTTTCATCAAAACAATTCTAGTTCAAGAAATCTTTTCATTTTCAGAAGGGTGCCAGCATAGTTCATCATTTGGAGCCGATGAGGATCCGTGCAGTCGCAGTAGTTGGGGTATGGCTGTGAGGCGTGCGGAGGCTACCATCTTATCTGCTCTGATCTTTTCTCGATTTTCATCTAAAAAATAATTTCATGAGCTGTGACCTCCCACCTCCTGTCGGCACTTGCAGAAGTGTGCAGAGTTTGGGGGAACCGCAGGTGGAGGTGAATCGATTTTATCTTTAATATCCTTTCTCTTTGTTTTTTAATATATTTCTTATTGTAAAGCTGTGTCACATATTATGTTTTAGATCTTTATTGCTCTGTAAAGCGCTTTAAATCGCTCGAGGAAATAAAACGTGCTTTACAAACAGCGCTGCCGTGGCTTTGCCTGCACCGCAGTGGTTTGTTATCCAGGTGCTGCTGCTCTCAGGTGAAAGTGCGACGTGAGGCGATCTGAGGAGTCCAGGTCGTGTTAGACCTCAGAGGGCAGCCCGACGCCTCCGGGGAGGTGAACACGACACCCTGGGTGTGTGTCCAGCTCTGGCTCCAGCTCTGGGTGATGCTCCCTCCCTCTCTCTCTCTCTCTCTCTCTCTCTCTGCTCTGTGAACTACCACAAAAAAAAGCTGAAATGCCACAGACAGAGATGAAAAAAAAAAAAAAAATCTGAAACTCAGCGAGGCCCAACCGAGAACAGATTGGGTATAGATTGAAGAATTTGTGGTTTCTGCTCGAAAAATCCACCCAGCGTGTTCGCATCGACCATAAACTGTGCCCGCGGTAATGACGGAAAACACGGCCCGGGCAAAAAGCGCCGCCATTGATAAAAAGCCATGAAGTAAACACAGCAGACGGGCGACGCACACCAGCCCCACGCCTCAGCACCAGACATGTGCAGGCGCGGGGAGCAGAGAGCAGAGGCCAGGCCGTCCGGAGGCTGGGCCTCATCACCGAGGGCACCGGAGCAAGACGGGCCGGCCGCACGCCGCCTCCACGCTCACAGACGCTCACAGATCTGTTCTCCCAGGTTCCCCCTCCCTCTCCACCTCACCCCACGCTCTGCTCCGCACACAGAGCCTCGAAAGAGAGGCTGGGAGACGCGTGAGAGGTGGTAACAGGAGAGGTGTAACCAGGTGTAATAACACGCTTTTAAACAGCTGATTTGTGATCTGTTTGTTGCTTGTTGGGATCTGTCCATCTCTACTCCTGTGATTGTTTACATCATGTGCCTGTTTGCTGTGCTGGTTTGACAGCTTTACTTCGACTTTTCTTATTATGTTTTTGCCACTATCACAGTGTAAATACCTGTTCTTGTTGGTGCATGTGCATCCTGGTTCAGGAACATCTAGACAGGAACATTTAAGAGCAGCTGGCGACCTGTCCTCTGTGTATTCCCCGACTTCATCCTACATAAGATGCAAACTCTGTATGATAATGGACAGATGAATCCTGCACTTTGAGCTCTGTTCCTTGTCCACCACAATGGTTCTGGGCTTGTGCTAGTGCTGGGTCAGAGTTGGTTCGACCTGTGAACCAGTTGAAAACCAGCCTGTCACTGAGGATGTTCCCTCGGCTGCTGAGTCTACTTTCCTTGGCTGCCTTTTCATTCTCCGTTCCTCAGCTTCTCACTTCCTCATGTCTGCAGCATAGTGAGGAAAAAATGGCAGATTTACTGTTTCTGTTGGATTCAATAACCCCGTCCCCAGCCTCCGATCTCACTGGTTCTTACTCCTTTCCAAGAGCATTTTGAAACTAAGCACCAGCCCAGAACCAGCTCTGGAACTGGGCCTGTGTGAATTATATTTTGGTGGATGGTGAAATAGCAAATAATGTGTGGCCAAGGCTGCTCTGACCCCTGCAGAGCCCTCACGCTCCCTCACCAGTCCGTCCACTGGTCCCACAGGCCGAGGTGATTAACCAGTAGGCAGGAACCACAGTGGGGGTGGGAGGAGAGGAAATCAGCCTGGCCGGGGCCGCTCAAGACAAATCACACTTAATAGGCTGCAAAAACCAAAATAGGCCATTACAACTGCTCTCCCCTGAACGCAGCACAGGTTAATCACTGCAGCCTTATTCATCATCAGAGGAAGTGTTACAGGCACCGAGAAGAACATTAGCACAGCCTGGCACAGCAGCCATATGCTCACACACACACACACAGAGAGAGAGAGAGAGAGAGGGAGGGAGAGAGCTGTCAGACTCAACAGCAGTACTCATCAAGTGTATTGATAAACAATACAACATTTAAAGTGGCAGTGGAGCGCAGCCGGGCTCAGCAGCCTCATGAATAACAGCCAGGCGTGCGGAGCGTGCACGACGCTCGTCTTCACACGTTCCCCCGACGAGGAGCAGCCGCCGAGCTTCCTCCGAGTGCAGCTCGGCCTCCTGCTGCTGCTCCCAGCAGGAGGCGGGCGGCGCTGGAGTCCTCCCAGTACCACCAGCCTCCTCGCTGCCACAGGGAGGTGACAGCTGACAGCCACTCCTCGTCCAGGAGGAGGCGCTGACCTCTCCTCGGCCGCTGCACCAGCTCCTCGTGCTCTGGGAGGAACCGCTAATCACCTCTGACGAGCGCTTCAAGGGGACTCACGTAGAAGCTACGGGACACTGGTTTCATCAGAAATGCCTCAGAGTCTGTTTCTACATAGTGGTGTTTGAATGTTACAGTCAGAGCTGTTCATGCTTATCTGGCAACCACGCTTAGGTTTACACTGACTGATTGTGTGATCCTGTGGAAGCAGCGTCAGGACGGCGTGAGGCTGTGAAAGCAGCGCTGATGGTTGGAGTGTCGCTCATCGATCACGTTCTGCCGATACGTGTCACAGGGTCACAACCTGGAGGAGGAGCGGAGGAGCAGCATCTCCATTTCCTCCAACCAACTCTGATAATGAGAAGCGCAGATAAACAGCTGGAATACAAGATCGCGCCCTTCCTCCGGTCAGACCTCGGCTCGGTGGCTTTGCTGACTAGAGTTGAACAAATATTAATGTACTGACATTTAACGTCAATTAAATTCAATGAGGAAAATAATGTAGAGCAAATAAAAGGAGCGATTTCTTTAATTCCATTAGACACAGCCGAACAAACTCACATCTACAGCACTAAAGAAGAAGAGCGACACAGAGAGGAGGTCAATGAGGACCTTCATCGAATATTCATTAAAATGGAGTAAAACTACGCTGCCAGACAAGCGCTTTACTGTCGTTTATCAAACACATCTGCTGCTCGGGGCGTTTTCTTCCGCTCCAGCCTGGTAAAGGCATTTTTAGACTCCGATCAGGTCTGGCTACACCTTCAGCTCCAGAGGATTCAGACGTAAATCATGGCGGGTCAGAGAACAGGGCTCACAAACACGCCTCCTCCTGCCTCAGCCTCCTTTTATCATTTTCTGCCTCTTAAAACCCAGAAAAGAGTGAAATATGCGTCCTCACACCCTGGTCTGTGCGTCTCACTCTGCACCATCTGTTTATGCAGACGCAGCGTCCACTCTGTGCTGTCCCTTTGCTTCAGTGCCACAGTGCATCCAACGCTCCTCATTCACTGGAACACACCACGCCTGCTCCTGCAGGAGGAGACCGTGGATATGTGCTCCTGCAGGAGGAGACTGTGGATACAGTATGTGCTCCTGCAGGAGGAGACTGTGCAGGAGGACGTGAGACAGCTCTGGCGTTTGAGGGAGATTGCGACTCTGGGGACTCAGCCCACTCATCAGAGCTGATCCCATCAAACTGTGCTCAGATCTATACAAATGGAGCTGTTCAGAGGCCACTACCGAGGGCTGGGGTGAGGGTGGGGGAGGAAAGGAGGAGGAAGAGGAGGAAGAGGAGGAAGTGGACCTGGATGAGGGTGAAACCTCGTTTCAGAGCTGCAGAGCTGTTTACTCACACAAACTACCTCTAATGATGTAATACTGACCTTAATCAACCTTCTGAACTAGACAGTAACTGGATTATGGTGTTTACATGTGGTCTCAAATCATATTCCCATCCACACATTAGGAAGGGGAATATTTCTATGGGGTATCCTTTGAATTTTATTGATTCTGATTGCAATTCAGATTTGATTCCTGATGTCGATTCCATAAAGGTGAAAGAAGACGAAACCAGTGTTTAGGCTGAAAAAAAACCCCAAAACATGCTGAACATTTAGAATATTCAATCAGCAAATCAGGGTCAGTCTGTTTTGACTAAATGTCTCGAACGTGTGAGGAAAGAGGCTGAATACTGACTTAAGGTTTGAACAGGGAAAGCCCATGGTTATACAGGCTCTGTGACAGGGTGCCTGGCTCAGGCTGTGAGTGACTAAGGTGCTCTAAATAATAAAGATGTTGATAAAAACACAGTGCTCCGTCTGATTCCTGTGATCAGATGATGGATGCATGGATGGATGGATGGATGGATGGATGGATGGATGGATGGATGGATGGATGTTGGAGATCATAGAAGGATTACTGCCTAATGTCAGTCATCCTGGTCTGAACTGTAGGACAGTAGATGCTGTAGTCAACATCTACAGCACCTCCCAGGTTTTACCCTCATCTTCAGCAGCTGCCAAATGTGGCAAAATGCAGCGACATTTCTGTCCGAGTTTATTCTAAAAACGTTTGTTATGAATATGATGTGACCGAGGCTGGTCTGATTCATATTTATTCCAAAACATCCAAAACATTATTCAGGTGGAGGTCATGAGGCACCTCTGTTTACATGGCACAGTCTTAGTCAGACTGTCCTCTTATTCTGGTTCAGATCAGGATCTGACACACACAGCTGTTAAATACATGCGGAGGAGGTGTGTGTGTGTGTGTGTGTGTGTGTGTGTGTGTGTGTGTGTGTGTGTGTGTGTGTGTGTGTGTGTGTGTGTGTCGGCAGCTGATGCCAGCCGACCCGGGAGGAGGTCAGGAGCGAAGCCGAGCACTGCAGGAATCTGAGGGATTGACGGTTTCGTATCCGACAGGAAATGGAGACACATTTGTTGAGCGGCGGATTGATTCAGTCCTTTACCCTGAGTGAAAAGTCTTGAAGCATCACTCTTACTGTTCCTGGTATCGACCGCCCCCCCGCCCCGCCTTGCCCCCCCACACCACCCCCCACCCCTCCTGTCAGAGCTCAGTGGATCAGGCCAAAGTCCGATCAGCTCTGAAAGCTAAATCAGCCGACGAGGAGCGGCTGCACGCACACGACGCTCAGACCTGGAGCCGAGGTCCATCCACACGGCTGCACACACACAAACACTCCTGTTCAACTACACCTGCAACTTACGCACAGGCTACCTGCAGATTCTGGTCATCAGAATATTGATTGAATGATTTCTGAAGTCTGAGTCTCTCTCTCCTTCTCGTCACCATAACACAGGGCTTGCTCGACCTCTTCCTCTGGGTCCTTGCACGTTCTCTCCTCTCAGAACCAGATGGAAACTGAGCTGGATCCAGAACCTTCTGCACGGTCCTGCTGGACACCTGCTACGCCACAGCTGGATGTTTCCTGCTCCGTCTCCTTCTCTGGTTATCTGCTCTGAGCTGGCATGTTTCTGTAACAATAACTATATAAAGCTGAATTTAGAAAGACTTGCTGGTTCATTGACTGACTTTTCTGCATTGATTTCATTTCATACCTCAATGTAAATCTGCACCTGAGCTTAAAACAGTCAGGAAGTTATTCAGTTATTACTATTCTTTAAATAAAGTTCTTTGTATCACAGTTTATAAAACCAATCAATAGTGAATAATGAAAATAGCATGTTTCACAGTAGTAGAATGTAGTAAGTAGTACGGAGTGGGTTGTTTGCTCTCTGCGTTGGTCGCCATCATCTTTCATCCTCACTGAAAGTCTGAAGGTGTGATAGGGAGTGACATCACAACTCTGAGGATTACCATTCGCCATTTGGAGGTTCTCACAACCCTCTAATGTTCAATGTGTGGGCTGCAGACTCAGGTCTGAAACACACCTGCTTAGAAACCAGGTGGATTTACCAACACCAGGCTGCATCTAAAAGGAGGTTGATGGTGACTCTTCTGGCTTTCCATACAGGAGATGAAAGAGCTTCATGTCTACAGTGTCACGTCAGCTGAGAGCTCTGAGGTCACACACACACACACACACACACACACACACACACACACACTGCAGCTTTCATTCACTAATGGCAAAGAGCCGGACTGGGACGAGAGAAATCCTTCAGCTGTCTCCATTTCAGATGCAGCACGTATTACACAATTCTCTAATCCCACTCGGCTGAATGGAGAGGTTTACATAAGAGGGAAGTGGAGTTTGTGCAACTCCACATCCATCAAGTGTCTTCTGTGCTGTTTGACACAGACACTGCGTGTATTTTTATCTTTTATCCGTCAAGTTTTCCCGCCCACAGATTGAGAGGCAACATTCCCATTTCCACTTTGGCTCTCCCTCCCGTAAACACTGCTCTGTGCGGGCGACCAGGACTCTGATATTTAAAGAGAATAAAACGCTCTCCAAAGTGAGGTTTTCTTTGCCTGGACGTAGTTTTGCTTTGAGCAGCGCAGACGTCCGACACCGTGGGTTTTCTGAGCTTTCCCAATCAATATTTGCTGCGAGGTAAAAGAACTCCGATAGGCACAGCTCCGGAGCGGAGCGCAGCCGGCAACAGGAGGACCGCAGGGAGGCGCAGCTTCCTGGAAACGCTGTGGAAACACGCTGCCGCTTCCTCCTGGTCGAGCGCTTGTAAAGCGGTGTGGGCTGTTTTTGTTCCTCCGCTGCAGTCGGTGAGATAGATTTCTACCTGGGAGGAGGAGGACACACGCTAATTGAAGGGGAGAGCTGCAGGCCTTTTAAAAATAAAAGTGTGTAAAAAATGTCGCTTTTCAGTGGAAAGTAATTTGACTCGAATGTGGTTTGAGATAAACATTGTTTCAGAGGGTTTTTGCTGCTCTGCTTTTAACCAATGACTGTGCTGTTACTATGTTGTTTGAACACCCGGCCCGTCACCTCAGGCTGCAACTACAACTGTAAAACACGATTTACACCGTGAGTCATCGTACCAACAGCACTGCAGTCACTGCACTTTAGAAGAAGTGATTATGTTTTACTGCATTTCTGAGCCCCTAATCTTCAATAACCAATTGCGTGATGAGGAACATAAAGAGCTTTATGGAGCGTTGAGCTTAGTGTTAGTGCTGCTGTTTTCATCTGCCTGACGCAGCTGTGCATGGCTGAAACTACGGTGGCTGACGAAGGTCAAAAAACAAAGAAGAAACGCAGAAACACAAAACAAATGCAACAGAGATACTGGGAAACGCTGCTGGAAAGTTTGTTCCCAGTTTTGAGCTCACGTGTTTGATATGAACCACATGTATGTTAAGTATGAGGAGGGTCTGCTTCCATATGACTGGTCCCCCTAGAGGCCTGGAGGTCTACTGCGGTTTTCAGTGAATATGCAGCATTTCTCTCTTTCATTTAATTGGGGGTTTGTGTCTTTTTAGTATTATCAGCATTTTTCTTGTATGTGAATGTGCACAGCTTCAAATGTATGCAGTAATGAATCTATGAGGGATGGGAGGGTATTATGTATGACACGTTACATAAATAAAGTTTTGATTTGATCTGATTTGATTGCAGCATTTCTCATTTTCAGTGTTGCATTTCTTTTACGTTTTTGTGCTTTTGGTCTTGCTTCATTTCTGCACATTTTCCCTCGTCAGCCACCGTAGGAAACTGTCTTTAGGAGCCCCATCCGCCCGGCGACCAGGATCAGAGCAGCAGTCAGTGCTGTGCCAGTGGCTCGTCTCTCCCCACATCTTTTAAGGAAGCCACGGGGGATGATTTAATGATAAACTACCATCTGCTGTCATGCTTTGCCAGGTGATTTTTGCAGAGATGCCAGAATCTGTCAGGATTACATTCAACGAGAACAGTGTCTCCCCCAGTTGTGGGGGGCAATGTGTTCCCCACGTACTGTAATGTACTTTGCAGGTATAAGTAGTGGGATGCTTTTATGCACAACCCGTCGTACTGACAGAGCGCGGAGCCACCGGCTCGCTGGGCTGGAGAACAATAGCGACATTGATCCTTCCGTTGTGTTTCTCAGTACAAAGACAGGAGCAACCACAGCAGCCACAATAACACCTGGTTCATCTGACGAGGGGGAGGTCCTGTGCTGACCTTTCACAATAAAACGCCTCGAGGTGGCTTTAAAAGCAACAAGCGGCAGCGCTCTACAGAGGGCTTCCTCTGGATGACGGACTGTGAACCACAACAGTAATCGTTGAAGGAGACCTACAAAGGCTGAATGGAGTGTTTATCCTTGTCCTCTGATGTTAACAGAAGCTATGGCCCATGGACTCAGATGCCATTTTACAGCCTTCGCACAATTCTTGTTTAGCTGTGGGAATATCAAGCCCCTTTCATAATTATCTGGCAAACACACGTAGCTTCAAACTGGTCCATGTCGATGGCCACAATCACTGCTCTGGCTCAGTGAGAGTGTTATTTGGTCTCCAGGTGCAGAATGTTCCAGAAGGAGACCTAGATGGTTACTTTAATCTGTATTTAATTCTTGATAAATCACTGAGGACAAGCCCTCATTTTCAATGATGTGGAGAGCACAGAGAACAAAAGCAACTAACAACAAAACAATATTGTTCACAACAGTTCCATTCAAAGATGGAGCAGTTTTGCATATTTTTAAATTGGTTCATGATTAAACTTGTTTTTAGTTTGGGGCAACCGTTGCAAAGAGCTCCAGGAAGATGCAGCAGAAAACTGTTTTTTTCCATCTCTCCTCTCACAGATAAGTTTGCCCATCGCATGTTCTCTGCTCTGAGTACGGAAGCTATGGAACAATCCTACTTACAGCTGAGGGAAAGTGAAGACTCTTCCATGTTCATAACCACTGCAGGTATGCTCCACTCTGATTGGCTGTCTGGCTGTCTCGATACAACACTCAGGATGTGCTGATGTTTCAGGTCGGGAGCAGACTGTAGTCATCAACAAAGTAAAGATCGCTCTTTGATTCTCCCTTTACCAGATCAGCTTGTCCCATCAGCACTTCTCTCCTCCTCATTCATGTCTCTTCTACAGACGTGTTCATGCCCCAGGCCGGGTATTTACATCACAAAGGGTTATTGATCTGTTGTTTTTCCTTTACAAAGCACACTGAAGTCGACAGCTCCTTCCATCCACTGTCACACAAACGTTTGGGTGGAGAAAGGAAGTATGAGGGGATCAGGAGAAGACTGAGGAACATCTCCACCTTCTTCCATGAATCAGGTCAGGACAGAATAAAAAGGGACAAGTGTGAATAAAAAGCAGCTGCAAGAACAGCTGGACCTGATAAGTCACAGTCAGATATTTAATCACAGTGAACTGAAGAGAACGGATTTGAGCTGAACTTCACTGTATTTGTTTTTCTGGATGATAAGCTTAAGCTCTTGCAGCGTCCAGGCTGCACTATGTGTGAGTTTATCAATTACAAAAAGCACCAAATGCATCTGGAACTTTCTCCTCTGTGAGCGAAAAGCTGCTGAAGAGTCAAAATGTACCAGTCATGACAAAAGCTAAATCCTGTTTTTTTAAAAAGCTGCATTCTGTTTCTCCAGCTTCCCTTCGGGGCGGTGAGAGGAGTTCCACCTCCTCCTCCTCCTCCTCCTCCTCCTCGTTTCTCTCCTCGCCCAAAGTGGAGCTTTAGAGGCTGCAGCAGCAGGAGCGCCCCTGCATTTATTGATGAAAGTGGACTTTCATGGAAAGATGTAATTTTTGTTTTTTTTGGCACAGAGGTTTTATTTTTTTCTCCATAACAGGATGAGTCAGGCTGAGCCGCGTGCAGCGCTGCCAGCAGCGGCCCGGGCATGGGCTTTTACGTAAGCCTCTCGGTGCTGATCCACTGATGAACGTTAGCGTGCACGCTGAACGCGCTTTTACCGCTCAACACCACAATTAAATGTCACGCGATACTGAGCAGAGCTCGGTCTGTGGCGCCGCGGCGTCAGCTTCACCTCCTCTGCCACATGAGCCGTGATGAGAGCAGGTTTCTCACTGTTCTGTACAACCACAACTCTCTGAAACTTTCACTGATTGAACATATCGCTGTTAATTAGTGCTTGAGTTCATTGCTCCATTGCTCACATGTTTTTTCAGATTTTACTGTAAGTTTATCTAATCATCTGGATTCTCTTTGTTGTTTTTGGTTTTTCATAGCATGTTGATCTAACACTGCCAATAACACTTCCTCCAACAAGAAGGTCACTTTCTAAATGTCATTTATGTGTCACAAGTTGTGTTCCCATGATAGTTTTTCCTCAAAATGAAAGCAAAATTTCAACAAAGCACAACTGCTACTTGTCCGGCTTGCTGTCTGTTCCTGTGACATCCCATAATTCTGGTGAAATCTGTGTAACTTCCCTCGTGTCTGAGGTGAACTGGTCACGTGACCGCTATGTTATAGCTGGTGACATATAAACATCCGAGATGTGTGAGAAAAACACCTCATACAACATAAAAATGTTTAAAAGATATTTGAGAGGTTTTTTCAAAATATCCACTAGTTTTACTAGTATCAGTTTTTTAATCACAGCGTTGAGTTTGTACACTTTACTAGAGGCTATAATGGAATTTACATCTATACTGATTTTAACTAGTGAGTAACTGTCAATGCAACACTGTCAATCAGACTCTAACTCACAGATTCTTGAGGGATGAACCATTTTTGATTTTAATCACTTTTTACTCTCTTCATCCTCTTTTAAACACAGATACGTCACATTAGCATGAAAATAAACGTGGTAGTAAATTCAGCATTTCTTCTGCCCCAGGTGATCTGTGGTCTGGAGACCACCTGCGAGGAGATCCTGAGGGAATCAGATCCATGTTGGCAGACGATGAAGAAATTCACCTGCCAGAGGAAATCCTCACACGCTCACATGGTCCGTCCACCGACAGAGCTGCTCTGCGCTCCTCATCGAGCTGCTCCCCTCCTACGAGCCCAAAGACTGAAAGACTGAGACGTGGTTTCCAAGAGTCCAAAGACAGGCCAAAGCCTGACTATCGATCCAGCCGAGGTGGGAAGGGAAGGAGCTATGAATGGAGCGTGTGTTCAGCATCATCTCTAAGAATAACTGAACAGAAAAAGCTTTATTCATGTAATATTCATTGTTATTAGAGATTGACTGATACTGGGAACATTAGGTTTGTTAATTGGCTACATATTATGTGTGTGAGGGGGAGGAGGAGGAGGAGGAGCGGCCCTTGCAGGGTTGAGGTGGAGGTCAACAGCATGGTTTCCCCAATTGGACGCTCCAGGAGGGAAAATTCAGTGAATCATTGATTCCTGCTGTCGTTATCTTCCCCGCTGAGCAAAAGCTGATGGACAATTTCTCCAAAACAGCTTCAAAATATTTCAAGATGCTCAAATTATTTAACCAGTTATCACAACAGCAGTCCGTTAGTTTAACAGCTATCACAGCTCCACCTGACTTTCTCACCACGACCTGGAACAGCTAATTGGAGTATTTATCCTCAGCCTCGGCTGCTAGAACACCAGAACACTGGTCTCATCAGAAATGCCTCGGATTTTATTCTTTCATCTGATTGGCTGTCTAGCTCACATGAATAATCATGTTCCTTTCTAACCAGCCTAGCTCCTCAGCTTGTTCTCCTTCACTAAGTGGTAGCTGGAGCTTTGCTGCAGCTGTGGCGCGATGGGTCCACATCCAGCCTGATTTGTTGGAACCAGAGGAGGAACCAGAGACTGAGGGAGAACCAGAGACTGAGGGAGAACCTGAGGAGGAACCAGAGGAGGAACCAGAGACTGAGGGAGAACCTGAGGAGGAACCAGAGACTGAGGAGGAACCAGGGACTGAGGGAGAACCAGAGGAGGAACCAGAGACTGAGGAAGAACCTGAGGAGGAACCAGAGGAGGAACCAGAGACTGAGGGAGAACCAGAGACTGAGGGAGAACCTCAGGAGGAGGAACCAGAGGAGGAACCAGAGACTGAGGAGGAACCAGAGACTGAGGGAGAACCTGAGGAGGAACCAGAGACTGAGGGAGAACCAGAGGAGGAACCAGGAGCAGAGACACTGACATTTCACTCCAGACTCTCAGTCGTGTCCTTCATGTTGTCACCTCGCTGAGCGGAGGCAGTTTGAGTGATATAGTTTGTCACATTATCTCTGATCAGACCTTTTTTTAGCTGCTATTTCAATATCAAAAGCATACACTGTAACAAATTACTGTAAAAATACAGGGTATTTTGAACAGTAGTATACCATTTTCCATTAATACAGTTGAATACCGCAAATTCTGACATCTTGGAGAAAAAAATGTTTACAGCAAGCGTCTGTAAAAGAAATACAGTAAAATTAGAAATTTACAGCAAGCCACCATAATCTTACGGTATCATACAGTATTTATTTTCTTTTTCAGTTAACTTTAGGGACTTAATGTTGGGTCAGTTCAATCAGCTATTCATCGGGGCGAAATAAAAAATAGAGATGCATATCAGTATTTTTATTTAAACTTGAGGACACAACAATAAAAAAGGAAGAATTATTTTTCATCCGGACTCTTAAACTGAAAGCTCCGAACACACGGAGCACTTGGAGGCTTCATCTGCTGCTCCTTCCCGCTCCCTGCCGTCTCCTCGGAACTGAGCAGCTCATCCACACCCATCCTACCCCCGTGGCTCTTTTGAGAAGGTAAATATAATCTTGCAAAAGACAGAATGATGCTATAATGTGGGTTTGTGTTGGATTAACATTTTATTAACTGTTTTTCTGCTGAAAAGATCGAGTCAAAACTACTAGCATACTAGCGTCGCTAATGTAGCAGCTAGGCTATGTGGACAAAAGTTTAGCTTTCTGTTGAGGCACATTACTTATGTTAGTGTTAGCTGGTTTAGTCATTTGATTAGCTATCTACAAGGTTTTATTTTACTATTAGAAAGTTTGAGTTTATAAGGAGAAGCTTGTTATTAAGGATGCAAACAGCTAACAAGTAAATTACAAACTAGTTGTAGATTCATGTCATCCATCGGTGATGAAATAAAGACCGTCATCCTCAAGGCTTTGACCAATTTGTCTGAGGATGGTCAAAAGCAGGTCATCACAGCACTTGAAATCTCAGGTGTGGAATCAAAAGAGGACCTCAAATATGTGCAGCAGGATGACCTCAGAGATCTTTTGCCTGTTATCCAGCAAAGAAAACTTCTGGAAGCATTCAAGATGGGTAAGGACTATCAGTATAGTGTTCAAAACAATCAATGTTCATGAAATGAGTTTGCATGCCTGTAACAAATATTTTGAAATATTGATAATTTCTTTTCCATGTGTTCGAGAATCTACTACAGTCACCCTTGATCTACAGATAATTCAAGATGACTCAACACATACAAGCCTGACTTCACTCTCTAGTCCATTGCAAAATGTATAAGGGGTGGCTTTTTCTGTGAACTTGTTATCATCATATAGGACTCTTATACCCATATTTGTTTTCCATAATTGTTGTCTGCATCAGTTGCCGGCGATGGAGTCGCATTACACCATTGGATGATCAGCATTGAAAGCCAGGTCATCTGTGAAAGCACCCAAGCAAACTTCACCACAGGACTTGCAGCAGTATTTGCAACATTCTATGTATTCAACTTGCAGTACCAGGAAGAAGCTGCAAGGACTCTGGAGTTTGTTCAAAGGTAAATTTCCTGTCAGAAATATTGTCTGGGTGCGTCATCTCTCTTCGCAGCTCGGGGTACTAAATGCTCATATGTGGTATGTATCTTGAACTTTTCAGACCAAAGTCTTAGAAATCACTGATGACAAATTTCTCAAAGATAACAATGTTCCCTAATGCCTCAAATTAAAGTTAAATAAATGTTGTAATAATGGCAGCAGCTGATCTGTCATAATCCTCAATTATGAATGTTTTGTTTCTCATAGTTTCTCAAAATGAAGTTAAATTCTTCTAATTATGAGACACAGGGGTGATTATCATAAAAAGACATCCTCATTTTTTGTTCAATTAATGTGATAGGGTTCCATGTTAAATGCAAAGTATCTTTACTTGCTGCACCTATACTTTATCTATTATTTCATTTTAGGCGCCTCATTGGGATCAATCCTGAGAGGGGAAGAAAGACCAGCCAGGGGAAGGTGGTGTCAAAGCAGACAGGGAAGCTGGTCCACAAAAAGGCAGCAACAGTGAATCCCCATGTGGCCGCTCTCCTCAAAAATCTGGTGGACTTTGAGTGGGGCTTTATTTAGTTGGAATGGTGCAGTTCAGTTGTCTCAGATGTTCAGGCTCTCCATTGTTAAGAATGTGTTCTGTGTGTATAGGGAAATAGAGAGGTATTGAAGGAGAAAACCAAGACAATTGATGAACAAAGATGCATCGTCTCCAGATGGAGAATTGACGTAAGAATTTATGTAAGTTTTGTTTAGCATTATATCTTGTATGAATGTACATACAATAACATTAATAATTTGGATACTGTTGTTCATCATTTTCCACTGTAGCCAGTGTTGAGCATACCATGACCCTCCCAACCAGTGCACGACTGATTCATGCTGATGTGTTGTGTTGTTGATGTAATGTGAGCCAATTCTTGTCATAGTTCAAGAAAAAAAACATGACAATCAAGTTAGTGTGTTTATAGATTTTTATGGATACTGAAAATGTTCAGCTTTAATAAAAGCTTAAAAAAAGGACATCTCTTGTCTGAGCCATTTCTGTGGTAGCTATTTTCATTTATTATTCCTTATTACTTATTATTCGTTTTAATTTTTAAATGTAAAACATTTAGATCATTGGTTTATATCACTGTATAGATCACATTCTGCAGTATAGTTTCACAGTAATAATAGAGAATAATTTAGTAACTGTAAAATAACAGTAATAATAATAACTGTAAAATAACAGTATAATGGAAACCAAAAAGGTGAGAGTATGATACTGTAATGTTTATTTTCTGAGCAGCACAATACTGTATTATTTTTACGGTAATAAACTGTTGTTGACTGTACAGTAGGTATACTGTAGAATAACAGTTTCAAGCAGGCAACTTTAGCTGCCAGTAGTTTACTGTAAATTAACAAGAAAATTTGTTACAGTGTACATATAAATGAGGACGTGATGATATTTTGGGCCTGAGGTGGATCTTATTCTGCTGTTATTCAGCACATCTGAGGTATTTTTCAGGTCTCCTCTAAATGTCAGCTGAAAAGCTGAAACCCTCAGAGACGAGAGGCTAAATATCGAATGAACCGGTGAACTCTGCCGAGGTCGGTGCCAAGTCGCTGCAGCTCTGTTTAACTTGGTTAGGTCTGGGTTCATCGCCCTGTGTGGGCAGAGAAGTTCCTGCACGCAGATTTAATTTGGGAGGGATGCCGTGAGCTTTCCTTCCAAGTCTGGGGGGGGGGGGGGGGGGGGGGGGGGCTGACGCGCCGCAGAAATGCATAAATAAAAGACTTGAGCAAAACAGGTGGATCCTGCATTTTAGAGAGCACCACAGCAAAATCCAAGTGTGACAAACTGAAGCCAAACAACAAAACTGTCTCTCCCCCAGACGCCACATGGATCTGTGTAATAGCTGGCATTATCATTACATAATGTGCTTAGCGGGATGGAGGGAGGCAGGCAGGAGTTGGTAGTATCTGACGGAGCAGGACGGCTGCTAACTTCAAACACTGGACGGCTCCTGTAGTGATAATAACCCGTAATGGGACCAGTAGTAATGGGACCAGTAGTAATGTGAACAGGATGACAGTCTGGCCTGCTTTGTTAGTGCTGCGTTGGGCCCAGGAAAACATGGGACACTAACAGTGAGTCATTACTACTGCATGACAGCTTGCAGATAGACTCCTAATAGGATTCTACTGTGCTGGGCGCTGCACTGCTCACATCGCTCTTTACATTGAGGCGAGCATTACAGGGCTCAGGGGAGGGCGCTCTCCTTCTCTGTCTTGTTTTTTTTCCAGTGGATTGATGCGAAACCCTCTGTTCAGAGAAGGTCTGGGAATGGCTCGTCAGTCTGGGGAGAGGCAACAGATGGCCCGGCACACACTTCCTGCTCCGCAGCCCTTAAAGGAATATGCCAGGTTTTTAAGGGATTATCCTAATTTGAACTTTGACTATTTCATCCATGACGGAGGGTGGCGGGTCCACCCCCACCGCTCTGTGGAGGGTGTAATGTATATCACCACAGGGGCTTGGGGACGCTTTGAAATAGCAAAGTAACACAGTTTGCTCTGTTACCATTTATATTTTACAACAAAATAGAACTAAGTAAACCTGTAGGGCCTCACATGTGAGAGCGCTTGCTTCATTAGAGTACAGCGAAGCATCCTGGTCCTGCATGTTACAGAGCTGCAGTAAAGCAACATGTGTGCAGCCTTACATAGCTTCTATGTGAACATAGAGAACAAGGATAAATACTGTATTCAATAGTTCCAGGTTCCCTTTGACCTTCAGGCCTTATACAGCTTGTGTTGTGACTCCACCCAACCTAAGCTCTCCATATTCTCACAACAGCTCTGTTTGTTTTTCAAATAAAATTCTGCCCCAGTTTTGTCTATTAATCCCCATTACCTTCAATTCAACCCTGATACCTTTCATCCCCTTCCTCTGACAGATGCTCCTGCTTTGTCCCAGACACCTGGCTGCTCCTCTCGTCACCGGTTGACAACTACAAGCAAACAGAGCAGCTCCAGTCTCGTGTCTTGGGCGAGACGGCGTCTCCGCTGCCAGAGTGAGACGTCTCCGGGGAGACCTGTGTGTGCATGCATTAGCAGCCCACCTCCACCCGTCCTGTCAACACGGACCCAGGCTTATCTCCTAAAAACACGAGGGCCTGCTCCTGTGCGTGGGTCAGGGCCGTCTCCCCCCAAACAGCCGTTAATTGATGTGACAGTGATCCGGGACGTCCAGTTGGTTGCGATTACCCCTGCTTGGTGGGAGGGCTGGGACACTTGGTGGGTGATGCACTTTTCCGTTTCAATTAAAATCAAGATGGAGTCAGACTGAATCAGAAAACGCCGCTGTTATGCAGATTAGCCAGCAGGTTCTTAGCGAGGATGGAGGTGTCCCCGTGTGGTTTGGTACATCAGGGAGAACACTGCGCCTCCTCCTCCTCCTCCTCCTCCTCCCCCTCACTCCCCCGCTGCCTCCCCTCCAGAGGAGGCAAGCAGATACTGGATCAAGTCCCGCAGGACCGTCAAGAGCCGATTTGGGGCAGCGCTGGCTCTTTTAAATCACAAACAACAGGAAGAGGAGTTCCTTCCTCCCTCAGATTCGAGCAGCGACAGGGTGAAAGTTCCGCATCTTGAGAGGTGCTCGAAGGACAAACACATTCAGAGTGAAGCGTTTCCAAGTGCAGCAGAGGTTTGCTCCACCCGCTGGGGAGGAGAAAGTACTTCACCTCGGCGTGTGACTCACTGGTACGAGGCCCAGAGTTATCAGATCAACCTCGCAGCGTGTGTGTTCAAACTTTACCAACCAGTGGAGATGAAATAAAGTGGAGACGCTGGCCTGCTGATAAGACGGGAGCACAGGGCTGAAAGTATGAATCTTAACACTGCGATTCCTGCGTTCTGCCCGTCCAGTCAAAGCTGCGGACCCACTGCGACGTGTTCCCGGCGTTCACAGCCAGCTTTCATCACACAGCCTTGGTTTAACACCTCAGAGAGTCTTTCAGCAGCACACATTACGCCAGCAGTTTGTATCATAAAGGAGGAACCCTTTCACACTCTTGCACTGCTGCATTTTCCATCTCTCTTTCAATTTGTCTCCATCTTCGTTCAGCGATTTGTTTGTCTCGCAAGGTCCTGCACATCAGAAAGTCCACATACGGAAAAACACGTGAGGACAACAGAACAGTTCGGCTGATTTCTCTTGCACCACAGGAGAAGTGTTTCTCCGCAATCAAGCCGATGCAACAACAGAATTTGTCTCTGAGGGTGTTCTGTGTTGTGGACCTGCCAGGCCACTGCAGCAGGGAGTGTCCCAATGCATTTCAAAGCAGCATGGAGGAAAATGCCTTTTGTAATGTAGAACCTAATATCTGAGACTCTCCCTCTCCCCCCTCGCTGCTGCAGTAATATTTTGTTTATATGCCTCGTGTCTCTCCTCTCAGACTCCCATGGCAGTGGCAGCAGTTTGGGATTACTGGGGATGTTGCATCACACCCAGAGAGCCACTTGTTTATTCCGTATTTATCCGAAGCGTCTGCCTTCATTAGCCACATCAACAGTGGAGGTGAGGCTGCTGATAACCAAGACACAGACTCTGGATGGCCTATTCCATATCTGTTTACAATTAATTGCCCCCATGCCTACTTGTGGCACTCCTTCCTTTTCTCCTTTTTGAACTTGATGTAGTAATTACCCAGCATCGCTGCCGACTCTTCGGGTGATTGTAAAATCATTAGGACGCCGCTCCCGCAGCTGTTCCTGTCTAATTGCCTTATTAGCAGCCAGGATGGAGAGGGGCTGGCGAGCTCTGACAACCTGCCGTGACTGATCCTCAACTGACACCTTCAAGATGAGGCCACAAAGGGACCTGAGGTGGGTGACTGGGGTATTCACGGTGTTAATATAGAAGCTATGGAGCACAGGTGTCAACAGGAATGTCTCTGGTGTGGAAGTACCATGTGACCTTATGTTACTTGCTAAATAATAGAGACTGTCAGCTTATTCTAACTGGAGAGATGACTGAACCTGCATGTCCAATCTCACTGAGATTTCTGATCTCAACTTAAAAAACACAAAAGATACATGACTAAATGACTAAAAAACAGAGACCCAGCTCACCCTCAAAACCAACAGGTGAACAGGTAAACATGTGTGAAGTCATCCCCGCCCCCAACCTTGTGACCCACTGCGCCGGACGGATACACAAACCAAATAATCATCAAAACCCACAGCACCAAAAACACTAACCTAACACTAACCAACTAGCATCTACTTCAGTCTCCAGTGCTTCTTCATTCTGAACGTTAGCTGTGCCACAGTGTCCCCAACACCTGCATCAGGGGGCAGCAGCAGTCTGGAGGAACTGTGAGGATCAGTCAGTAAACAGAGGAGACGAGGCCAGAGCCAGACGCTACAACCTAGCAAAAGCTCCCAGAAGCAGGAGGAGTCAGGAGGGTTGAGGACCAGGTGGAGGTCATGGAGGAGCAGAGATCAGTGAACTGATGAGATAATCTGGCAACAGGAGGTCTGGATCGCCTGTGTAAGACGCCACACCAAAGCCAAGAGGACTGAACTCAGACGTTTGCTCCTTCTCCAGTTACATAGTATTCTCTACGTAAGGTGAAAGTGTTCTGGGTGGCACAGCGGAGGAGTGGAGGGGTGCAGAGCCTGCTGTTATCTCCCTGATTGCATCCCCGCCAAGTGGCGTCTGACACGTGTGTGTGTGTGTGTGTGTGGGGTGGGGGGGGCACCGGGCCACACTTCAAAGTCCCAGCGCTGCAGTTTGGTAGCACGGGAAGTGAAAAGAGAGAGAGAAGCTGCAGCTCTGGGGTCGCTGTGTGTGGTGAGGGAGGACTCAGACTCTGAGAGGATCTGACAAACACTTTGAAGAATAATGAGCACTTTACTCCTCCCAATCACCGGCCGGCAGCCAGCGCACGCCGCCCGCCACTTTCCCCCTCCGACAATAGCAGACGGCGGCAAATGGACGCCACTTATCCGGCACTTTTCATACCTTAACTGATAAAGCACTTAACAATTCGCCTTTTATTCACCCATTCATACACACCAGTGGTTCGGACATGTCGGAGCAATCTGAATAATTTGACGACATTTCAACATGGGACCTGGGGAGGAAGGCGCCGGCTAACGCTCATCTCCACCCTCCTCTTAGCGTGACTCAGGAGACTAGCACGCAACATGGCAAAAACCAGGTCTGGTTTCAACCACGATAAAACTAACTTAGATAATTACTTACTAGAATGACTATAGTCAATATACAAATAATATATATAAAGATGTCTTAAAACCAGACAGCGTATAAATATGTATTCAACACATTCACAGTGTAAAATGCTGCATAAAAGGGCAGCGCAACATTATACCAGTCAGAGTTAACAGGCCAGATTCAGAGAGAGAGAGAGAGAGAGAGAGAGAGAGAGCAGAAGTATCACTTTGCAGTTGATGTTACTGATTCCCAAACACTTCTAATTGCTCCAACTGAGACGTTTACACCACGTTCCTGAAAGCAAAAAGAGCAAACAGGAAACTCGGAATGTCGAGGTGTCTCTGAGATCAGGGCTGCTCTGGGGAAAAGCCTCTACGTCTCCTTTTTATCTTGACTGAGGGAGATCCTCGTCGTCTGGCTGGGTCAAACATCTGCCAGCCCGCTCCTGCCCCCTCCCATCCCCCTCCCCCCTCCCTCCCCCTCCCTCCCCTCTCCCTCCCCCCTGTCCAGCTCTGGATTAGAGGTGGACTAAACCCACCCTCCCCGTCCCTTCCTGCGTGCCGCTCTGCATGGATTAACTCTTAGAGAAGCCGCGCTGCTGTCACACATTAACCCACAGTCACTAGTCCTGTCCTGCAGAGAGAGAGACAGGCAGACAGACAGACAGACAGGCAGACAGGCAGACAGACAGACGGGGTAACAACCCCTGGAGAGGAGGCCCTCAGAGTCACACACACAGTCTGAGTGGCAGCAACACGTTATCCAGGAGCGAGCTGTGACTCCCGTCAGCGTCTCGGTGATTTACGAGGCAGCTCTGCAGGTCCGTAAAAACGAAGCAGGCGGCGGCAGCTTTCACTCGGGGACTCCATCTAGCAGGAGATCTCAGCTCAGGTGTGGACGCTCGTAACATCCATCCCTCTAAGACACCTCGCTGCGTGTGAAGGAGCGGCTTCAGGAGGCACAGTGTCACTTGTTAGAGCTCTGGCATCTGTGCAGCATGTTGGTCACTCTTGTTATTAATCATCCTCCTCAGACCTGAGAGAGCAAAGGAGCCAGGGACAGCACTAAAGCTGCCAGCTGTGATGGACACACACACACACACACACACACACACACACACACAAACACACACACACACACACACACACACACACTTGCGTACTTGTGTTTTGAACATCATTAAAATACAAAGTCTTTACCCTAAAATTGAGTCAATTATTTACCTACGTTTCCCTCTTATAAAAAAGAGACCATCAGCTGATTTTGTCCCCACAACGCCTGTAACACCTACACACACACAGACACACACACTCACACACACACACACACACACACACACACACACACACACACACACACACACACACAGTTGTGTTTTGAACATCTGACTTGGAAGACTTGGACTTGGCTCACGTCCCCACCCTACAAACTGATGGTTCACGTGAAAGCATTTTTTTCAAGTTGTGAGTGCATTCACAGATTAATGACTCTACAGCGTGGGTTATGCACACGCACACACACGCACGCACACGCACACGCACGCACACACATGCAGTTATATTTTCATCATTTTTAGACTGGACCCAGATCTCACTTTAAAAAAAGGTGGTTTATGTGAAGGCATTTTCCCCTTGTCCAGTTCTGACTGGACACACACACACACACACACACACACACACACACACACACACACACACACACACACACACCTCATGCACAGACTTGCATCCATGCCACCCTGACATCAAACCAAGTGTTCACCCTAAAACTGAGTCATCTTTACCTGTTTCCTCCTGACAAACCCTCCAGGTGAACTGATATCTGTCCCCACAACACCTGTAACACCTGCCCAGACACACACACACACACACACACACACACATATTTGTACATTGGAAACTAAGCCGAGAATGAGCTCGTACCATTGCGACTTGCCCGTCTAGCCAGACTGGGCGCACAGGCGCGCTTACAGACGCAGTCAGGCTCTGCTGAGCACGGAGCTGCGACTAATCTGAAGCTTCACCAAGAAGCCATGAATCATTCAGCCGCTGAGACCGATCGACAGTATAGACCGAGTGCCCCTCCATCCCCCCATCCCTCCATCCCCCACCTCCCCCCACCTTTCCTGTGCAGACACCAGAGAAATGGAACAAAATGCGCACACAGAGACGCACACAGAGACGCACACAGAGACGCGTGCAGTCGTTTGCCTTGATAATAAATTCACACATCGCATCCTTTCACTTAGAGGAGAAGAGAAGAGAAAAGGAGAGAAGAGAAGAGAAGGTGGTGGAGGAGGAGGAGGAGGAGGGGGAGCTGTATTCTTTGCAGCAGCAACAGTTGGCTGTCTGTCGACTGAGAGGCAAAGAGTTCGCTGCAGCACGGAGACGCACACACACACACACACACACACACACACATACACACACACACACACATATACAGCTGGCAATTGGAGATAGAAAGATAGAAAGAGATGGACAGGAGGAGGAGTAGGAAGAGGAGGAGGAGGAGGGGGGAAACAAGGTGACAGATGAAGCCCCGAAGCCACACGGCTGGAGGGATGCCTGGCAACCGGTGGCAAAAATGGAGATGCAGTAATAAGAGAAAGGGAGAGGGAGACCTAAAAGGGATAGACACACACACACAGAGAGAGAGAGAGAGAGAGAGAGAGAGAGAGAGAGGGAAAACACCTCGATGAAGACGACAGAGACAGCAGGAGAGGGAGACCATCACTCACTGGAGTCGTCCGAGTCGTATCCTTCCACGTCGGGCTCCTCGTCCCTCCTGGAGGCGGCGGAGGCTCCGGCACAAGCCCGCTCCGGTTTATCCTCATTGGGGCGGTCACTTTCTGCTGCGGCCGAGGCCGAGGAGGAGGAGGAGGTGGAGAGGGCAGGGCACGGGGCCCCGGCGTGGCCCGGCGGGGGGGTGCGCGGGCGCGGCGGCGGGGGGCAGGCCCCGGGGGTACCGGGGGAAGTAGTCGGAGATCTGCTTGATGGGCTGGATGGGGCCGGGGCACACGTCAATGGCCATGTGCTCCTGGATGCTGATGGTGGGTTTCTCGCCTTTGCGTTGTGTCATGCATGCGGTCCAGCCCGGAGCCCACTCCCAAAACCAAAAAAAACAAAAAAAAAAAGAACTGAGAAAAGAATGAAAAGAAGAAGGTGGAGATGGGAGCAAGACCCACCACCCTTGTGTGTGTCTGTGCGTCCTCCTGCTCTTCTTCTTCTTCTTCCTTGGGGAGAGGTGCTGGCTGGAGGTCCAGGTGGAGATGTGAGGGTGTCAGGTCTACATCAAGGTGTAGAGGCTGCTGTTCTTCTCGCCTCTGCTGCTGACCATGCTGTCTGACAGCCTCACACACACTCTCTACTACCTATCCTCCCGCTCTCTCCTCCTATACCCCCACACGCTCTGCCCACGTCTGCGCTGCCTATCTGAGGAGAGGGAGAGACTGAGAGAGGGAGAGAGAGAGAGTGGTGTTTGTGTGAGGGACTGCGAGGCAGAGGGAAGGGATTAGAGAGGAAGGAGGGAGGGATCAGCTGATGTCACTGCCTAGCAACCGAGCGGTAAACAGGAACCGTCCGCCGAGGTGCTTAATTATGATATTAACCCCATCCATCTGTCGGTGGGAGGGAGGCTCCAGCCACGCGCCAGACCTGTGCACGTGGGCGTGTGTGCCTGAGTGTGTGTGTGTGTGTGTGTGTCTGCTGCTATGATAACCTGGGCAACGAGCCATGAGTTGATGTGTTTGTCCATCACCTTGCACTGAAACGCCTCTTGCGGTCGACTTTAAAAGCCAGACATGCACTTGAGTTTCCTGAATGCATTCTGCTGAACCTGTGGCATCTGGCTTCTTCCTGTCACAACAGGTGCATTGCACTAAAATACCACTAATCATTATCTATAATTATTATCACTCACTATTTCACCTAAATGCCACTGTCAAAGACTAGTGCTGGACACACCTACATTTGGAAAGACCTCACAGATTTCACGAGGCTTTCATGAGGTGGTTTCTCAGACATGTCGATTTTTACTATTTACTACTATTTTTTACTGACACGTCACATGAGTCACATGATCAGTTCAGCTCAAACAAGATGGCGCGGGACGTGTGGGCAGAGGAGGAGACTGAACTGCTTCTAAAACAAGTATCGAATAAAACTGAAAACAAGAGTTATGGAAAGTCGCTAGCTAGACTCTATGTAGAATTAGGGCCCATTCCCGATGGAAACAAGGTACTTTTTTACAAATACCATAATTTATTTTGGAAAAAATGTAATGGTCTTAGAACGGATCATATAGGGAGCTATTTAAGATGGAGCCAGGGGCCCTGAATGATGCTCTGCTGCCCCTGACTCATGATTCCTCTGTTTTATTTCCCGCCCTAATTGTTTCACACACCTTCATCTGTGCTTTCATTCACTCACACCTGTCTGTGGAAGAGCTTTTTCCACTTCCCAATTATACACCTCGATGTTATCGTACCTTTCTTAATTGCTTCACCATCTGTTGCAATTTTGTGGGTGGCAGTGGGAATCTGCGACGATGTACACTTTCACACTTGTTAAACACACAAATCGCCACATTTCACCGCTGTGGACGTGTCGGACACACACACACACACACACACACAAACACACACACACACACAGATATAATTAACTGTGACACGCTGATGTCTTGTTAAATCTGCACAAACATCGATGTTTGTGGTGTAAGAAACGCACCTGTCCTCTCATCACATGTCCGTCACGTCAACCAGTGAAGTCTCATCTGCTCCCTGAAGTCGATCAATGACGGGACAAATAGATAAATATAATTATAAACATGATATAAAATGATTCAAGAAGAGCCTACGTAAAGATGGAAGAGAAGGAAAATACTTGACTATCAACTAACTAACTAAATAAATGAATAAGTAAAAGGGAAAAGAAATTAGAAAAGCAATGAAATAAACTTATAAGGACGATCAAATACAGAGGCAAAGCTAAACAGAATATCAGTTTATATCACTTTTGATATTTGTTTTCAAGTGCTATGATTGATATTTCAAAACCTCAGTGAGTCACTAAATGCAGCGTAACATCCAGCAGTTTACCTGCGGCCAGGTAAACTTGCCATCCCTGTCCTCACTGTGTCTGTGGAGGAGGTGACTTCCAGGAGGTCTGACCTCTGCAGCAGCTGTCAACACATCCAGCTGCTGGCAGCACCTCTGCTGGGAGCGTGGGACACAGCGCCCCCCTGTGGCCACTCCTGGCATGGACTCAGAGAGCCTGCTAGGACTGGGATCCAGAGGCCGTGCCCACTCTGATAACTGGTTTTATTGGTTTCATAAGATAATGTGACGCATGATGACGATGATGATGATGAGGAGGTCTGAGCTTCTGCGGGTGGTGTTATTTCCAGCATCGTCTACGCTCCTCCACATATTCTAAACAAATTCTAAGGAAAATGTTTCACATGTGAAAAGCGTGCGTACCATGGTGGCCGTGGGGAGGATTTCACCTCCAGAGGAAGCTCTCCTCCTCCTCTGAACAGGTGGCCTCAATCACATCGTCCTCCTCCACCGCAGACGTGTCAGACCCACAGGACGCACGGCGAGGACTTCCTGTCTGTCAGCGCGAGCGAAGCCGACGCTCTGAGAACCAGAGAAACATCAGCTCCAAGGGAGAGAAAAACCCCCCCAACGTTACAAATATAGCATCTAGATAAAACTCACTGGGCTTCTTTTTTTTTTCTTAAAGGCAGTTCAGTTTTTCATCCCATTTCATTTCCCCCAGTCAGACACAATGGCTGCAAAGTATTCAACAAACATAAAGCACCAACGAAGAAGGACGCACTGCAGAGAAAGCCTGTCCACTTTTTTTAATTTCACAAAGGGAAGAGGGTTTTTGTTTTTCAAGAGTTTAAAGATTAAGCACTTGTAAGTGTGTGCGTGTGTGTGAGTGTGTGTGTGTGTGTGTGTGTGTGAGAGAGAGAGAGAGAGAGAGAGAGAGAGAGAGAGAGAGAGAGAGAGAGAGAGAGAGAGAGAGAGAGAGAACACAATGGGGGCTTAGAGGGATATAGTAAAGCAATGATGGCTTGTGATTAAGGCATTGGGAAGCAGCATTGTGAGACTCTGGGGCATTAAAAGTAGCCCTCTCTGGGTGCCCGACCACTCAGAGGCAATTATCTCCGCTAAGCAGCAGGGCAAGTCAGCAGCACACACACACACACACACACACACACACACACACACACACACACACACACACACACACACACACATTCATGAGGAAACCTCTCTATGAAAACACAAAGGTTGAAGGGTCCCCAGGCACCAGCGACCTGACAAATAGCATCAGCGCTGTGAGCGTTTGGAGCTACTGAACGATGACACAAAAAAACCATCAGAAATCAGATGCTGGATTTTGTAAATTGTAATTTGCACCAAATCTGCATTAAACCTAATTTGTTCCATGGTTTCCTCCAGCTGTCAGGCTGTTCCTTCTTCTGAATCTTGAAATTGAAAAGATGGATTCTGGACTCAGGGGAAGCAGCTAAAATGCAGTTGCAGAACATTGTCTTTACGCTTTAATCTAACTTCAGATCTCTCTCTCACCCACTCTGGCTCGCTCTAAAATGGCTTTCATCACCACTGTCGTGAAATACATTTTTTAATGTCAATTAGTCAACATTAAAGTCACTTACTGTCTAAAATCATGGATGTTAATTATGTTTCTCAACGACTTTGTCGTCCTTGTCTTGTCCGGACCTCGAGGATATTTGGTTTGTTGTTATAGATGACAAAATAAACTTTGATTTTGTCTTAAAAACATACTCACAAATGTTGTTTTAAGTGTTAAAAATAACTAACGATGATGATTAATTACTAAATCTGTCAACCTCATTGCAGCGCTGAAGGAATGATTCATCTTGAGCTTAAATAACTTAATTTCACTTCATTTCTACACCTGATAATACCTAATCCATTGCTCTATATGTGTGCTTAGAAACTTTGAAAACATTTTTAATTAAACAAACTAATTAAGTGTCTCCTCAGCAGACTGAACGATGCAGCAGCTGTCCTCTGTCTGCCTGCATCTTTTCAGCACTGTCTGCTAATAAAAGCAGACTGTTTCTTCTGAGCAGGGTTGGAGTGTTTAAAACGCTGAATTAAAGTTTCTTAATGTCAGCCGGTACTGGGCAGCTCTCCCAGCATCATTAAGCTGCAGGCTGCACCCATCAGGTCCACTCTCAACCAACACTTCCGCATAAATATTTAACATTTCTCTTTCCTCTGGAGATTAGATGTTCCAGGGGATTTCATTTCCAACTAAACACTGCAGGATAAACTGCAGATCTAGCGTCCAAATTGCCTCCAAAGTCATCACTAACAACATAAACGCCTCGAAAACAAAAACACATGAACAAAACAACCAGTATACTATACCAGTATCCTCATGAACAGACCACTTTAGAAGCAGTTCCGGGTGCTGGTTCAGGGCTGGTGACAGACTGGGTTTCATTTTTCCTGTTTTGACACAATCCGCCGTTACTTTGTTACTACGCCAGATGTAAGACCCACTGACGTCACGCAATTGGGGGCGGAGTCACACCAGATATTAGGGCGGAGTCACGTCGGTCGCTGGGGGAGGGGCCACGTCGGACGTTAGGGGCGGGGTTATTCAGACCAACGAAAATGACAGAGCTGCTGTTGTCCGAAAAGCAACAGCTGGATGAAACCTGTGGAAGCGACAAAACAGCAGCTGAAGGAGGAAGCCACATGCTGGTGTTCCAGACTCTCTGCTGACGTGATGATGTCATCAGTGACGCACAGACGTGGCTCCCTGGTCACCAGCCATGGAAACTGTGATTGGTCTTTGGCTTTGAAGCGCCAGCAGCACTGGAGCCTCCTTCACTTCACTCACGAAAATATAAACACTCAAGTGACGTCATGACAAGAGATGTTACAATTACCAGCAGCCTGAAACCAAAATACACTTTACCTGACAGTGTTTAACAATATTAACTCTGAGGTTTTCCAGATGTATGGTTTGGTTTCTGTGAAGAACACCATACCATAAATGCACATATAGTTATCTGTAGGCTTAATTCAGATTGGCTGAACTAAAAAGTCAGATTCTATTTCCAAGTACTTAAACAATCAATTATTTTCAAGTGTTGAAAATAACAACGTTTCACAGATTTGGTCTCACTTCATGCTGATCTGGCAGCCGCACACTGCCCGTTTTACACATGAATGATCACATGACTACAAGCAGAATGTTACAGTCCGTGTGTGCATGGATCTGGCAACCTCTCATAGCCTGTACTTTAGCTTAGCTTTAGATCTCTCCTTCACTGAGTGGTACCTGGAGCTCTGATGCAGCTATGGTGCATCCAGCTTCACATGTTGGAGCAGAAACATTGAGGATATGTTGTTTTTTTTCTTCAGGATGCAATTCATATTTATACACAAATGAGGATGTGATGTTTGTGGACCTGCTGTACGTCTGTGGGGGAACAAAGTGCCAATATGTAACTCAGGCTCAGGTGTTTTTATTACTTTTTTAGGTTCCCCTTAAATTCACTTTCATGAAGTGCGCTCCCTCAGGTGACTCATTGACAGTGTGGTCATGGAGAGCCCGCAACCGTCCCTCCCTAAAGGAAATTAATGCGCCCGGGGTCC
This sequence comes from Karalla daura, assembly GCA_029224185.1. NCBI lineage: Eukaryota > Metazoa > Chordata > Actinopteri > Chaetodontiformes > Leiognathidae > Karalla > Karalla daura. The sequence goes on along the minus strand of CM055204.1, from coordinate 20,729,067 downwards.
ACAGGCTTCAATATAAAGCACCTCAGATATGAATACTGTGCACACTAAATATGCCACCTGGGGCACACCTCTTCCTGTCTGAGGCAGAACGCAAACAGCCAGGTGAGCATGCTTTCTGTGGGTAATGATGCACACCATCCAATTTCATTTGGGTCGCTGACGGCATGTCATCACCTCTCTGGAAGAGTCTGTGTGTGTGTGTGTGTGTGTGTGTGTGTGTGTGTAACTTTGTTGGCAATAAGGTGTCGTCTCATGCCGTGCTGAGGCAGATCCCTGCGCCTGGTAAATATGTTCCATTGTGTTTGTTCATTTTGCTGCGGCGGCTGAATGGCCTCCATTCAGTTTTGCATTTACATTCTCAGGATGATGAATTGTGGCCAGTGCTGTCTCTTTACAAAAACGCTATTCTTCATCGGGATCACTGTTTGACAACTATCTAGTCATAATGAGTGCACGGAGAAGCTTCATCGGGCTCATAAAACACACATATTCTCCTCTCCCAAACCTCCTCACTCTGTAAAATATGCAGGTCTGGAACTCAGAGATCAGACAGAGGATCATGTTCGGTAATGACCAGTGGAGAGAGAAGTTTGGGGAAAGAGCCAGCGCCCCCCACAGGTCCTGATGGAGTTTCTCTGCTCGAAAAACATCAATTTTCACAGACCGAAAGTTGATTTCTCGCCTCAAAAGTTCCCAGGAGTGAATTTACTGATGCAGCAACATGAGAAAGCAGTAAACAACCCCAGAGCTGCAGGCGGGGACTCCTGGTGGGTGCGCTTCATTTTCCCACCTGCTGCCCATCAACCTGCCCAGCTGCTGCCTGTCAGCCTCATCACCAGACCAGGAGACAGGTAGACAAAACCTCTATTATCCAAACCCAGCCGTTACCTCGAGTTCAGCATAATAACCATCACTAGGAGAACATGAAAGCTGTGAGGACATGTCGTAAAACCGTGGAATTGAGTTGTAAATTCCGACCCGCAGGAATAATTTGGCTTCATTGGCGGGACGCGTCATGCCAGGCGGAGCACTCAGTTTGGACAAGAGCGATTAAAATAAACCTTCCCGTTCTGTCACTTTAAGCCACGTAGAGTGAATAATTCATCACCCGAGAAGACTCCTCTGCTCGGCAGGCCCGTTCATTTGGACGGCAGGTTTCATTTTCACTAATATATTCAGTGTGGGTCCGTGTGGCGAGTGCACTCTGACGCTGTGTAACTGCCGCTGAATGGGCTGCTGCCTCCTCTTCACCGGCTGTGTCCTTGATCATTAACCTCTGACTGGCAGAGAGAGAAGAAAAGACTCTGCAGACAGAGACGTGAATGTATCAGGCAACAGTCGCCTCGCTAACCAGCAGCTTCGTTCTGCACCCAGCCCGGGAGCAAAGTCTCTTTGTCTCGTTTCTGCTGCTGTTAATCAGAGCAGCGGTGGAAATGGAAAAAAAGAAAGAACGGAAAAAACGGAGGATAAACAATCTCGGCTAAATTGCGTGCCACGTCTAGAGAAATCTGATTAATGGTCTCTTAACAGGCGCTCGGAGGAGGCTCTGCGTCCGCCGCCATCACCCAGGAATTCAGTGTAAATGAGGGAGTCGAGGGCGAGCGTGACCTTTTCAGATATGCTTGTTCGTAATGGCCCAAACCGACGGCTGAGATTCCTCCCTTAATTGTGGCTGCGCTCGACTTCAGCACACACACACAAACACAACACGTGCAGACTTCACTGGCACTGCAGCAAACTGTTCATCCATCCACTGTTCTCTCAGATGAACTGATTGGCTGTTCAATCCGTAAATTCCCAACTCAAAGATTGTTGCCAAACAGGACTAATGGACAGAAAATGTTCCATTTTAAACAGCTGAGACTCTCAAAAACACACAATGTTTAAAGGCTCAATTTGATTATCAGTTGAGTATTTCATTAGTTGATAATCATTTGATTCATCGATGCAGGTCTGCACTGAGGGGCTGAGTCCGTCCTTGAGTTATTAGATTTAAACAAGGAAACTCAAAGACGCTTCGGAGAGAAGAGAAGAAACATTGTTTGCAAAACATCTGCACAGGATGAAATAGATCAAATCAAGATGTGTTTGCTTCTTTCCTCTCACCTTGGCCAGATGTCAGAACGTTTCCCTTGTTCACCAGATCTCAGTAACTTCACGCTTCATGCACAATGGACACTAAGCTGTGTGATCAGCTCCGACAAGAACAAAAGATTTCTCTGTCTGCAACCAGACAAATGTGATTATTTTTAGTCCGGTCACATTACTGCTGAGATCCCTGAGCTTTTGTCAGATAAGACATTGAAATTTTCTTGTTCTCACCAACTTTGGCAATTATAAGCAAGCGGTCTCTCATTTATCTCATTATGAGAGTTGAGTTTTTACAAAAATTGTTTCTAGTTTCTACTTTTGTTTTTTTCCCAGATTGAAGTGAAACATCTCTCAACATTGCGTCAGACATTGAAGGTCAGAGCTTGAGAGGAGCAGAAAATGTAGTTTGGACGTCTTTGTTCCATAATAAATAGCTTTTAAAAATGAACAATGGGCGCATCAACCTGCTGGCTACGAGGCACCAGGCTGAGCTTCATCTTCTCGGTTCATGCTGAGGAAAACCAGTTCAGCTGCACGTATGTAAAAACATCCACATGACCAATGGCTGTGGTCCTTTGTGAGACATGGACTCAGAGCTGTGTCCTGGCTCCTGGTCTGACTGAGGCTCTTTGTGGTTTGGACTTTGCATGTTGTCCCCATGTGTTTGTGTGAGTCTACCACAGGGTTCCTCCTGGTCCGTCCTGGAGACCTGTAGCTACGTCACTGTTAACACACAGACCTGCTGAGAGTATGGATGGAAGACGAGGAGCCTGTCAGCTGTCACTCATCCATCAGTCTGCTGCCCTCTGCTGGTGACAGCACAGGCTCTGCCTCAGCTGATAAATAATGAAGCTCCTCCATGGCTGTTTGCTCCACGCCGCTGTGAGTGTTAATGTGATCCTGCAGGGAATCACACGCATGGACGAGGAGCAGGGCTTGTGACATCATCAGGTGGGGACGCCCGCTGCTAACGCCTCCACCTGCTCCTGGAGCCTCGCAGCAAAAACCTGAGGGCTGGGAACTTTGTTACATTAATCAAATGTAGTGTCACGGATTTAATCACACGCTCAGTGACGGGTCTCTCACCTGCACCTGTCAGACACATAAATGGGTTTTAATTACTCTGCGCCCTGTTTGCAAGTCAAGTGAAGACGCGTGGCAGTTCAGTTTTTATTGCAGGTTTATCCAAAGTGCCAATTTACAACCAGTTTTATCTCGAGGCGTTTAATGTCTAGTTGATTCAAGCAAATGAATAAGAGTCAACCATATGTCCTCACAAAAATGTGAAGTAAATGAGATCTGCTCCCCAAGAACAAAGTTCACTCCCCAGATCCCACCTGAGGTCAGAGGTGACCCACACAGCAGCAGACAGAGACAGAGCATAACAACTGAGAACACAATGAGATGTAAGAACAGTAATGTCTTTAATGTATCATCCATGGACCATTGTACTTATGTTACCAACTGAATGTATGAAACATAAAACATAAGCTGTAACACAAGTTCCCGAAACTGTCTGAAAATCTAAACATCATAAGGATCTAAGCTCATAGGTTGTAAATGAGCTACAAGGTGTGTTCATGTAAATCTATCAGACATGGAGCTATGTCGACATTCAGTTTGAGTTGTGAGAGAAACTTATCTTTCTCTTTTCCATCTAAACATGTCCTACCTCCCTCCCTGTAGTTTGGTGCTGGGCTTTGTGACTTTCCTCAAAATCAAAAACACAAACCTGGAAGCATCAGAACCCTGTGATAAATGTAAACCAAACATTGGGTATTGACCATTCAGCTCTTGATATAAAAGCAGATTGGTCAGTTTGTCTGCAGAAAACGTTAATACAGGGCTCAAAGCCGACAGTCACATTTCTTTCTCGAGGTGTGCATGTGCTTCCTCTACATTTATCCTGTTAATTACAGGCGGAGACGAGAGCGTCCAGCAGTGTGGGAAGCTCTGGCATGGAGACCCGGGGCCTGAGGTCCTGTGGCTGGACGCCTGCTGGTGTTCTGGAGCCTTCTCCTCCTGGCCATGGGAGCGAGGTTAGTGGAGAGCTGATTCAGGATTTTGGCTGCTCCGTCTAACACAGACTAACCAGTCTGTCGTCAGGGGCACTGATACTGAGTCATCACACTCACGTCTCCTTCCAAACAGTCAGAACTCAGCCCTGGGACTCGACGTCTTCGTCTGACCTGAATTCTCTGATTTATTAATTATCGGCGATGACTAGAGTCAGCCAGTGGGTTTACAGCTGGCACATCTGGGCTGTGCAATATGGGACACTGGACACGTAGCTGTACTCACTGTGTGCTCTGTTGTTAGTGTGTTTCAACGCACACTATTTAGATAGATAGATAGATAGATAGATAGATAGATAGATAGATAGATGATAGATAGATAGATAGATAGATAGATAGATAGATAGATAGATAGATAGATAGATAGATAGATAGATAGATAGATAGATAGATAGATAGATAGATAGATTCTTAAACATAAAGGTGTTGATGTTCAAATTAAGGAAACCTGAAAATGTTGTGTAATGCTTGGTCCAATTTCTAACAGATGTGCAACCACTGAAACAGCTGAAAATAGAAGATTCCCATTGACACCATGGAAACGTTCCATCACAGTGCCGACACCTGGCCAGGAGTGTGTACTGCAGCCTGTCTGGCGTTTCCTCAGGTCTACTGTGCGACTGAAGAAGAAATACGTTGAAATACAGAGTACTGCCAGTTTGTAGAAAACACTTGAACATATTCTCTTAAGGATTATTCTCTTTCCCCAAAACTACAGACCTCGTGAAAACACCAGGACCAGTGTAATGTGGTTTCTGTCAGTCACTGTCAACCTGACAGTGACGGAGGACTTGACTCGTCCATTCTCAGCTGTTTCTGTGAGTGTTTCTGGCTGTTTTAGCGTGGGCAGGGATTAATGAAACAAAATGTTCTGGAGCACTGTACTTAACAGCTGTTTACTCTGTGAGCACAGACAGTTTGCTTCCTGGAAGCAGCCAAATGAGCGCAGATGAGCATTAAAAGAGCCGCTCAGAGCAGAAGCTTCCTGCTATCTATCATAAAATTGTTCTTTCATTCTTGGTCTCCTTTAATTCTTCAGGCTTGTGGTGTATTAACACCCCAACAGAATCAAAAGAGCAATCAGACCTTTCCTTTCCTTTCCTTTTTTTTTTTTTTTTTTTTAGATTTTCCGTTCTACATCCCTTTAAAAGGCCCACAGAGTCTCAAATGTCTCCAAATTGGTTCTAATGAAATGAAAACAAGCTAGTGGCTGTTCCAGAGGCACAAAATGCATCTCGCGTCAAGGGAGGAAATTGCTGTAGATCGGTTCATAATAGATTTAAAGCCTCTGTGTGTGTGTGTGTGTGTGTGTGTGTGTGTGTGTGTGGAGCTAGGAACGGAGGACAGATGTTAGGAGACGTGTCAATAATCTGGTCTCTAACCTTGAGTCATCTGTGAGAGGTGGAGCCAGATGGGTCCAGACCTGAGGGGCTGCTCTGACCTTTGTTGCCCAGGTTCTTCAGTCTGGTCCATTCTTCCTCCCATCTGCCCTCTGAGTCTCTCTCATAAACAGTTAAATGTGCAAAGCAGCTTTCATCATTTCCTCCGACCTCAGACACCAAACCGATGCTGTGGAGTGGCTTTAAGGGCTTGGCCCAGTGCTGCAGTTTAACAGATCTGTCAGACTGTATTTTTCATTTTCTTCCTCATAAAAAAAAGACCAGAACAAGCACAAAACCTGTCAAAGACAAAAACTATAAAGCACCATTTGTGGGCTGCTAATGCAACTAACACAAGTAAAAAAGTACTTTTTAACTTCTACTTTTTTATTCTCATGCAAAAGTTCTGTATATCTGTTTTTACGAGAGTTACTGTACTTTTTATTCACATTTTCCATCCCTGTTAAAAACACATTTTGCAGTAAGTGGAGTGAAGACGCTGAGCAGAGAAGAAACACTTCGTCTTCTTCTGCTGCTGCTGCAGCTCATTAATCCAGGAGCCAAACAGACAAATGTTAATTTTGCTCATTTAAGAGTCGATCAAAGCTGGAGAGCTTGGTGGTTTTTAGGGAGAACAAATGAAAATGAGTCGACTGTTTCTGGCATATTTGCAGATCAGCAGCAGCAGAGAGGAGAGGATGTGTGGGGTCTTCCCTGGTCCCAGGACTCCTGGCACTTAACATTCCCCTGGCATCTTCCTCCCAGCAGCAGCAGCAGCGAGTTAATTCCCGCTGCAGCGGCAGATCATTAATCTCTGCAGAAACACAGATAAAGACTGGGCCGGAGCAGAGCAAAGAGGGTCAGGGACAAAGTCACGTTCAACTTTAGATACAGTTTATTTAAACTTGAGTTCATTTACAGCAGTTCCACTGGAGAGGAGAAACGGGGTGGAGATGACGTCCTAGCCACACTGAAACCTACGGTCCTACCGAGGGTATGTACAGGGAGGGGGGGGGGGGGGGGGGGGCTGGAGGCTGGGGGGGGGGGGGGGGGGGGGGGCTGGAGGCTGGGGGGGGGGGGGGGGGGGGTGCAGCTGGGTCCGTGCAGAAGGCACACAGTCGGCTTCAGACTTGCCCGTAAGCGCTACGTACATGAGAGAGGACAGGCCGCTGCAGCCTCAGCTCTCTGCTGAGACCAGAGAGAAATGTCGCAACTGAAGGAGAATGAGGCTCCTCGTTTGTTTTGTTTTGTTTTTTACTCCAGTTTGTTATAATATAGAGGAGCGGTTCAACTACAGCAGCAAGCGTCTGCTCGGCTTTAAAAATCCATTTGTCTAAATGTGCACTTAACAAGCGTGGCAATCTGAGCTTTTTCTGTTTTGTTTTGTAGCTCGCCGAATGATAAAGTGAGCAGTGTGTGTGGGTTGTGTACGGTCTAAGTGGGGGGGGGTGAGGGGGGTACAATACGCGATATGTGGAACAGAGAAGACTGGACGACGTTAAGGCATTCAGCAGTAATGAGAGATGCTCTTCTAACCAAGGGATGACACAGGTCAGCAGGTTAAATGCAATGGTCTGGGCCACACAATGGCATTTTCAGCCCAATCCCAGAAAGAAGAAGAAGAAGAAGCAACAAGTCCAACAGGGAGACAGACATACAGGCAGCTAGACAGGCTGACAGAGAGACAGGCAGACAGACAGACAGGCAGACAGGCAGGCAGACAGTGAAAGAAACAGATCCAGCCTGGACCATGAGACACGTTAGAGTAGGAAGACTTGTCGTCGCATCGTCCAAATGTGGGAAAAATAAAGACACTGATCAGGGAGAAAACATCTCTCTCACTCTCACACGCCAAAAATCAAACAAATGTACAAAGTGTTTGATAGTTTTGCAGCAACAGATTCTGCCGCAAAAAGGATAAAATCTTAGAATATGTGAATACACTCAAAACGAAAACACAATTCAAGTAAAGCCTTTAAAACGGAAAGAAAATCGTTGTTTTAAAATCACTTGGAATCCTCAAACCTTTAGATTCAGATTATGCTGCTTATAAAAAAAGTACATTCAACGGGTACATCACTTATGGAACAGAGTTATTAGAACACAGAGGTAAGTAGAACGCATCAGTAACTGCTATTGAAAACATGGTCTCAGGTGGGAGACGGAGGCGGAGTTAGACTGTTATTCATCCTCTCGGTTTTACAGGTTTCCTAGATTATACGTTTTCTCATAAATAGACCTGCGTTTTATTTATTGCAGACTGAATGTGCTTAGCAGCACTTTTACAATTAATGATTGTCGAAGTTGGTCACGCTCCCAAAAAAGAAAAAAGTTATTAATAATGCGTCTTCAGCTAAAGGTGAAACAGCCTCCTCAGCATTAAGAAGCAGGACGGGTGTTAGCGGGGAACTCGAGGCGAACCCGCCAGGGTTTTAGCGAGGTCTCAGACCTGGACCAGCCTGTCGGGCTTCCAGCTCAATCACGGATTTGGGAAAGGTTACGTGATGCAAATTTGGAAGTCTTAGAAACGCTGCGACTCCTGAAAGCGCCACCAGGTCTCTGAGCTCTCAGATAAGCAGCAGCGAAGAGAAACTTCCAACATCAGGAGCCGACAGAGATCTGGACACCCTGACGGACCACACACTAGAGCCAAAGCAGAACACTGTTGCTACTTTTTTATCTTAGAAGACAGAAATGAAGGTTCGATCCTGCTTGGAATGTTAAAGGGATGTTTCTTCTTTAGCTCTTTGCCGTTCAGCTTCTACAGGAACAGGAAACTGTTCTGTAAATCTACGGAGGAAAGTGAGAATCACAATCTAAAGCCGCCCTCAGCCCCAGCCTCTCACTCACTCCCTCACACATCTGCACATCAGGTGAGTTTTTGCACATTTTGTCCTACTACAGAATAAAAAATAATAATGATCTAATCATAAATACAATATCTTAGATATATAATCATATACTAATCTACAATTAGATTTATCTTCCGATAGAAGTCCAACTGAAACAAAGTGTATGTGGTTCAGCGTCAGACTGTTTACATGTGACCTCGGACAAAATAAAACAAACAATCATCACAGGAGCAAAATGACACAAAATGTGCAAGAAATCTTAAGGTGCACTCGCTAGAAACACTCAAACACGTGCAACCGATGGCGATTCACTTAAAATAAGAAGCACACAGAGTTCTTCCTAAAACATAAAGAGGGAGAGAGGGGAGGAGACGACCTCCATCCAAGGCAAGATCCCGTCATGCTTCGTCCAGGTGTGACAGAGAACCCCCGAAGAACTGAGACTGAAGCAGATAACTGATGGACACAGACGCTGAGAACGGCCATTTGCCCTTTTCTCATCATAGCGACTCATTATTTTATCTCAATATAACATAGTTCTCTCATCAGATGATTATTATCGTACAGAATCTAAAGTTCAATCAACGCCTCATCAAGAGAAAACAGACATCGTTATATCGAGAAGATGGACTTTGTGATGTGATAATGACACAGGTCGTTATCACAAGCTGACTGAAGTCGTCATCTTCATATAACAGTTTAATGACTTACTGTCTTCACCAGAGAGTAGACTGTTATACATGACGTATTCATGAAGATAATACACGTCATGATGAAGACACTAGGTCGCTGTGAGAAAACAGGCTGTTACACCAGGATAACAGAGGTCATCACCCCCAGAAACAAGCAGGTGGCCGCTCTCAGCCTCCGTCGCTGGAAGCCACAGAGGAAGGGAAAAAAAAGGCAGAAAATCAAAGTGTGACGACTTGTACTCAACACAAACCTTGAGGACGTGGTGCAGCTTTAATGAGGAGCCAGTTAAAGGGACTCAGTGACGAGCCTGGAGACGGAGGCCAGCGCCAGCTCGTCCCGTTCACACGCTACTGAGCAATCATCCAAACACTTCTCACTCCGTCTGTCCACATTTCACACACACAGACGCTAATTCTCGAAAGAGCAAAGATAATTGAGGGTTCAATGAAATGAACTAATTGCTACTTCTGAGCAGACGAAGGTTCGATAACAATGACTGAAATCTGATGATGACGCCGTGGCGTCTGCTGCAGACGGGGGCACAGTGCCGAGCTCTGCTGAGGGATCGTTGTTTTTTGTTGTTTTTTGTTGTTTTTTTGTTGTTTTTTTTTGGCTCAACTTATTTCAAAAGTGACCAAACATCATGCTTCCTCATCATCACAGACAAGAGATAAAAAATAGATTTTACAAACGGGTCGAGCGAGGCGACGTCATGACTGGAGTATCTGGTAAATGCCGCTCAATGTTTCTCTCAATGTGTTTATTGATCTATTGATTTATTGAGTGGAATGAGGCCAAATAACTGCTAGAAAACCGGCTCTGGCTTTTTTCTACTGCATGTTCTGACATGGCACGAGGGGACTCAGGCAAAAACTCAGAAAACAATAATAATAATAATATCATAATCATAACAAACAAAAAGAAAAAACAAAGGTTCTGCACAGAATATCAGAGTTCCTACAAATATTTACACGACAGATACAGGCACTTGTATATCTTTGGTTGGAGAAACCCAACATTGCTAGAGTAATGCATTCACAGAGCTGTTGTGTCCCTTATTGTATGTCCAGGGTTCACTAGGCAACTGGTTGATGGATTTTCCTTCTGGTTGTGAGTCTGTCTGCGCTACAGGTGCGCTCTGACGCAGCTCTCTGACGCCTGTCTAACCCTCGGACAGCGCCACCTGCAACAGAGGAGAGGAGGAGAGGTCAGGACGCCACGTTCTCCACGTTCTCCAGGTCCTCCAGGCCAGGCAGCAGGAGCTGTGGACAGCAGTGTTGTTATGAGTGAGAGATTCCTCCTCTGATCTCCTCAGAGTGAGGAGGAACTCTGCAGGTCTGGAGCTCTGCAGGTCTGAGGCTGAGAGGAGCTGGAGGACATCTAGAGCAGCTGGATGGACTGTTTACCCTTGTTCTCTGGTGTTGACATAGTTGACATGTTCAGACATCTTTTTATAATCAATCAGTTTCACATGCCTCTAAGTTCCTTGTTCTCAGCTTGTTCTCCATCACTTGATGGTAACTGGAGCTATGCTATGGAGCGATGCTCTACATCCAGTCTAATATGTTGGAGCCAGAATCAGAGGAGGAACCAGAGGCTGAGGAGGAACCTGAGGAGGAACCTGAGGAGGAACCTGAGACTGAGGGAGAACCTGAGGAGGAACCAGGAGGAGAGACACTGAGATTTCACCAGAACCTCCTGTTCAGACTTTTAGCTTCCATTGAACATCCAAAGTCTATAGGGGGACATGGAGATGTTGCACTGCTGTCTTTCTAAGGTGTGTATGAGGTGAACTGCAGCCTCATCCTCATTTGTTTGCGTGTGCAACAGCCAGGTCCATCAGAGACACAGGAGCAGGAGACTGGCCCATTAACACAGACTGTGTGTCTATCTACTCATGTTATCCTCGCTCATTATTTTGGAGGTGGGGATCAGGTACAGACTGTGTTTATTCAACAGGAAGTCGAGGTAAGAAACCCCCCCCTATTCTAGATCATCTTTGAAGGAGCTACATTCCTTCCAGCTTGTTTACATTCAGACATAAAGTCTCTGAAGGTCAAATCTTTAAGGGTTCCAGTAAAGAGAGTCCTCAGCGCAGATAAAAATGAGTCAAAATGCATTAAAGTTGTTAGATCTCCTGAAGCGAAAAACTGCAGCTGGGAGGAGGAGGAGGAGGAGGAGGAGGAGCAGGAGCAGTGAGGACGACTTTGAAGAGAAAGGAGAAGAACTCCCCTGATGCCGGGAGACGAGAGGTGAAGTCAATAAACAAACAAACACATTAATGCTAATAACCTGGAGTGTAAACATGGGGTAGAGCTGTAGATGTTATCAGTGTTTTGTTCCTTGTCTCATTCAGTTTCCCTTCATAAACTGCTGTTACTGCTACTAATAGCACTACTACAAAAACAAAAATGCATCACCTATCTAAAAAAGCGAATCAGCTCAACCTCAGCCCCAGCCCCAGCCTCATCCTCAGACCCAGCTTCAGCTTCATCCCCAGCCTCATCCTCAGCCTCATCCTCATCCCCAGCCTCATCCTAAACCTCAGCCCCAGCTTCAGCTTCATCCCCAGCCTCATCCTCAGCCCCAGTCTCAGCCTCAGCCTCAGCCTCATCCTCAGCCTCAGCCCCAGCCCCAGCCCCAGCCAAAAGCCAGAACGAGGCCAGGTGGAGCTGAGGCCTGGGCCTGGGCCTCTCTTCCTCCCATCTGTCGGCCTCGCTGTGACTCAGATGATGAGTCACGGCTCGTTGACCCGTCCTCAGATTGTCCGTCCCCGCCGGGCTGGAAGGTGAGACGTGAGGACCACCAGCAGAGACAACAACAACACTCCAGTGTTGGACGGCTCTCTGCAGCTGAAGCTGCAGCTACGCTCCCCCGTCAGTGAGGTGATTCACTGGGAAACCAAGCAGACCTGTGCTCATATTTCTATGCATGGTTGAAACGCATTCTGGGCTGTTTCATCAAGTCTGAACTCACAAAGCTACAAACAGTAAGTGATTTCTAGAACCTGAAAAATCAAATATCGCTTTCTGCTTGGACCTTTAACTTGCACTGTGTGGTGTATCGTGTTGTCAAGTTGATCTGTATGTAAATGTTTGTAATGTTTGTAAACGTTGTGTCTGTTTCTTATCTTTCACAATGTTTTCATGATTAGAGCGAGTCTCTCATGAAACGCAGACCATGCTTTAAGTAAAAAGAAAGAAAATAAATAAATAAAACATAAAAACCTATTAAAATGTTTATATGTGTATATATAAATATCAAATAAGCTGGTAACATGTAATACAAAACAGCAGAAATGTGGTGGCATCTGGTTGCCAGATGAGCATGACATGAAGTTGTTTTCTTCCTACACATGAAAAAGGGGTTGTTGAAGAGCTTGTAAAGATGATCTGAGACATTTCTGATGAAACCAGTGACCCATAGCTTCTATGTGAGCACCGGAGAGCTCTCCCCTTTAAACCCCAGAGGTTTTAATCTACTGACTCTCAGTCACTGATCTGAGAGGACGAGGTGCCTCGGGGCGGAGCAGTAACAAACTGGAAGCAGCTGCTGAGGAAACGAGCAGTAAACGTGACAGAGAGAGACAGAGTGGCGCAGTGTGATGGGGCTGAAGGCCTGAGCCCATCCCAGCTGAGAGGAGAGCGGGCTGGAGCTACCTGTGAAGCCCCGCCTCGCTCTGCTGTACCTTCTCGGGGCAGAAGTCGGGGTTGGGCTGCCGGACTTTGCCGGGCCGGCCCTTGATGACGGCGTAGCAGAACATGGTGATGACCATGACGAAGAGGAAGTAGCTCGTGTGCATCAGGTGCAGGTTGATGAGGGAGCGGTCGTCCTGGCGGAGGGTTAAAACAATAACAGGAGTCAGAGTGTGTGTGAGCTGACATTTCAAGTGACAGGCGACTTAATGATGATACGAGCCAGGAGTGGTTGGAAATAGCTCCAAGCGACTGTGTGAAAATTACAGGCTGGGGCTGAGCCTAGGTAACTGTGTGCGGTGGAGTTTGAGCAGAAATCAAATGTCAGGCTGTTCCCCTGTTAGTGCGGCTGCCGGAGGTACAGCTGGAGCAGGACCAAGGTGTGTGAGGTGTGTGAGGCCCAGTGGAGCGTCCTGCTCCAGCCGAGCTCTAACAATAGCACCATTATGGTCCAGGAGCAACCAGCAGCTCACGTTCACTCCCGCCCGTCCCGGAGCCCGACCCTGAGCTGCCACCGTCTTCTCCCTCGTTCTTATTGTGTTGTTGTGAAACAATCAGAAACAACCAGGAAACAACTTGGTTGCTACTATACTATCTATGGTCTCTACTATACATAGTTATCTCATGTGTGATAAGGTACTATCGACTATGAAGTCTTTGTTCTAATAAGAGGCTGTATGATTAAAAAGGTCTCGCCTCTGTTCTGACTTCTTTCTTGCCTGTATAGGGATGCCATGTATGGATGACGACTGTTAATGAGCGGTCTAATGAACAGGCAGGAAGCAGACGAGAGGCTGAGCTGGGACTCACGTCCGGGACGATGACCGTCAGCTTTGGGTTGAGAGCGTGGTACACCTTGCCGATGGCCCCCTTGTAGCACCAGAAGGGGTTGTAGTCCTGGCTGTACTTGGTGTCCGAGTCGCGGACCGTGGTGAACACCTTGTACCAGGAGGTGGCGTTGGTGTACGTCTCCGGCACGCAGTGAGGCGGCTGCCTGCAACCAACACCGACACGCATCACACACTGTCACACACTCACAGACCGTCACAGACTGTCACACACTGTCACATACTCACAGACCGTCACACACTGTCACAGACCGTCACAGACTGTCACAGACCGTCACAGACCGTCACAGACTGTCACACACTGTCACAGACCGTCACACACTGTCACGCACTCACAGACCGTCACAGACCGTCACAGACCGTCACAGACCGACACAGACCGACACAGACCGACACAGACCGACACAGGCTGTCACACACTGTCACAGACCGTCACACACTGTCACAGACTGACACAGACTGACACACTGTCACAGACTGTCACACACTGTCACAGACCGTCACACACTGTCACAGACTGTCACACACTGTCACAGACCGTCACAGACCGTCACAGACTATCACAGACCGTCACACACTGTCACAGACCATCACTGACTGACACACACTCACAGACCGTCACAGACCATCACAGACCGTCACAGACCGTCACAGACCATCACTGACTGGAGAATCCAGAAATATTCTCTTTTAAGAGGACTTCATTTCTTTAAATCCAGCTCAAAGTGGTTGATTATTTAATAGTTTCAACAGTTGATTAATAGTGGAGGAATCCATTAACTGGTGCAGCACTACTACTCATTGTTTACTGATACAACTCATTATGGTTGTAATTCAGAATCTGTGTGGACCCTTGTGTACTGTACAGACTCATTTCCTTTCAGTCATAAATAAAGTGGCTCCTCTCAGTCACTGGTACAGTTGCTTCAAACTTATTTGGACTAAACGTTTGGACTGAACAGGAGGCCAGGCTGCAGAGAAGAGCTGCGTCTGCTTCCAGAGGTCCTTGAACAGAAACAGGTTGCCAGAGAAGAGCTGAGCCCACGCCACAGAAAGCGCCTGCTTACAATCTGGCAAACAGCGGCGGGACGAGCCTCCAAACCCCTGGAACAAAGTCATCTGGAGGGATGAGACCAAACTATCCTTTATGGTCAGAATCAAAGAGAGGCTGGTGGGACACGTCTCACAGACTGCCCTGTGCCGGTGCCAGGGGGACGGAGGCTGGAGAACATCTTCAGAGCTCCAGGGAGGTTAGCAAAGAGCAGACCTCAACACAGAGGAAGACTCCTGGAGCTTTACAGATGGGATTCTCTGCTGTAATCACCAGATTCTCAAGATTCAGACAGTCCTTGAACGCACCTCATGAGACAGGCATGAGACAGACAACTATGCTAAAAACTAAAACTTAAAAACTCGTTATGGCCTGTCATTAAAAATCAAAGGTTAACGTGTTTTTATTCTCTGTTCACCGGGTCCCCTCCAGCTGTTATGTTCTGGGCGACAGCATCGCTGCCCTCTGAGCAGAGACACCCAGCGTAACGAGAGCGTGTCCAGGCTGTCCTCTCCAGAGACGATAAGAGCCACGTCTGTCCTGAGGAGGAGCCGGCGGCACAGAGCATTCACAGACGGACGAGGAGTCGTTTTACACACATCTGTAACACACCTGAGAACACCTGCTGCTTCAACCAACACGTGCTGCTATTCAAAACAAACAAAGAGCTTTGCAGGGCCTCCTCCGTTGTTTACATTTCAGCTCTGATGATTTGTTTTATCTCGTCATTGCTCACATTTCTTCTTCTGCAAACTGCAAAAAAGTTCCCTTACAAAACTGCACCCAACACTGACCTCTTTGTTTTCATTTGCGGTGAATTATGTCACCTTTGGAGTGGCACATTTTAGTTTTCAAACAACAGCTCAGGTTTCTGGCTGTGCTGGAAGTGGGGAATTTCACTAGAAACTGGTAACACACCATCGCACTATACAGAACAATGAGAGGGCAGTGAATCACAAAGTGGTGGTGGTGGGGGGGGGGGGAGAGAGAGAGAGAGAGAGAGAGAGAGAGAGAGAGAGAGAGAGAGAGAGAGAGAGAGAGAGAGAGAGAGAGAGGGAGAGAGAGAGAGAGAGAGAGAGAGAGAGAGAGAGAGAGAGAGAGACAGCATGTGTCCCGGGACGAGCCAACTCACACTGTGACTGGGAAGATATTGCTGGCTGCAGTGATGGTCATGCAAGTGCTGAACACCACCTGCTCGCAGTGTCCGTGCAGAACACAGTCGTCCGAGTTCCAGGATAAAGGCAGCGTGAAAGTGATGTTTATTTCTTCATGGGCTTCCCGGCCTACACACACACACACACACACACACACACACACGCGCACACACGCGCACACACACACAGAGGAGCACAATAACAGCCTGTTAGACAATGGGAACAAAGAGAGAGAAAACCTCGCTGACACTTCTTGATGTGTCCTTTGTTGAGTCTGTTTTGTAAATGCTGCAGATGAAAACAGCTCTCGGGTCGCCGCAAACTCGCATTTCTTCATTCTGAAAATGCTCCATAAATCACAGACTGGAGTTTCTTCATTCTCCAGACGTAAATGGTGATACTAGCTCCACATGATGAGGCTAAACCAACCTGCAGCAATGAGGAGCGGAGCCATCAGAAGTGATGCTGCTGGCATGCCCCCGATAACAAACCGCAGACCGGCTCCGGCTCCTTACGCAATATTCACCCCGTCGTAGAGCGGATTAGGAGATTATCAGCCAGAGAGTTTAGGGCTCCGCGTGGCTGAGGGTGGACGAGTCTCCTCACAGAAAACTACCAACAACTGATGCTTCCTGATGAGTCGGAGCTCAGCAATAGAGAGGAAGTACAAAACCTAAAAAGGTCTGATCTGCAGATGTGGTTCAGGCTCATCGTCCCAGCGTTCCCAGTGTCCTCCCATCATGTCCTGCTCACTGTGACAACACTGTTCTCACACCAGAGCTGCAACTAATCCACTGACCACTCTTTCACCAAGTAAGATTCAGTAAGATGAATAAAGGGGTAATGTCTGCTATTCTTCAATTCCTATAAGCATTTTAAAAAATGTTTGAGAAGGATTTCAAGAGTCCGAGCTCTCTGATCTCTACTTCTTAAGCGTGAATAGAACAGAACAGAAGATGCCTTTCATTCTCTAAATCTTCGCTTGTGGGCAGGGGGGTTAGAAAATTAGAACTGACAGAAAAAAGTGAAGAACTTCATCTAAAAAATTAGCAATTTTCACTGTTTTTGCATTATTCTATAAGCCTTTATTAGCTGGGTAGTACTACGGCCCTATGTTATTGTAATGCAGCTAAATCTACTAGAACGGTTACACTATGAGGAATCAAGGGCACGAAACACGTTTTCTGAAGATCTGCTACGTTGTGCTGTGCTTGATCTAAGGTGAGGCCAGAGTGACCTCCTGACCTCAGCAGAACCACTGCTCTGTGCCCCTCAGAACCACTGGGCAACAATCAAGCAACATGAGGCACTTAGGTTCAGCTCATCTGCCAATTATTTAAACATGTGTTTCATCTCTTCGGGTAGGAAATGAAATTTCTCCTCAACTTTTCCGTCTGATTTAAACACAGTCTGCTGCCTGCCAAGTCTGTGATGGCGCCGTCTCTCCTTCGATCCCTCTAAAGCCTCCGTGTCTCTCTCTGAGCACAGACACGCAGCTAGGGATGGAGCAATGACTGCTGTCATGGACCATGAAGGTTATGCTTTATGTTTCAGTTACCAGGGCAACCACAGGGCTCCACATGAACGTCTGAGCCCGCCATACGCAGCTTCAGACGGTCCCATACGAACCCTCACGGTTCGGTTGGTTACGGGTCGACAGCTTGCAGCTCTTATGTTGGAGGCAACGTGTTTCTGGCAGAATGAATCATCTATGACCACAGATCCCAGCAGACAGAGAGGTAAGTTAAAACCCATCAAAAGGACAAACTGCTGCCTTCAAGGGGACTGAATTACCCACTGAAACGGCCCATTCAGTCTGGTTCAGGCCCTGTAGCAGGCACGCTCTCACCAGCCTCAGGTGACAATACCCCTGAGACAATGACACACACGAGTCAACACAGCTGAACACGTCTGAGGGGAGCTCGGCGTGTGTGACATGCAGAGCTGAGAGGCCGAGGCCGCTCACCTGCACTCTCACTGAAA
Organism: Karalla daura; assembly: GCA_029224185.1. Lineage (NCBI taxonomy): Eukaryota > Metazoa > Chordata > Actinopteri > Chaetodontiformes > Leiognathidae > Karalla > Karalla daura. Next base: position 20,711,246 of record CM055204.1, on the reverse strand, counting down.
CAGATAACAGGAAAAACACTACATCTGAGCTCTCAAAACAAGTGAAATGATCTGTCCATGCAAGAAGCCAAGTGCTTGATTTCACATTATAATAAGTTTAAGTACAATATAAGTTGATGCTTGACAGAAGAAACGACCTCTGAAAACAAGATCAGTTATCTAACACTTCTACATCTAGGCTTTTTTTCTATCTTGGTAAGAGCAAAATAATTTGCAGCGCGTCATCGTAGACTGTTGCAGGAGTATGTAATAATGGGTAATAATATAATAATAATACATTGACAGTCTGCATTTCAGGAGAAACAAACAAGACAAAACAGGGGACGACTGGGAGGGAAGGGAGGACATTCAGCTGGAGAACGTCACTTTGGGAAGTCTTCATATGCATGATCTTCACAAGCTGCAGGAGCACCTGACTTCATCCCTGTTCCCTGTTCCCAGTCCTCCACTCGCATGAATGATCACGTGACTGCACACTCCTCTGCTAAACAGCTGAAGCAGGAATATGCAAATGACTGATGATGATGGATGTCTCTGGACTTGCTCTAAGCCTGGGGCCAGGAACACACTGTTGTTATTTCACAACCCCAAGATAAAGGTTGTTCTAACTCTGATTTATTTTATTACCGTTATTATTATTATTTTTATTAGTCACTCCTTGTTATTTCTTGTTGTTTTGCCCTTGTTCTTTGTTGTGGATGTGAGCTGTGTATTGTGTGAGAACAGCCCTCACTGTACCCAGAAGACCAGATGTAACAGACCTTCCTCTAATTTACCTCCTACACTGGATGACACCAGGGAAGTGACACAACTGGACACAAGGACATGTTGAGACATGCAGATGTGAGGTGGACTGGTCTGTCCTACCATCTGTTTAGACTTTAATGAGTGTGTGTGGAGTTACAGCTGATCTCTACTGCTGTACAAGCTGCAGGCTTACTTCTACTGTTTCATTGCTATAGTGTTGTCCCATTAATATAATAAATGGATATATAATAAGAAGACAGGGTGCTTTCACTGGACGGACACACACACACACAGAGGCAGAGGAGGGACCCACCGGAGAGGCCGACCTGCTGGCCCAGCACGGTGGCGTACAGGTGCGTGATGTTCCGGGAGTAGCCTCCAAACGGGCGCTGGGGGTCCAGCGTGAGGGTGATGGGCACCGAGATGTTGATGGGCCCCGAGTCCTCCAGCAGGAGGGGCACCTGGGTGCTGGAGCGGGCCTGGCCGCTGGTCACCACCATGCTCTCGGGCGTGGTGGACTCGTTCAGGCCGTGCTTTATCGTCTCGTTCTCCGACACGCAGAAGTCCAGCTCGTTGAAGCGCAGCAGGAAGGTGTTCCAGTCCTGCCGCAGACAGAGAGCACACGGACTGCAATAAATCACTGATTACAATGATTAAACTCTATGCTCACTGTGGCTGGCAGCTCACTGCTATCATCAGTTCTCCAGGTCTGTGTTGTGATGCCCAGCTGGGGCAGCGGCTGCACTACTGCTCCGCTCACATGATGAATGAAGGAAACGAGTGTGGGCTGAGCAGCCATAGCAAACACGCAGCAGAGCAATCCTCCATCACGGTGGACAGCATGAACTCCCAGCTGAGGTCGAGCTCCAGTATGAAAGCTTCAAAATGATCCCAGTGACTGGTATGTCCTGGTATTGTTAAAATATGTTCAAAATGTTGAAAAGACACTGATAAACCAATGCACTGAAATGCACGTGATGCTTCTATTTCATTGTGAAATAGAAGCCAAATTCAAAGCTTTAACAAAACTAAATTCAAGACTTTATACTTTAGAGACTTAAAAAAGATGCATCAAAACTGTGACGCCAGTTACTGTTACATCCCTGCTGTTCCCTCAGGTTTGTAGTGAATCTGGTGAATCTATATCTTTAAGCCTGACCCATCCCAAAACCAACAAAACTGGAGGGGTGGAAATGATTAGAGGGTTTATGTTTGTTCTGAAATCAGCCTGCAATCCTGAGTTGTTCTGTCACAACAGACGGCAGACGCAGCTCAGACTAATTAGCTGAAACCAGGTCGTGAGACAGCATCGCACACAGGGCGGAATATTTCAGGACATTATTCAGAGAGTCTGATGGGAAACGTTTCCTTTCACAACCGCAGAGACCTGATCCATAATACATCAGCCCAGCCCGCCAGGGCCGGATGGCCCCTGCTACACCTGCTGTACACAACGTGATATCAAGCACGAAACTTGACTAACTGGAAGCTTTACTATCTTTACTGTACACATGTACATATCAGGCCTCAGTTATATCACAGCATGTGATAAAACTGATGTAACTAATAAATTCACTGAAATTAATAATAAGCTGACAGGACTGCAGTTCACATGTCCGTGAATGTCAGGATTTTTATGATCATATTGTATGTGTTATTATAAATAATAATTATTGTATTATAACTGCTCTATTATTTTCCATGCTTTTATTGTGTTAGGATGCAGCTCTTTGGCCGGCCTCGGTTCTTTGAAATGTTGTCATTGTTTAGAAGGAATGTGAAGGCATCGTAGCTCACTGTTCCACCTCGTTCCCTCTGAGCCTGCAGCTACGTACGTACGACTCTTCAGATTTGCATCTCCTCCCAGTTCAGCACTGTATGCAAATGTTTGTCTTTTCTCCACAAAAGTGAACATTTAAAGTCATGTGGACGTTACTGTGAGCCAGGTAGGGCGTGCAGCATGTCTGCTGTGTCTCATACTCTAAAATTAGCATCTTGAGCCTCCAGATCCAGAGGAGGCTGCAAGGATTGCTGCGTGGAGGGGAAAACTTTGGGTCTTCTCGTGGTCACGACAAAGGTCACGCTGTGACATTTAGCATCAGCGGCCTCCTTCACCTGGTGTTTGAGAGACACTTAGCGCAGTGACTGTCGCTGCTAACAAACCTCGGTCAGCTCCGGAGACTTGATCTCCTTAATCTTGAAGAAATAGCCGATGGTGAGGAAGGCGATGGCCACGGCGCTGACGCTGATCATGAAGATGACCAGCGGCGGGCGGTTGTTGATGTAGCTCCTCAGGTTGTCTATAGGGTTTAACAGGTACACCTGGAAGACAAGGACCACACACACAGTCAGAGAAGGATCAGAGGAGCTCTGCTTCCTGCTCCAACAGTGTGTTCACTCACTGTGTTCCAACTAGCCTGTGCCAGTGGTTAACACGGAACAGGCTGATACAGGTTAAGCTAGCGTGAACAACAGGTCCAACAATTACTGAGTTGATTAATATGTCACTTTCAATTATTTTTTTATTTATTAACTTAACTTATTATATTTAAGTTTGTAAAATGATGAGAAACTGATAAAATGGGCCAAGATAAAGTCTTGAAATGCCTTCTGTTTTGTCCTCACCTCAAAGATATTCAGAATATATTCACAGTTAGTTTTAAATGCTTGAACAGACTAATCATGAAAATAATAGTCAGTTATTAAGTATTTAATAGTTAATAGTAATAGTAATAGTTGATTAATCAATTGGTAGTTGCAGCTCTAGTTTACCTTGTGCAGAAATCAGAGTGCAGTTTAATCTAGATACACAGAACATACAGATGTGGGCTGACAGAGTGTTTTATGGGCCCATAAAAAGCATTTTAAGGCAGTAAATTGACAAATACCTCAGTATCTCCTGTGTTTGGTACAGATTAGCAGACCAGATGTGTGTGTGTGTGTGTGTGTGTGTGTGTGTGTCTGCCCACACCCTACTATTATGACATGTAACACCAACCCTGTTCAGGCAAAGTCACGTTGGCAGTATTTCAACAACGATCCTGAGTTTAATCTGCCTCGCTGTTTGTTATCCTTCACCCGGTGCTGCTGGATGAGAGTGTGTGTGTGTGTGTGTGTGTGTGTGTGTGTGTGTGTGTGTGTGTGTGTCCTATAAATACGCTCAAGTCAACACCCTGAACACCCAGTACAGCGAGCTGAGACTGGTCTCCATGAAGGTTTACCATCCCACAGAACTCAGCAACAATTCAACAATAGATCATTTTCTGCAGGTACCAAATCAAATTATGTCAGAGTATAAAACTAGACATTTAGATGTTTAATTCCTCATAATCTTTGACTCTGGTATTACTGAATGTTTATGTGACTTGGTTTTATATTTCATACCTTCTTAGTTTATAAAGAGGTGATATGAATGCATATTTCTATATTTAAGTATAGTTTTCTGTTCTTATTTTATTCCTATTTTGCCTTTGCAGTTGGATTTGTCACAGTCTATCTCACTGCCAGTGTTCTCGTACAACTGTATGTGACAAACCAATAATCTGGTGTCTAAAGTCATTTCCTCAGTACCAATTTTCTCCAACTCCATAAATACTATCTTTGCACCAACCTGCACCTACGTTTATACATTTTGCATAACGTTTGTAAGACTGAATACTAAAGTAGTAACAAGTTATTTGAGAGCTGTTGACATACAATTTATCACCTTCAAAGAACCGGTTGAGGTGCTTTACTGAGGCTGATCATTTCGGTAATCTTTGCTAGGTCATCTTTGTGAGGTCAGTCATTGTGTGTGGCTGTGGTTCAGGGGCAGCGCAGTCAGAAGCTCGCCGGTTCGATTCCCAGCCCACAAGTTCAAGTGTACTTGGACAAGACTTGGACTGTGACTGTGTCTTAGTCTGAGGATGTATTTGTTTACATCCCTCTGGTTTCTATAGGCTGTCACTTTCTCACCATCTCAGCTGAGTCGAGCGATCATCGCTCGACTCCTGAGGTGGTCTGCGAGGTGTCGACAGCTGTGGAAAGCACACGGGCCTTTTCCAACAGTCTCTTTGTTTAAGATTTGGCTTAAAACCCACAATAACCCATAATAATAGCCCTAACATTATGTGTATCACTGTGTTCTGTACCAAACATCAAAGCAAATTGTGATATGACTATTTCAGGGGATACTACACAAGAACAATACACCCAAGTAAATACATAGGCAACTGTAAGTAACTGAAAATATGTTTGCAATTTTGCACACTTGTTTTTGTACTCTACTCTCCGAACTGCTGTTGCCTCTGTAACACAGTCTGTAGCTGTACATACACACCAATACATACAGATCACAGATACACACATTTACAATCCTGCAATGATCATTTGTGATCCATCATGACTATTTAATTGAATTGCTGTATAGAAAGCAAATTTTTCCAAATGATGGCGTCGTAACCTGAATTGCAAGTTGAGGTCTCAATCTATCCATCCATCTATCATAAGTAATCATTCTTAATTGTACTTAATTGTACTTTCGAAACAGATAACAATGTAAATGCAAGCATGGTGGGACTGATAAGAGACTATTTATCCGTTGAGAATTAAATACTGTACTTAAAATTAACCTATAATTCCCTGACGGAGAATCACTGGCTGATGCAAAGACAACAATACTCATAGAATTAGTGCACAACACATCGATGTATGCATTCAGCTTCACTGTTACCTGGTTAAATAAAAATTAACAAGTGCCATATGGTTGCCATGTTTCTACTCATCAATCTATCTATGCTGAATTACTACTAAGACTATGAAGGGACTTGTGGTGCAGGTTCTGCAGTTTGCTAGGCTGGTTTTGGTTGGAATGTCAGGCTATGGCTCCGACCCTGTAGCCTGAGGACACTTTCTGAGCTGAGGTGACTTTATCATCCTCAGCGTTCGTCTGTCCACAGCAGCCAGGTGACAGCTGCTGTGTAGCTGTGAGGGCTTAGCTTAGCTCTGCTGTGGCACATCCTCCACCATGCTACCACAGCACACAACAAACACCAGGTCAACATCTGTCCGGATGCGATGATTTCAGCAGCTTTCTCACCATTTTTCCTCTCTGTGGACGCCTGCAGCGACGCTTCGTCGAGGGCCACGACCAGGTTCAGATTCAACGGTTTAGCTTTGGAGCTAGCTTGAAACACAGCCGAGCAGTCGGTGTTTAGTGGACACAGCCGGGCGTTCAGCGTTAGGAAAACCACGTATACTCCTTCCCATTCTTCGCCTTTGTTTTTCAACTGCAGCTCTGGAGCGAAATGTCTGGGCTGGGACAGCGTCAGTACCGTGTGTGGAGGGTCCTCCCTGCAGACATCTCCTCCGCCGGACCTGCACTGCGTAGCTGAAGCGGCGCAGCGCAGCCTGCTTCGTATTTCCGTACGATCTGCGCCCGAAGTACGTCGTGCTTACGTGTGTGACGTACATGCCTACGTAATTTACGTAAACGACCAGAGAGCGTGTTTACAAATTTCTGAAGGTTTTTTTTTGCGGCGTTCGTGGACCGTCGGAAAGTGCCGCAAGGTGGATTTGCGCAACCGACCGTCATTATTATACTTCGCGAGTGTACTTGTGCTGCTTTACTTGTATTGACATATCTTTTCAAGATTATTTTTAAAGCTCTTCAAGATTCAAAATTTTTATATCCATGAAAATGCAAAAGTCAATGGTAGTGTCTTTCTTGTGCAAAGCAAGGAAAGAAAAAATATAAAAACATAAAAAGATGAAAAGACAAACATTGTTATTATTATTAGTGTTGTTGTTGTTGTTACTATTTTAGTAATAGTAGTATTTTTGTCATTGTTTATCATTACTGACAAACGTGAATTTTTCCATGCGAGCATACTTTGTTCTCAGAAGTTTAAATATGTAAATTACACTCTATTAAACAGTCCTAGGATCACTGATAAACAGAGAGGTTGATGCCATGTTGTTGCCAGCTCTTCTGTATTCTCAGGTCTGTGGCTGTGATACGTGCTCCAGCTCAGCAGATGGCGATGGATACACCCTGCTCCAGATTTAAAGCTCCGGCTCGTGGTTTGGAGCATTGTGAAGTGGTGACAAAAGCCACTGTTGCCCATGCTGCCCCCCCTTAGCTGTAGCTTTAGCTGTTTACATCAAGCTTGTTGGAATCGGCCGGAAAATCAATATTTTATTCCCTTCAAAATAAAAGATACAGCTTTATTTTAGAAGAGAATACGTGACCTATACACCATAAAACATGAGTAGACTATAATTATCATAATCCTAAACCAAATAACGCATTTATTAAGCGCAGAGATGCGGGTTTAAGTACAGCACCAGTCGTGTAGCGTTTTATTTTGTAGGAGCAAACCGGGGGGTTATAGTGTTGATGACGCGCACTTGTTGGTGCTGAACTGTTAGCTAACAATAAGCACAGTCAGCAGCACAAACCGTGCAACAGAAACCAACCGAGCTGCAATAAGGTAATGTAGCCAGATAAGTACAACCTGTCTGTCGCTCTCATCACCTGGATCTACTGCTGCTAACTGCCGTGCAGCTGCTTTGCAAACTACTTGCAAATGTGGGACATAGGCAAGTGTGGCTAAAGCTAACTAAGCAGCCAGCTAGGCAGCTGCCTGGTTGAATTACACATGACCAGTTAAAAGTTGAAGGTTTTGTCGCTAATGTTAAATGATAACATAGTTTTTAACGCACCTACATGGTCAGATATAGTCATATGAAGTGGTACTGAGGCTCAGATGGACTTTGTATTTCGTAAAGGCTCAGTATGTCTGGTAAAGTTAACAATTTTGCACTACAGAAAGCTTTAAAGCTGTTAGCTATTATTGAAGGGCTGGAGAATCAGAACACCAGGTGGAAGTTATTTTGCTGCAGAGCTTCTGGATAGGAAATTACAGTGTGTTTAATTGTGTTTTTTTGTCTGCCTGTCTATCAATCTATACAAATGTACAAAACAAAACAAAACATAATTGTGTCTGTCTGGTTTTTGTAGGTTGTAACTCGCCACTTCAACTGGATGAAACGCTCATTTATTAGTGTAACCCGTAAGACTGTGTGTGTAGCCCTACAACACTTGGAAACACCTGCCAGGTGTCACCAGCTGTGGAAAGTGCACAGAGCCTTTCCAGCAGTCTGTGTGTTGAAGGTTTCCCTCCAAACTCAGAATTTCTCCTCAGTGTCCTACAAACACAGACTCCCAAACTATCCAGCCCAGCTTTCCCTTCTCCCCCGGAGTTTCTCCAGCGAGCCAGACATGGCAGAGCAGAGGTTCCTGGTGGAATATGCCAAACGTGGCACAGCAGGGTGTAAGAAATGCAAGGACAAAATCCAAAAGGGCATAGTGCGGATAGGCAAGATTGTGCCGAACCCCTTCAGTGAGTCAGCGGGCGAGATGAAGGAGTGGTACCATGTGAAATGCATATTTGAGAAGCTGGAAAGGGCGAGGGCCACAACAAAGAAGATTGAGGACATCACAGACCTGGAGGGCTGGGAGGAGCTGCAAGATGAAGACAAGGAGCTCATTAATAAACACGTTTCAGGTACAGAAAGTCGTTTTTTTTTTATAATATTTTCTAGGGATGATCACTGTACATGCAATGGACATAAATGTGGCAAAACATCCATGTCTAGGCTGATTGTAGACGCTCATGTTCTGAGATGTCCAGGGTGTATTCTCTGCTATGTGGCTCCCTCCAAACTGATAAAACCATTGGCTGGATGGATATTGAGTAATATCACAGACGTCACATATTGCACTGAATCTTTCATCCTGTCTCGTAGACCTAATGGCCAAAGTCAATGCGAGTCCAAAGAAGAAGGTCCAGGCCAAGTTGAACACTAGTGGAACGCTGATGGCTCCGCCTGCAGACCCGTCAGTCAACGCTCCTCGCAAGTTCTCAGGCTTCACTGGTAAGAGACAAATGTCCCTTAAAACCCAAGTCTATCAAGTTTTGTTCTCCAGCAGATTGTCCACTATTCTTTGCCTATTCTTGTGTGATAGAGCTGCATCACTCCATGTAACACTTGAAAAAGTGGCTAAGCTATGCTGGGGGAAACAGCCAATCAGAGTAGTGGAAGTTTTATTCCCACATCTGAAAATAGAATGTTAAAGGGCTATAAGACAGCCTCTGAGGCATTTCTGATGATACCAAAGTCCCATAGTGTCTATATTAACCCTTCAGCTATTCTCCTTCACCATGTTTAACGTTCAGCTGAATGGCTCATCTCTCTTCTTTGCTTCTGTGCTTTCCTCCTCTGTCCTGTCAGCTACTAAGGCCGGCAGCTCGGCCTCCGCCTCCGCCTCCAGCTCCAGCTCCAGCCCAGCTCCGTCGGCCTCCCCCTCTGCGGCCAGAGGCAGCCAGGGCAGCAGCCTGTCGGCACAGCTGTGTGACCCCCAGCACAAGGACTCCCTGCTGAGGGAGTTCCGCAAACTCTGCGCCATGGTGGCAGAAATCAACAGCTACAACTCCAAGACCCAGATCATTGAGAAGTTCCTGAGGAAGGGCTCGGGCGGAGGTGTGTGTGCTCACCGGTTAGAGCCAGGAGTCATGTGACCGGGTCACTGGCCGGTATACAGGGTTTCTGCCAGGTCTTAAAAACCTAAATAAGTATTAAGAAGTTTTGATTTTATGAGGTATTGAAGTCTGGTGGTATTTAAGCTCTTTCCAAATGGTACCAAAGGTTATTTTAATAAGCTTTACATTTTGTTTAATTTATTCTTTGTAGCTTTATTCTTCCCAGCTGGGTGCTGTATAGATTTAAACAGAGTAATATACATGTAAAAAACTGAACAGTAACATAAATCAGACACTCTGTGTAAAGCCAACAGAACAGATCGCAACAGCATCAGTTGAATGAATGAATGAATGAATGAATGAATGTGGTCCACTGGGAGCAGAGCTGGGTGTTCCTGAAGCTTCATCCATCTGGAACGTTCTTCCCTCTGGTCTCAGATAAGTTCCATGGAGACCTGTACCTGACGGTGAAGCTGCTCCTGCCGGGCGTGATCAAGAGCGTCTACAACCTCAACGACAAGCAGATAGTGAAACTGTTCAGCCGCATCTTCAGGTGCAACCAGGACGACATGGTGCGCGACCTGGAGCAGGTCAGTGAGTCTGTTGACACTGATTCATCACACTCCGGCTGTCTGAGCGGGACTCCTAGAGGGCTAGGGCCCCGTTGTGGTTCGTTGCCATATTGTTTGTTATGCTCTTCATCCTTTAATGTCAGTTGTTGATGTCTAAATCTGAGGCTGAACCAATATGAGAGGTTTTGCATTGTATGTAAGAATTTGTTTGATCAGTATTCTTGGATTTAGAATAGAGCAACAAAAAAGTGGATACTGTTTTTATAACAATTAAAAAAAGGTGATTTTAAGAAATGAAGTCAGACTTCTCTGATCTCAGCTTGTTAAAGTTTTCATGGTTTCTTTGATCTCTGTTACAGAAAATTGAAGGTCAGTAGCATTTAAAGACCCTATTTTGACCTTGTTGAAGCAGGCATTAGCATTTTTGATCTGTTTCTAATTGCCAAAGTGATCAGCTACAACTATCCAGCGACTTTCTCTCTGGGTCTTTTCTGTTGACAGAGAAGCTAATGGTCTAATAAGAGTAAAGCACAGTACCTGTTCTTCCCTTTCGGTCTTTGTTTTTTCAGGGTGACGTGTCTGAGACGGTGAGGATGTTCTTCGAGGAGAGCAAATCCTTTCCTCCCGCTGCCAAGAGCCTCCTGACCATCCAGGAGGTAGACGCGTCCCTGATGCGCCTCGCACAGCTCACCAAGGAGGATGAGCAGCAGAGCGAGCTGGAGGACATCGCCAAAAAGTAACAGAACATGACCAGGCTCCAGATTCAGACCTTATTTCATGTCATGTTACAGAATCGATACAGATCTGCTCCCATCTGCAGCTGAAGCCCTCCCAGCACTGACCCGCGTCCTCCTCTTCTGATGGAGACATTAGCAGAGATACGATAGCAGCTTTGTTTACCTCAGAAGGGAAATGATGCTGTGTAGCAGCCAGAAATCACTGAAGAACTGCTCACATGATGTTTCCCTCCCAACGTGTTGTGAGGATCATTTCAACGGCAGAGAGACAGATCTGTGTGATCTCTCCATCATGTCTTGTGTTGGAGATCCCACTGTTTGTTCCCATTGGTTTTGTTGCTTTGTTGTTGTGTGTTGTGTAATTTTGCATTTGTGCTAGATTGTCTGCTTCAGGCGTGTCTAACACACACACACACACACACACACACACACACACACACACACACACACACACACACACACACACACACTCCGCACATAATTCTCACGGAGGCATCTGACGCCTCCGACTACATGACAGGGCATAACTTAGTCATAGAGGGTGGGCAAAGTCTGTGGTAGAGGGCGTAGATGAAGAGATGAAAACGTATTTTTCCCTCTTCACTTTTCTTGGATTAGTCTCAAATAGGTGACACCCACACCTTCTTTCTCCTTGCACACAAATGTTGGATGTTGCACTATTGGTCAGTAATCCAACTCTTAATAATCTTAATTCTCACTCCTCACTTCCATTGCAGTCAGTGAGACCTTGTTCGTTTCCCCAAAAGAATTGCAGCTCTCTAGGAAAGGGAAGGGAGATTTTTGCACTGTTCTGGAAAGGTCTGCTGGTGCCGCATGACACGGACTGTGGATTCATGCTGTATTATTCTCACACTTCTCAGATTCAATTCAAAGAACTTGACTTGTCTGAGAGCAGCAGAGCCACACTGAGAAGTTTAACATCAACAAAAAAAAGGACAGAATAAGCACAACTACAAAATGGAGAATAAAACAAGATTGTTGCTTTATAAGTCACTATCAAGTAGATGTGCACGCAGCTGCAATGTCAGTGCAAAGAAACATCTAGAAATGAGACAAAAGTTTGTCTTCAAGACGGCTGGTAGAAGAGCTCAGTTCCAGTCAGTTCTGCCAGCCAGCGTGATGGTTTTAGATGTTCTATCCTCTCAGTCCATGCTCCGTCTCACCCAGTGATAACCTGAACCCTCCTCTCATCGTAGATGCACCGGGAACGATCTCAAATGCATCATCCGCCTCATCAAACACGACCTGAAGATGAACGCCGGAGCCAAGCACGTGTAAGTGTGTGCCTGTCTTCTCTCAGAGCTCTGAGGAGGTTTTATCCCTTCAACCCTCCTGTTTTCTGGTTCAGCCTGGACGCTGTGGACCCAAACGCCTACGATGCCTTCAAGGCCTCTCGGAACCTGGGAGACGTGATCGACCGGGTGCTGAGGAACCAGCAGGAGGCGTCCAACGGCTCCGGGCCCCGGAAGCTTCTCACCGTGGAGGCCTCGCTCATGACCCCGGTCCAGCCCATGCTGGTGAGTCCCAGCCCACAGCAGGCTGCCAGCACCTGGTCTGTCCAGGCAGAAACTCCTCCAGACAGGTGGGACAGTCTGTCCACGCAGCTAGACCGTCTCACCTCTGAAATGAGTCAAATGGTGTGAAGATTTAAAATAAGAGATGAACTCTAAACAAGATCACTTATAGTTCTTCAAGGTTTTTTTTTACCTTTAAAGAACTAAATAATTTTAGTAGTTTCCATTTCCCCTGATTCTACATAAAATCGAAATATGGAAATAAAACCTGGTGATTTCAGGTGTCACTGTAGCACCTTAAGGACGTGTCGTATTGAAGTTTAGCACAAACATCATGGAAACCCCGTCAGAGGAGATGACGCAGGTGTCTCCTGACCAGTTCTCTCTGGACCAGATACAGAGAGGACGAACGGTGTCTAATTAAAACATCTAATAACAAAGGAAGCAGGAAGTCTGTCCTTCAGAGAGCAGAGCTGAGCTGTGGGATGCAGAGAGACTAAACCCAGTGGAAACAGCTGCAGGCAGCAGCTGGACTCAGTCAACTTCTGTTTTCTGGGAAACTGATGGAAAGATGCCGTCTGACTCACCGAGGGGCAGATGTGTCTTCAGACATCTTAATGTCATCAAACATTTAGAAAGCTTTGGACGAATCCTTGTGGAAGAGTCTAGAAGGATTCCTTCAGAAAGCTTTGTGTGCCCTAAAATCAGCACTGACACACGGACGATATGAAAAGTGCAGTTTGTGCTGTAATGACTCACAACGAGTTCATATGGTGTGTGACCTTTCTGAGGAGCGTGTCCAGGTTACGGCCACATTTAACGACTCATCCATTATACATGATGTGTCCAGCCATCAGTTCCTGCCTCGGGGTTATCAGTGGAAATAAAGGGGGCTAAATTAGAAATAGATTTTCAATAAAAGGCAGTAGTAGCTGCTTTAATAACTCGCTGTTGAGAGGGATAGAGGTTAGACATCAAGTGTGACCTCGTGGAGCGGCGAACAGTTTAATGCCACGTTCTGTCGTTCAACTGAAGGCTCGGTTTGACCCTTCAGAAGCTTCCAGGAGATTTCTACTTTTTTTTTGTATGCAAGAATAAAAAACGTTGTCTTCATCTTTATTCACGGCGTCAAACAGGAGGTCACGCTCTCAGTATAAACAAAGCAGAGACAGCCCTCCGAATCCTGCGAGATGCTCCGAAAAACAAAATAAGCAAAATAAATGAGGAAGGAGCACAGCTTCAAGGCCTGTTAGAATGACTTACTTCTGAAGTTGAAATGCAGATCTGGATGTAGAACATGCATCCACTCATTGATCCGCTCTCTCAAGTGTTCTAAATTCAGCTTTAAGATTCAGATTTCAGACGAGGTTCAGACAACCTGCCGACCGTGACGCTGCTCTGCTGGAGCCGCGGCTCCTCCACCATCCGGTTTACAGCTCCGCTTCCGATCCTCAGGACTGTGTGTGTGTGTGTGTGTGTGTGTGTGTGTGTGTGTGTGTGTGTGTGTGTGTGTGTGTGTGTGTGTGTGTGTGTGTGTGTGTGTGTGTGTGTGTGTGTGTGTGTGTGTGTGTGTGTGTGTGTGTGTGTGTGTGTGTGTGTGTGTGTGTGTGTGTGTGTGTGTGTGTGTGTGTGTGTGTGTGTGTGTGTTGCATCTCCTCTCACGTCTGTCTAACGGCTGCTTTGATGTTAGGCCAAACCACACCATCAATAATGAATCACCAGTTTGCTCATCTGTCTCTCTGCTCAGTGATTCTGTCACTGGCTGAGAACAGGAGACCTGTGCAGGCTTTATTACTCTCCATGCAGTTTCACTTCAAGAAGTCTGTCATTCCACATCAGTGACAAGTGTCAAAGATAAACATATCTATAAATAAACCGCAAAGTATGAGATAAAACAGCCTGAAGATATAGTGCAGAGTAAAGTGTCCTTAAGTGTTTTAGATGCAGCAACTAATTGATGAATAGACTATGAATTAAAGAATCTAGCACAGCTCCGGCTCAGTGAAGGGAGGACATGTTGGTACAGCTTTCACCTTCAGCCAGGCTGTAGGAGGAAGAGGAGGACACAACCAGCTCAGCAGCTCAGAGAGCAGGATGCAGGCTCTGAGTAAACAACAGTATTAATAGTACGAGTATAATCATAGCTCTAGCTCTGTTTATCTAGCTCTGTAATTCTACCTCTGTAGCTCTATCAGTCTAGCTCTCTTGTTGTGACTGAGTAACCATGATAACAGTAAGGGGCGAGGCTGTGGAGGTGCAGTGTTCTCCACTCTGACTGCTCCTGTTCACTCCTTCTTCTGGTTGTACATTTGAACTCTGGAGCGTATGTTGTGAGTCCACTCTAGTCCATGATATTATATGTGATGATGAAAAGGTTTTTTAACAATCTGACAATCAATCAATCAATCAATCAATCAATCAATCAATCAATCCACTGTAACGTGCGTGACTCCGGATGCCGTAGTAACACCATCAGAACACCAGTCCACATATTATGGCCTCAGTCGCTGTAGAGCTGCCAGACTTGTCCAGATCCAGCTAGAGCGTCCAGAGACTGTGGCTGGCAGCCTTTCATCTTCTGCGACTCAAACTGGACAGTCCCTCTGTCATGTTCCACCTGGATGGGAGGACCCGGAAAGATCCATGTGAACCTGCTGAAATGATGCGTGCTGCCACCTAGTGTTCAGGGGCTGAATGTGAGCAGGAGAGTTACCCTTGGTTGATTTTTTTCTGTGCTCTGACTGCAGGCTGAGGCCTGTAAGTCCATCGAGTACGCCATGAAGAAATGTCCCAACGGGATGTACTCCGAGATCAAGTACGACGGAGAGCGAGTCCAGGTCCACAAGAACGGAGACTCCTTCAGCTACTTCAGCCGCAGCCTCAAGCCCGTGCTGCCACACAAGGTCTCACACGCACACACACACACACACACACACACACACACACACACACACACACACACACACACACACACACACACACACACACACACACACACACACACACACATGAACACTCACGTACACACACATGCGCACACAAGCACACTCACTCTCACACGCACACGTACACAGTCTTTCACTGCCTCTCTTACAGGCACATACACACACGCTCTTATCTCTCTCACATTCACTGTCTCTGTCTCTCTCTCACTCACTCTCACACACACACAGTTAGTGCACATATTAGCCGCTGCAGTAACTACATTTCCAGAGCGTGAAGCCCACCCTGTCCTGCAGAGATTTTCCAGGCTCTGCTTCTCCAGCCACTAGGAGGCGCTGCGGTGCAGTGATGTTCTCCACAGTAACAGAAACTTGGAGTGAAGGGCACCTTCATGTGCTGGTGACCCTGCTCAGCCGCTCGGCTGGTGTGGAGCTCTGTGGAGGTGTGAGTGGAGTGACCATGCGTCTGGGTCTGAGGAGTCCTAGTCAGTCCCAGTCAGCTCTTACCTGTGTTTATGGGCTGTAAAGCCCTGGACCAACGAGCATCCCTGGTGGAGCTGTGCTGTCAGACCGGTTGCTATGGTAACGGCAGTAGAGAGCTGACTCTGTCTGGGTGTTTCAGGTGGCTCATTTCAAGGAGTACATCCCTCAGGCGTTCCCTGGAGGACACAGCATGATCCTGGACGCTGAGGTCCTGCTCATCGACACCAACACCTCCAAGCCTCTGCCCTTCGGCACGCTGGGCGTGCACAAGGTCAGAGCGCCTCGCACACTTTTCTGTTTCCTCTTTTTTCATTTATGTTTTTCTAGGGTGACTTTGACCCATAGCCTCTGTCCCTCCCCCTGTAGAAAGCAGCGTTTCAAGACGCCAAGGTTTGCCTCTTCGTCTTCGACTGCATCTTCTTCAACGGCGTGAGCCTCATGGAGAGGTAACGTCTCACACTGTCTCACGGTCCACCCCAGTCCAGCCTCTGGGCGTCAAGACAGGTTTATCTTTAGATGTGTTCAATGAAGCAAATGATAGATTCCAAAGACCAAATCCAAGGCATTTCAACCGAGCCTAAACAGAGTTTCCCCATGAATCAACCACCGCATTGCATGTAGTTTGGAGTTGTTCCATTAATAACCGTACATTGCATGTTGTGTTCTCAGGCCCCTGTCTGAACGCAGGAAGTTCCTCCATGACAACATGGTGGAGGTCCCCAACAGGATCCTGTTCTCAGAGATGAAGCATGTCACTGTACGTAAGCCTGGCCAGCCTATCACTCAGCTCCACCTTTTCTGATAAAGCACATCTAAAGCCACTCAGGACAACCACATGTACAGAATGATAAAAGAACAAGCTAGTAAAAGCATGTAACAGAACACATCTTACAATATATAAAAAAAGATCGTGCACTATAAAAGCATCATATGTATGTGTGTGTGTGTGTGTCAGAGGGCTGCAGACCTGGCTGATATGATTACCCGGGTCATCAGGGAGGGACTTGAAGGCCTGGTGCTGAAAGACGTCAAGGTGAGTTGCTTTAATTTGATCGCCCACAAGAATCAGATTGAAGTGAATCTTTGTGGGCTAATGTATGTATGTATGTGTGTGTGTGTGTGTGTCTCTCAGGGCAGCTATGAGCCGGGGAAGCGTCACTGGCTGAAGGTGAAGAAGGACTACCTGAATGAGGGGGCGATGGCTGACACAGCTGACCTGGTGGTTCTGGGAGCTTTCTACGGAAAGGGCTCAAACGGTCAGTAGTTGTCCTCTGCATTTGTGTGTGTGTGTGTGTGTGTGTGTGTGTGTGTGTGTGTGTGTGTGTGTGTGTGTGTGTGTGTGTGTGTGTGTGTGTGTGTGTGTGTGTGTGTGTGTGTGTGTGTGTGTTTAACACCATTTGTTTCAGTTCTCATCACTCCAGAAGTGTCAGAGCTTACAAGGACTTGAGGCTTTATGATTGTGAAGGAGGCCCAGTCACTTGTTGAAGACTGACGTCTCTCCCCAGCCTGCTACTAACATCTGCTCCTCCTCCTCCTCCTCCTCCTCCTCCTCCTCCTCCTCCTCCTCCTCTCCCCTCCCCTCCCCTCCACCAGGGGGCATCATGTCCAGCTTCCTGATGGGCTGCTACGACCCGGACACTAAGAAGTGGTGCACCGTCACCAAGTGCTCGGGGGGCTACGACGACGCCATGCTGGCCCGGCTGCAGAAGGAGCTGGACGTGATCAAAATCAGCAAGGTGGGACGCGGCTACACGCTGGAGCGTTCAGAGGCACAGGCTCAGACTCATCTGTTGTATCTGTGTGTGTGTGTGTGTGTGCAGGAGCCTAGCAAGATCCCAGGGTGGTTGAAAATCATCAAGAACTACTACCCAGATTTCATCATTCGCAATCCTGAGGTGAGTTGTGGCTTCTTTTCACTCTCTGAAGACTTCTATACTAGAAGTCGAGTAGAAGTCTTCTGCACTTCTATCCCGTTCATATGGAAGCTATGGAAGGCTTGGTTTCATCAGAAATGCCCTCTGAGTCTGTTTTACAAGTCTCTGAAGTGTGGAGTGGAGTGGAGTATTAGGCTCAGTTTCTGCAGAGATCTGGCACCCTTTCATGCTTATTTGGCGACCCCATGTCTCCTCCTCTCCTGCAGGAGGCGCCGGTCTGGGAGATCACAGGAGCCGAGTTCTCCAAGTCGGAGATGCACACTGCTGACGGCATCTCCATCCGCTTCCCCCGCATGACCCGCATCCGAGACGACAAGGACTGGAAGAGCGCCACCAACCTGCCCCAGCTCCGAGTAGGACGCTCCTCCTCCTCCTCTCAGACTCCTCCTCACCTCCTCCTCATCTCCTCCTTCTCCTCCTCCTCCTCTCTGTCATTCAGATGTGTAACCCATGTATTTCAGTGTTCAGTGATTTCAGTGGTGTTTGGTTAAAATGGTGTGTGTGTGTGTGTGTGTGTGTGTGCGTGCCCGTCCGTCCGTCCGTCCGTCCGTCCGTCCGTCCGTCCGTCCCAGGAGCTGTACCGGATCTCCAAGGAGAACAGTGACTTCCAGGTGACAGCCGGGCCATCCACCTCCACCAACGACAGGAGTTCTTCTGGAGGAGACAGTGGAGGGAACTCCCCTGCCCCCCCGTCCAGACCCAGCTCCACCACAGCCAAGAAGAGCAGTGAGTACAACATGTGGAACATCTGGAACACTGGACACCTGGGACAGCATACTCTGACCTGCACCGAGGCAGGCTGGAGCTGATGGTCCATCTTTTTCTTTTTCTGTCTGGACTATCAAAGTGTAGCAGCTGGTTAGTGATTGGTTAGTTGGTTGATGGTGACATCATTACCATCCTCAGCAGCCTGAAGACTGACTGACCCCACAACTCAGTTTCTTCTCCTCGTCCTGTTTTTGTTCTGGAGACTGAAGCAGTTAAGCTCTGGGACCAGCAGTGTGAGTGTGGGGGCTTAGGCTCCATGAGGGGCTGCAGCAGAGTTGAGACCTTCATGATATCCATGGCGGTGTCCATGGTGGTGTCCATGGTGATATCCACGATGATGTCCATTGTGGTGTCCATGTTGTGTTCATGGTGATGTCCAGGGTGTTGTCCATGTTGTCCATGGTGATGACTATGTTGTTGTCCATGTTGTTGTCCATGTTGTTGTCCATGTTGATGTCCATGTTGATGTCCATGGTGATGTCCATGGTGATGTCCATGTGTCTATGTTGATGTCCATGTTGATGTTCATGGTGATGTCTATGTAGTCCATGTTGATGTCCATGATGATGTCTATGTAGTCCATGTTGATGTCCATGGTGATGTCTATGTAGTCCATGGTGATGTCCATGGTGATGTCCATGTTGTCCATGGTGGTGTCCATGGTGGTGTCCATGGTGATGTCCATGTTGTTCGTGGTGATGTCCATGTTGTCCATGGTGATGTCCATGTTGTCCATGGTGATGTCCATGTTGATGTCCATGGTGATGTCCGTGATGGTGTCCATGGTGGTGTCAATGGTGATGTCCATTTTGTCCATGTTATTCATGGTGATGTCCGTGGTGTCCATGTTATTCATGGTGATGTCCATGGTGGTGTCCATGGTGGTGTCCATGTTATTCATGGTGATGTCCATGGTGATGTCCATGGTGGTGTCCATGTTATTCATGGTGATGTCCATGGTGATGTCCATGTTGACCTGTCACCAACAGTGTGATGTCGTTGCAGACAGCTCCACCCCTTCCAAACCCAAAGTGGTGAAGTCACAGCCACGCACACCCATCTCCTCTGAGGAACCTGCTGCCAAGAAGGTAGACTTCCCCTGATACACACACACACACACACACACACACACACACACACACACACACACACACACACACACACACACACACACACACACACACACACACACACACACACACACACACACACACACACACACACACACACACACACACACACACACACACACACCTGTTCTGAGGTCGAATGTATGTAGAGATAGAATCCTTTGCCATTATGTTTTCACATAAATCAAGTAAATCAGTGCATTTAGGCATGTAGACATAGTCAAGACAATCTCCTGCAGTTCAAACCGAGCATCAGTATGGGGAAGAAAGGTGATTTGAGTGACATTGAACGTGGCATGGATGTTGGTGCCAGAAGGGCTGGTCTGAGTATTTCAGAAACTGCTGATCTACTGGGATTTTCACGCACAACCATGTCTAGGGTTTACAGAGAATGGTCCGAAAAAGAAAAAATATCCAGCGAGCGGCAGTTCTGTGGGTGGAAATGCCTTGTTGATGCCAGAGGTTAGAGGAGAATGGCCAGACGGGTTAGAGTTGATAGAAAGGTTACAGTGACTCAAATAACCACCCATTCCAACCGAGGTAGGCAGGAGAGCATCTCTGAACGCACAGTACGTCGAACTTTGAGGCAGATGGGCTACAGCAGCATAAGACCACGCCGGGTGCCACTCCTTTCAGCTAAGAACAGGAAACTGGGGCTACAATTTGCACAAGCTCATCGAAATTGGGCAATAAAAGATTGGAAAAAGTTGCCTGGTCTGATGAGTCTCGATTTCTGCTGCCACATTCGGATGGTAGGGTCAGAATTTGGCGTCAACAACATGAAAGCATGGATCCATCCTGCCTTGTATCAACGGTTCAGGCTGGTGGTGGTGGTGGTGTAATGGTGTGGGGAATATTTTCTTAGCACTCTTTGGGCCCCTTGGTACCAATTTAGCATCGTTGCAACGCCACAGCCTACCTGAGTATTGTTGCTGACCATGTCCATCCCTTTATGACCACAATGTACCCAACTTCTGATGGCTACTTTCAGCAAGATAATGTGCCATGTCATAAAGCTGGAATCACCTCAGACAGGTTTCTTGAACATGACAATG